>CM042169.1:69783605-69813800 GCA_023376005.1 Doryteuthis pealeii
GGGAAAATACTGCCGCTAAGAACTCCGACTGAATTCTTTTCAGGACGTATATCTCTGTTCTACGTAGGATTTCAAGGACTACGACTGGATTCTCTGCTACAAGTACACTCTTATTCTACCAAGTATTTAAAGGACTACGTTCGGATTCTCTGCTAGATGTACTTTATTCTACCTGGGGTTTCAAGGACTACAATCGGATTATCTGCTACAAGTATATTCTTGTTTTATCTAGGATTTAAAGGACTACCATTACATTCTTGTTCTACCTAGGATAGATCTATCTAGGATTTAAATGACTACGAATGGATTCTCTGCTACAAGTGCACTTTTTTTTTCCATTTAGGATTTCAAGAAATACGACTGGATTCTCTACTACAGGTACACTCTTGTTCTACCTAGGATAGATCTATCTAGTATTTCCAGAACTACAATTGAATTCTCTGCTACAAGTTCTCTTATTTTACTTGTGATTTCAAGGCCTACAACTGGATTCTCTAGTACAAGTACTCTTGTTCTACCTAGGATTTCAAGAACTATGGCTGGATTCTCTGCTACAAAAACACTCTGCTACAAATACACTAGTGAAATTCTGAACATTGTTATACTCATTCACCTTAACTAACTTTTAAATAAAATAAACCTACTACACCTTCTAAACCATACACGGACCTAAAACCAACGTAGCAGGGGATTGAATTCAAAGAGAAAAAAATTAAAATTAAAAAAAAAAGAAAAAAAAGGTCAAGTAATCGTGTCTCTTTTTCGTCCATACTAAAGTTTGCACAAAAGAAAAAGACAGGAGATTACATTAAAAAAAGAAAGAAAAAGGCTCAAGTTTTGTTTTTAAATTCGTCCCCACGCGAAAAGAAGCCTTAATTCTCCGTCATGACGACCTGACCAAACACACACAGATAAAAAAAATCAGTTGTCAAGGAAAAAAGAGTTGGACATTAACCCTCTTGTTTCTGTAACGGATTCGTTTTCCCCAAGAAGCCAAAGAAATAATTCAAATAAGAAATCAACCGACGCCAACAAAAATAAACCCCAAGCAACCAACCAACGAACGAGTCCTTCTACGAAACAAAAATGACAAATAAAAAAATTAAAAACTACAACTAGATTCTCTGGTACAATTACTCTTGTTCTACCAAGGATTTCAAGAACTATGGCTTGATTCTCTAGGATTTAAAGTAGGATTTAATTTCAAAATAATTATTTTTTCGAAATTCTCTGTAAGTCAGGGTAACAAAGAAAAACTCAATCATGCTTGGTAACTGTCAGTTTTCCGCCTATTGTACTTGATACAAGAGACTTGAGAAGACTTGCAAGCAGTAAAATTATATATATATATATATATATATATATATATATATATATATATATTTACCACTAAAACTGTTTTTAAAAATATAGTGCTCTATGCACAAGAATGCAGAGCAATATTATGATATTTTAATTATGAAATAACACAATGTAAATCAATGTCACTCACAATGGAATTTCATGCACGCTACCTTCAGGTGAACTTATATCCACATGCCTTTGTCTACATTGCTGCATGGACAACTGCCAGCCCTCCATTCAATCATGCCCAGTACACCCAATTATTTACCCATAGCTGGAGGGAGAGTATTTGGATGCATACCTTTCCCAAAAGTATTAGCACTATGTGAAATGCAGACAATCTCATCCAAGATTTGTACAGGGGTTGACAAATCCATTTTTTTATGAGGATAAACATTACACCATGTACCTCATGAAACCAATATATATGTATACTATAAACAGTAAGCCCAATATTTTGGGACATAGTGCTATTTCAAACTCAGATATTAAAAGGTTTAGTATATATATATATATTTTCCAACCCCTTCACATGAGAAATGATTCTCTGCTGCAACTCTTGTTCTATCTAGGATTTAAAGTAGGATTTAAAGGATAACGACTGGATTCTCTGATAGACGTACATTCTTTTTCTCTGAATGTTTGAGATGAGGCTTGATGATTAGTATTATCTGCGTTATTCGGACTATTGTCTTCATCTTCATTGTTATCTGTACAATGTTTCGGCCGATATACCATCCAGCCTTCTTTAGGTATCCCTTGTCGGACTCGGAAACCTTCTTTTCGGACTCGGGAACCTTCTTTTCGAACTCAGGGACTTTCTTGTCGTAATCGGGAGCCATCACGAAACCTTGAATCTAACCCTTCATTCAGTCCATCGTGGCATCCTGTTCTCATTCCGCTAACCATAGCTGGGGTAGGAGCTGTGTTAATTATTTTCTATGTATCTGCAGCCTATCAGGATTGAACCTTGAATCTAGAGATAACTGTAACTTAGAACTGTCTTAACCTAACTACCTTATCCACTAGGCCATGTGTCCAATTGGACAAGAAAGTTGAGTTCGGAAAGAAAGTTCTCAAGTCCGAGAAGGTTCTCGAGTCCGACAAGGAATACGTGAAGAAGGCCGGAGGGCATATCGGCTGAAACGTTGTACATATAATAATGAAGATGAGGACAATAACGCAGATCATACGTACATGCTTGTTCTACCTAGGATTGTTCTACCTAGTAATTCAAGGACTGCAACTGTATTCTCTGCGACAAGTATATTATTGTTTTAACTAGCACTTCTATAACTATCACTAGATTATCTGCAACAATACACTCTTGTTCTATTTAGTATTTCAAGGACTACAATTGGACTTGCTACTACTGAGACCTATGCTTTTCTACCATTAAATTTACAATCAGGAGACCTAAACGCCTAAAATGGTGACCATAATCATAACAGTATTCTTTCCTGATCTGCCATCATCATTTTAAAAAGATATTGCAACATATTTAGGGAACGGCTACTTCTGTAATACTAGTAGTATTCAGTCTCTAGAATTCTAGTGGAAGAAGAATTGAATATCTCACGTAATGATATGAAAAAAGAGAAAAAAGACAACCAAGAATCTTTTTGTGTGCGTGGTGAGAAGTAATTTTCATGTCCTCGATCCTCGAAAAATCACAGTGAACCTGACGCGGTTAATTAGTCCATCATTGTTTCTGCAAATGAATCGGATTATCGAATAATTATATTTTTGTCCTTGATTTTTCTCTTCAGTGGAAAAAGGGGGAAAAAAAGCAATGTAAACAAGTGCAGATGGAATTCCAATCCAATTGAAGGATTTTGTCCATTGCACCAAAAAAAACCCAAAAAAAACCGGGGGTGGGGCGGGAATCTGACATTCGCGTGACTGATTGGTTGGTAGGATTTTACGGCATGTCAACCCTCGTTGATATATTATATAATATATATATATATATATAATATATATATATATATATATATATATATGTATATAGCAGTCTCCATATCTATAATCTTGCTGATGAGACATAATAGGTCGAAATGTACATTGACATTTTCTCGATTTACATTTGAACATATATGCCCGCCTAAATTCATTAATTATTAACTAATTAATTTTCAAAAATTAGGTATGACTTCAATTAAGCACATAACCTCAATATATATATATATATATATATATATATATATATATATATATTATCGAATAATTATATTTTCGTCCTCGATTTTTCTCTTCAGTGGAAAAAGGAAAAAAAAAGCAATGTAAACAAGTGCAGATGGAATTCCAATCAAATTGAAGGATTTTACCCATTGCACCAAAAAAATCGGGTGGGTGGGGTGGGAACCTGACATTCGCGTGACTGATTGGTTGGTAGGATTTTACAGCATGTCAGCTTTCGTTGCAATATATATATTATATATATATATATATGTGTGTGTGTGTGTGTGTGTGTGTGTAGCAGTCTCCGATATCTATAACCTTGCTGATGAGACCTAATAGGTCGAAATGTACATTCAGGGATTGACATTTTCTCGATTTGTTTAGCCTTACATTTAAACATATATGCCCGCCTAAATTCATTAATTATTAACTAATTAATTTTCAAAATTAGGTATGACTTCAATTAAGCACATATCTCCAAAAAATTGTCGGCTAAAAAACGCCATATCAAATAAACACATTTGTTTGTTTACTTACTCTCATATATATGAGGTAAAATAAGGAATGAAAGAACAAAAGAGGATTGACCTCAGCTTCTTCTGCTTTCAATTTTATATTTGAATCATATATATTTCATTGTAAAAAAAGTAAAGTTGGCGGGGCGGCCTAAAGTCGGTATAATCCAGTCAGCGAGGGGGTCTATCCCCTTTTCAATAGCGCTAGACCAAGGAGATTGTATTTTGGCGTCTGAGGTGGAGCGCCACACCTACCATCAGCTCCTTACTTTACCGCACAGATCCTTGTGTTACTCATACGCTGAGTTGGCGAGGACCGGTATCGAACTAGGAACCTTGTGGTTACTAGCCGAACGCTCTACCGACTGAACTATCCCGGCGTAGATACCCTCCTCCTTCTCCTTCTTCTTCTTCTTCTTCTTCTTCTTCTTATTATTATTATTATTATTATTATTATTATTATTATTATTATTATTATTGAAAAAGCATCCCCTAAATTTCTGCCATTATCTGAAAATAGCTCCATTACCCTTTTTTATTTCATCGAGAGGAACATACATAGAAAATATCAGAAATAAAACAAATAATTCGCCAAAGTTAGGTTAAGTACGTTGGATTTGAATTAAACCAGAGGAAGAAAAAGTAAAACGTAGAAAAAAAAATAATTCAAACGCAGAAAATAAAAAAGAAAGCCCTGTCAATTTAAATGGCCAAACAATCGGTGATTTTTGTTTGTTTTATCTTCCTCTTTTTTCTTCCAATGTGAAGAGTGGGAAAAGCAAGGGAAGTAACTCATCAAAGTGGTAAACGTCTGGGTAAAATGAAGTGTGAAGATGTATGGTATAAATGGAAAAATTGATGGAATGTGTTGGAATATTTTTTTCTATTTACTTTCCTTTTTTTAAATTTATTTTTATTTTTTTCATATTTTTCTTTCACACTCATTCCCTATCGTTTTAAAGCAACTGTCTTTCTCGTGTATATCAAAACCAGCCAATGACATTTTTTTTGAAGCAATCATGGATCTCAAGTATTTTCACAAAGAGATTTTTATACCTGACTGAACTCTTTTCTTAAAACGATAAAATGAGAATAAGACATTTTCATTTTCTCTTTAAATATCAGTGAAATTGCGGAAGATTATAATGTGCTCATTTTCTGAAAGTGACAAAAAACAAAACAATAAAAAAAACAGAAAAAAACACGAATAGACAAAAGACATGAAATAAATTTAGTGTATATGTCAAAAGACAGGAATTACATAACGTTTTCTTATATACAAGGATATAGATGTCTTCATATAAAAAATGGCGACATTTGATAATGTCAATATGGCTGTAAAATGAAATGAAGTACACGTTTAAGGATATACATATTATTTGTTTGTTTGTTTTTTTTTATGTAGAGCGAGGAACGTATAGATGAGAAAAAAACTCATATACACAGAAACATTTGTAGATTTTTGTATAATATTAATTTCTGTCTGTGGGAGCATATATTTTTGTACAAGGTTGTTTCTCATATCAGATTATATATATATATATATATATATATATATATATATATATATATATATATAGAGAGAGAGAGAGAGAGAGAGAGAGAGAGAGAGATACTGGTAATTTTTCCGAGTTGAAATAAAGGAAAATAAAGTGCTCAATTATAAATGTAAGAGCTTTATTTATTAAATATAACAGGTTATACAAAGGTTTTGGTGAGCATCTACCTAAGGTTTCAGGCTTTTGCCTTCGTCAGGATACTTATTTTATTCACACACACACACACACACACCACACACACACACACACACAAATATATATATATATATATATATATATATATATGTGGAACGTTATTATTTTTTAGAATAAAAGGTGGTCAAAAATGTACCGAGTTGAAAGTTGCATTTACCAAGAGAGAAATTAACAATATTTGGAACATTATTTTTTCTGAATACAAGGTGGTACAAAAAGTTAAAAAAATCTCGATACCTTTTTGACACAACTTATATATATATATATATATATGTGTTTAATTGGAGTCGTACCTAATTTTGAAAATTAATTAATTAATAATGAATTAGGCGGGAATACCTATTAAATGTATGGCTAAACAAATCGAGAAAAATCAATCTCTGTATGTACATTTCGGCCTATTAGGCCTCATCAGCAGAGCTATAGATCGGAAGACCGCCCTGTGCGTGATTTGAAACCGGACTGCCAAGCTGACAGGCCGATCTCATAACCCCAACACCAAACGCATAAAAATCTAAGAAGTTCGTTTGGTGTTGGGGTTATGAGATCGGCCTGTCAGCTTGGCAGTCCGGTTTCAAATCACGCACAGGGCGGTCTTCCGATCTATAGCTCTGCTGATGAGGCCTAATAGGCCGAAATGTACATACAGAGATTGATTTTTTCTCGATTTGTTTAGCCATACATTTAATAGGTATTCCCGCCTAATTCATTATTAATTAATTAATTTTCAAAATTAGGTACGACTCCAATTAACACTTATTCTCCAAAAAATTATCGGCAAAAAGCCATTCTAAACAAACCTTGTTTATATATATATATATATATATATATATATATATAATATATATATATATATATTAACACCGTATGTGGTCAACACAGTTTCATTTGATGAAACAGTAGTAAGCCAATATATACATTATTATTAGGAGCGTGCTCAATAACTGTGGAAAAGCATTTATCAACAGCAAGACATGTAAGATACAATATAGGAAATACAATGTGTAACTTGTGGTACAAATGTGTGTGTTTACAAAAGTCACAAATAGAAAATGTAGAGTGTAAATGTATGGTTTGTTTTGCAAGATAATGCTTGCGTGGCTTATCTGTTCATGTCGGAGTGTCTTGCTAGTTTGTTTGTTTGATTATACGCATCACCGGCTCTCCCATGCTGTTCCAAGTTCCCGTCATTTCCAACGTCCGTGTCTGAAAGACACACGTTCTGCCTAGTCGGTGGTGTCAGCGAAAAGAGCCTGATAGAAGGTATCAACCCTCAAAATTGGCGGCCAAACTGAGCCTCGTAATGTGTGCTCTGATTGGTCGCTGACAAAGACCCTTAGCCAATTCCATGAGGTTTCTCATCAGGTTATGACTAGGAGACCCTTGGGCTCTTTTTTGGGTTATGACTAAGAGACCCTTGGGCTCTTTTTTGGCTATGGTCAAAGGGAGGTTACTGTGTAGGTAATATTATTTTCTACATTCTCTGTCTCCCCCCCTCTCTCTCTCTCTGTATGTCTGTCTCTACCTATCTATCTTTGTCTCTCCCTCTCTCTCTTTCTTTCTCTCTCTTTCTCTCTCTCTCTCTCTCTCTCTCTATATATATATATATATATATATATATATATATATATATATATATATGTATATATATATCTGTCTCTGTTTCTCTATCTCAATATATATATATATATATATATATATATATATATATATATATTATATATATATATATATATTAAATATTGTTTAAATAGATAAAAGTGGAAATCCGACGGATGAACCAAAGGACAAGGAATGGTCTATAAATTCAAGTTGTAGATTGCAGCACGGCTTATATATCAAAATATTAATCATCAGATTGTTTTAACCTTGAATAATTTCAAAGAGAGATCTTCTTAAAATGTCTGTGAATGTTCCCATTTGTACAATAGGATAACTTATCGTTTCTATTGATTTTATTGCTATGTTTAGTCCAATGAATTCTCCAAATAATCTTCCGGGTATAAATCATTTAATTAATGGAATCTTCCTTCTATTGATAGTTCGGCGTGGCATAGATTGATGAATTCATTGATTGTCTTATTTGCGGTTAATTGAAAAGGCGAAACCTGTTGCATATACAGAGTAGGGTTATTTCCTATAACTCACACCTAGAAAAAGGGGAACCACTCTGATTGGCTGATAATTTATGTATTCATTCATTGATCTACTATAATAAATAATATTTGCGGTTAATTGAAAAGAGGAAGCCTGTTGCATATACAAAGTAGGGTTATTTCCTATAACTCAAACCTAGAAAAAGGGGAACCACTCTGATTGACTGATTATTATTTATTTATTGAGCTACGAGGAAAAGAGAAGACGGGGTTAGAGTTAGGGGTTATGGTTAGGGTTATTGTTAGGATTTAGGGTTAGTTTAATGGGAAAAAATGGGAAATTAATTAACATAAAATTAATTCAGAGTGGTTCCCCTTTTTAGGTTGGAGTTATAGGAAATAACCCAGAGTATATAGTTGTCTGGTTAGGGTCAGGGTTAGGGTTAGTTTCATGAGAAAATAATGGAAAATTAATTAACAGATAAAATTAATTCAGAGTGGTTCCCCTTTTTAGGTTCGAGTTATAGGAAATAACCCAAAGTAGATATTTGCGTGGTTGGTTGGATTTTACAGCATACAAAACCTTGTGGGGTCGGTTGGTTGTTTTATTGATCTTAACGGCATATCAACCCGTGTGGGGTTATGTCATGCCTAACGGTTAGGAAGTGGTATATGTTGTGTATTTATATCTATACTCTTTATTGTGTTAGCACCATTATGGATCAATTTGTATGGTATTGATTTGTTTCATGTCTATATATTATGCTATATATTATGGTATAATTTTATTTCCCTCAAAAAGAAGAGAATGTCCTCCATGTTGACATTTTCAAATAGATCTTTTATATTGTTTGTATTAAAATGATGGTTTCTGATGTGAGCAAAAATCTGCATTCCATGAATAAGTGTTTAACAGTCAAAGGTGTTTGACATGTTTCACATTGTGGTTGTTGTTTTTATTTGAGTACATAGGAGTGCGTTAGTCTTTTGTGACCAATGCGTAATCGGGACACATTGACTTGTTCCTTTCTAGACTTTCTTAAAATCTCTCAAAGTGAGATTCATTAGTAAGAGTTTATTGTGAATGATGTTATTCCAGCGTTGTTGCCATTTTGCATGAAGGAATCTATTAATTTTAGGTTTCAAATCAGTATGTGGAATCTTTAAATTGTTGGGGATTAAATCTAGAGCCGATTTCGCTGCAGAGTCAGCTCTTACATTCCCATTCTCTCCTATATGGCTTGGGATTCAGCCTATTATAATCTTCTTAGACATCGAGTCTAATCTATTCAGGAGCTTAATGATGAGAGGGTCTTCTCTTTTTATTTCTTAATGATAGGAGGACAGACAGCGAGTCTGAGAAGATGCCGAAGACGTTTTGTTTCTTAACTTCAGATTGTATAAAAAAAATTAAAAATTTTACAATCTGACTTTTAATTGTCGCCGCTATTTATACTTGAAAAAGAACCGGACGAAAAGGCTTTCATATTTTCATACCCCCCCCCCCCATATTTGATATTTTATTTTCGTAATAAAATATTTTATTCTACCATCCCACAACTTGTATGATCTCCCAACATAATATGATTCCTCTACTTTTGGTACCCTCTCTCTCTCTCTGTCTCTGTCTGTCTCTCTCTGTCTCTGTCTGTCTGTCTGTCTCTCTCTCTCTATATATATATATATATATATCTTTTCAGTATGCCTCTTTGTGTTTTAGATTTTAAAACGTGTGTATTCACTGGATCTTTAAGGATTTTGGAAGGATAGGGCCGTGTTAGCTGAGTTGTAGAGCGTTCGGCTGGAAACCACATGGTTCCTAGTTCGATTCCTGTCCTCGCTAACTCAGCGTATGAGTAGCACAGTGATCTATGCGGTAAAGTAAGGAGTTGATGGTAGGTGTGGCGCTCCACTTCAGATGCCAAAACAATCTCCTTGATCTAGCGCTAGTGAAAAGGTGATGAACTCTCTTGCAGATTGATTGATACCGACATTAGGCCGCCCCGAGGACTTTACTTTTATATATATATATATATATATATATATATATATATATATATATATATATATATATATATATATATAATATAATACGATAAAATATAAAGGTTTTACATATCGATTTAGTAGGTGACAAAGGAACATTCACAACCATATTGGTTTCATGCGATGCAATCATCAGGTGAAGATGTTTCAAATGTAAGGAAAATCGAAATATATATATATATATATATATATATATATATATATATATATATATATATATATTCAGTATGCTTATTTATGTTTTAGATTTTAAAACGTGTGTATTCACTGGATCTTTAAGGATTTTGTAAGGATATGGTTAGCTGTACTTCTCGAAACCTAGATATATATATATCAGTCTGTACGTTGATCTATGAAATTACTGAAATACCGTTAAGCACCTTCTGAGAGGAATCCTTCAGCATTTCACGCCTTCCCCAACTAAGATGCCAAACTTACCTCTACAACAACCACCATGTATTACATCCGAGGCTGCAGAACATGTGCGTCACTTATCTCATCCTCTTATTTCGATTCCACTTGTCTTAATTGCGTTTCTAACAGCCCGCGCACCTCATAATGTTCAAAGGAAGAGTTGTTCAATCTAACATTAAAGATAATAACAGGAAGTGATTATTGCTTATCTCCCTTGTCGCCTTGTATCTGTGGTGCTAGGGAAATTGAATGTAGCTCGAGACCGTCGTTTTCGAAAGTAGAGGCAAGAACTCCATAGAATTATTCACTGTCTTGGCTGTGTTATTCAACACCAGATAGAATGACGGGCCAATGACATTTTGTTACATAATCTATACGGTTGCATAAGATTATTGTCAATCCCCTGTAATTCTGAGGGGATGACCCTTTTCATACCATGGCCGTGTCCTTTCATGGAAAATTACAGAAGCCCGCCAAAATACGTGAAGTCACGTGGGACCTGTTCAGTCCCCAGTTTGCAGTTATTTTTTCTAATTTAAGTATTTAGTTATAAGAGGAAGTAAAGAATAAAATGACAGTTATTTCATCGTGTTAATGGATTTCATTTAAGATTCATTGAAGAGATTTTTGCTTATATTCATTAAAATAAAACCAAACAGTTAGAAATCAATAATACTAAGCACATATTTATTAAATTCGATTTTTTAATATTAATATGCAAATTAGCCTTCCAGTTCACACTGTAAACCGCTATTTTGTTGTATATATGAATATAATTGCATGTTGTCAGTATGTAGACATAGTTAGCAGTATTAATAATGTAAGACAATTTTATTAATAATTGAGGTTTAGATAAAAATAAAATCATGGAGAATGTGATGTCAATAACTAAGAGAATTGTGACTTGAGTAGGAATATAGTTTCGGTTACAGACAGAAAAACACACAATCTCCATTATAATAAGATTTAGTGCCAGTGAAGAAGGGCTATGCAACAATAACAATAATAATAAGAGCAAAGAAAAACTAATTGCAGAAAATAGAAAAGGCAATATGCTCTGCCTGAACTGGAACTCACGCGCACTATGTTAGTCAGATATTTAGTTACATGAAATGTATAGTTAAGGAAATAAAAGTTTGGATAATTAATATGTTCTTGTAGTTGATGAATGTCTTGGTAACAAGACTAAGAAATGACGTCCAGCCAGCAGGAACATACCAATAGAAGACCAGACCCGAAGTCCCCAAGAAAGTCCAGACCTTAGAAGATTCCAGACCAAGTCAAGATGATAGAAGAAATACCAAAGACGATCAGAATACTAAAGACGGCCAAGAAATAGAAGTAAAGAAAGAGGTATGCAACATTATAATTATTTAGTGACAGTAAAGAAAGGACTATGCAACAATTTTTCTAGTTATCTAAAGANTAAAGCTAATGTTTGACCATTCCGTCTTGTTATAAAAAAGAAAGGGAGAAAAAAAGAACATGCTACAGAGAAAACTAATTGTAGATAAGCCCGCCCCTCGTGGTAGGGTTCCAGTGGCATCGGCTCTGAATCTTTACAACTTAATAGCGTCTATCACAGGGGGTATCCCCCAGGCAATACCTGCCCCTTGATTTAAAGGGGCATGGCTGGGTTTATTGCCCAGTGCCCTGAGGCGCCCCCCTGCGGGGAATGCCGACGGGATCGACGCAATTTTCCCACCTACCACCCATGAGCTTCGGCTTGTGGGTGCCCCGATCTCTTCTCCGTATTAGCGCTTTGTAAAATGCAAACAGCTTCATTCAGAAATTGAACTCGGGTCGACGAGTCGATTTCCTACGACTTTAACTAGTATAGCACACGTCTATGATATTTAATATAAGAGATCAATCTATCTATATGATCCTGTCTATCTATCGATCTATTGATCTATGAAGGGGAGTATAGAATACAGGAACAACAAGTCCACTCTTTCTTTCTTTCTTTTTTCATATCTATCTACGCCTGTTCATCTATCTATCTATCTATCTATCTATCTGTTGTGATGTTAATTCAACAGTAAAAAAAGAAGTCAAGTCGAGGTAGGGTAAAATGAGACAAGTGTATTTACAATAAGGTACAATAACGGCTAGCTTGCCTCTAAACGGTAACAGTACAACCTTTTCACTCGGTGTCTCACTATTTATAGTGAGAACCGGTGTATATTCTCCACTGTAGGAACGGCCGGTACAACACTATCTTTCTTTCTTTCTTCCTTCCTTTTTTCTTTCTTTCAGTCTATATATCTTTCTTCCTTTTTCTTTCTTTCTATCTGTTGTGATTTTAATCCAACAGTAAAAAAGAAGTCAAGTCGATGTAGGGTAAAATAAGACAAGTGTATTTACAATAATGGTACAGGAACGGCTAGCTTGCCGTTAAACGGTAACAGTACAACCTTTTCAATCGGTGTCTCACTATTTATAGTGAGAACCGGTGTATATTCTCCACTGTAGGAACGGCCGGTACAACACTATCTATCTAATTATATTAGTTGTGTTGATAGACGTGCATATTGATGGAAAAAGAAAGAGGATATTTCTATTTACCTTAACCTAATTTAAAGTTAAATGTCCCTCTCATACTCTCCAATCTCTCTCTTTATATCATATAGATACAAATATTAGAACATTGCATTTAATTTCATTACTCTTTAAAATTCAATACAATATATGTACTTTTGTTCTTTATTTTCTATTTTAGCTAAATAGTTAAATTAGGAAAAATTAGTAATGAAAGACGGGAGTGGTGGAAGAGTAAGTTTCAGCTGTTCTACTTTTCGATTATACCCCTGTCTGTTTCAACTTTTTAAATCTGCATTGTTATTTAGTTTCATTAGTATTTCTAATTTAATCTAATATCTTATTACATTAAAACTTAAATAATTGCACCCAGAGGGTGCATATATTTGCTAGTCTTATTATAATGGAGATTGTGTGTTTTTCTGTCTGTAACCGAAACTATATTACTAATCGAGTCACAATTAACATAGTTATTTACATCACATTCTTCATGATTTTATTTTTATTTTAACCTCAATTATTAATAAAATTGCTTCACCTTTTTATTAGTGTTGTCCATATCTGCATACAAATAACATGTAATTGTATTTATATATACAAAAACTAGCGGTATGTAGTGTGAACGGGAAGGCTAATTTGCATATTGATATTAAAAATGTGATTTTATTAAATATGTGTTTAGTATTGTTGATTTCTAACGGTTTGGTTTTATTTTAATGAATATAAGCAAAAATCTCTCCAATGAATCTTAAATGAAATCCATTAACAAGAAAAAATAAGTGTAATTTTATTCTTTATTTCCTAATTTAACTAAACAGTTAAATAAGTAAAATTCAGCAATGAAAGACAGGAGTGATGGAAGAGTAAGTTTCATTTCTATTTTTCTATTATACCTCCACTCTGTTTCAAATCTTTTTATCTGCATTCTTATTAGACTTTCTAATTTAATACGATATTTCATTACATTAAAACTTAAATACTTGCACCCGGAGGGTGCATATATTTGCTAGTAATAATAATGATAATAATAATAATAATAACATTGTATAGATAATAATGATAACTATAGATAATAATAATAAAAACTATTGATAATAATAATAATGATAATAATAATAATAATGTTCAACGTAAAATAAGCCAACTTTTATAAGAGAACAACAAATTATTCCCCTTGTATATATAATGGTGATTAGGTGTTTCTCTGTCTGTAACTGAAACTGTCACTACCGACGTCACAATTTATTAGAAATCTGTTTGCCTTTTGTTATTAACCAAATTAGGGAGACCAGAGATTCACGACTTCAGCTGTTTTCGAATTATATGGATTTTTATTCTGAGCCTGCTTGTCGACACAAATCTAAAGAAAAGCCGGCCAATTCTCCGATCATACCCAAGATATCTCCTGTTCATTTTGTGTTCCTTTTTTCTCGATTAATACTGTGCGAGATAACGCAATCTTAGAAATATCTCAGTTTGCACTAAAGAGAAAAAAAATCCTCTCCAATGTCTCTCTTTATCTCATATCGAAACACATATTTGAACATCGCATTTAATTCCATTATTCTTTAAAATTCAATACAGTATTTATTATATTAAAACTTAAATTCGTGTGCCCGGAGCTAACATTTGTAGCTAGTATATATATATAATGGTGATTATGTCTGTCTGGAACAGAAACTGTCACTACCGACGGCACAATTTATTCGAAACGTGTATGCCTTTTGTGATTAACCAAGAGAGGGAGACCAGAGATTCCCGTCTTCAACTGTTTATGAATTAGAAGGCTTTAATTTTATTATCATTTAACATTCAATACAGTATTTATTATATTAAAACTTAAATTTGTGGGCCCGGAGCTCATATTTTTTTGCTAGTATCTATTACTAATGGAGATTTGCTTCCGGTTTTTGTCTGTAATAAAAATTACGTCACTGCTTACGTCATATTACCGAAAATCGTCATAACATAGAATAAATACACTCAAAATTGGAACATGCAACATTAGACAGTCCTCATTGTTTTTTAAAACAAGTTTTAATAAATACATGACTGGTATTATATATCTATATATAGTGTGATTTATTTTAATACATATTTAAAGTTTACATTTCTAATTGTTTTATTTTTTACTTCTTTAATGAATTTGATGATTTTACTTACTTAGGGGTACAAACTCGCTGACATTGAATTTTTTACTCCCACCGTTCAGGCAATATGTTTAAGAAATCTATTTTTACATCGCCGGGTGGGTGTTTTTTATTTTGTACTAGTCTATTAATAATGGTGATTCGCTTCCGGTTTTTGTCTGTAACAAAAACTGCGTCACTGCTTACGTCACATTACCCAACACATAATCCAACATCATAACATAGAATAAATATACTCAAAATGTGAGCATGCAACGTTAGACAATCCTCATTGTTTCAATAAATAGATGCCCGGCGTTATATATTTATATATAGATTGTTTTATTCTAATATAATATTTAAAGTTATCGGAACTGTTTCCTTTTCAAATTGTCTTTCTTTCTTTCTTTTTTATTTACTCCTTTAATAAATTTGACGATTTTACATACTTATAGTACACACTCTATGACAGTGAATTTTCAGCTCCTATCCCCTCAGGCAATATCTTTCTAAAAATTAATTTTACATCGCCCGGATCGTGTCTTCTTTTTTTTGCTAGTATATATAATGGTGATTATGTGTTCCTCTGTTTGTAACAGAAACTGTCACTACCGACGTCACAATTTATTACAAATCTATTTGCCTTTTGTGGTTAACTAAGAGAGGGAGACCAAAGATTCACGACTTCAACTGTTTTTGAATTAGATAGCTTTTTTTTCTGAGCCTGCTTGCCGACAAAAATCTAAAGAAAAGCCGGCCAATTCTCCGATCATACCCAGGATAGTACATATGTGCTTATTTTTTTTTCTAATTGTTTGGTTTTAACTTAATGAATATGAGCAAATATCTCTGTGATAAATCTTAAAGAAATCCATTAACAAGAAGAAATAACTATAATCTTATTCATTACTTCCTAATTTAACGAGATAGTTAAATTAGGAAAAATATGCAATGAAAAACGGGAGTGATGTAAAATGATGGAATAGTTAGTTTCAAAGTTGTTCTATTTTTCGATTATACCCCCTCTATTTTGAATAATTTTATCTGCATTCTTATTTAGTTTCTTTAATCTTTATAATTCAATATAATATTTCTTATATTAAAACTTAAATTCTTGTGCCCGGAAGTTGCATTTATTTGCTAGTATATCTTATTATAATGGAGATTGTTGGTTTGTATGTCTGTAACCGAAACTATATTACTATTCAAGTCACATTTCCCTTTGTTATTTACATCACATTCTCCATGATTTTATTTTTATTTAAACATCAATTATTAATAAAATTGTGTTACATCATTAAGACTGTTGACCATATATACATACTAATAACATGTAATTGTATTCATATATACAAGAAAATAGCGGTTTACAGTGTGAATTGGAAGGCTAATTTGCATTTTGATCTTTAAAAATTTGATTTTAATAAATATATGCTTAGTATTATTGATTTCTAATTGTTTGGTTTTATATTAATGAATATGAGCAAAAATCTCGGGGATGAATCTTAAAAGAAATCCCTTAACAAGAAGAAATAACTGTAATATTATTCTTTACTTACTATTTTAACTAAATAGTTAAATTAGGAAAATTTACCAATGAAAGACGGGAGTAAGTGCAAATGATGGAAGAGTTAGTTTCAAAGTTGTTCTATTTTTCAATCATACCCCCTCTGTTCCAAATATTTTTATCTGAATTCTTATTCAGTTTCATTAGCCTTTCTAATTTAACATATTTTATTGTATTAAAACTTAAATACTTGCACCCGGAGGGTGCATATATTTGCTAGTATATATAATGGTGATTAGGTGTTTCTCCGGAACTGAAACTGTCTCTACCGACGTCACAATTTATTACAAATCTGTTTGCCTTTTGTGATTAACCAAGAGAGGGAGACTAGAGATTCACGACTTCAACTGTTTTTGAATTAGATAGCTTTTTTTTCTCTGAGCCTGCTTGCCGACACAAATCTAAAGAAAAGCCGGCCAATTCTCCGATCACACCCAGGATATCTCCTGTCCATTTTCTGCTCCTTTTTTCTCGATTAATACTGTGCGAGATAATGTAATCTTGGGAAATATCTCAGCTTGCACTAAAGAAAAAAAAAATTCTGTCTATCAACTGCTGTAGGCGGAATTCGAGGGTGGTATGGATTTTTCTTGGAGATGGTAAACAATGTCATTAGACTGTTTAAACTGCGTCGGTAGAAGGTGAGGACGGCGCTGAGCCACCGTCATGTCTTAGGAAGATGTTAACAGCATATCTCGCGGACATTGCGAGATCGTGGAGATCTTTGAAATTTGAATTTGAAAATAAATGTGGTTGTTACCGAGATTGTATACACATCAACCAATGTGGTTGAACTGTGTTTCCTCCCTTATACAAATAGATACATGTGTTAGTTCTGGAAGGCTTTTTTTTCTCTCTCATATTTTTATATAGTTTATAAACGCATATAAACAGCGGTCTGTCTCCCTCTGTTTCCCTCTCTCTCTCACACTCAAACACACACACACACACACACACACACACACACGCACACACACACACACACACACATATATATATATATATATGGTGTGTGGGGGGTATGTGTAGCTGACTCTTCCCAACTTATACGAATTTATATACACATGCTAACGTATTCATCCATACTTATACGTATGTAGGTCCTTGTCTATATAAGATATGTTGAAAAAGAGCCAGAAACACGAATACTTTCATTATTAATACACACACACATGCGTGCGCATATATATATATATATATATATATATATATATATATATATATATATATTCACACACGCACATACACACACATATATATATGTATGTCTGTATGTGTGTGTGTGTATGTAGCTGACTATTTCCTACTTATATAAATTTATATACACATGCTAACGCACATATCTCTACATACTTATAAGTATGTAGGTCCTTGTCTATATAAGACATGTTGAAAAAGAGGCAGAAACACGGATACTTTTATTAATAATACACACATGCGCATATATATATATATATATATATATATATATATATATATATATATATATGTACACACATACATACATACACACACACACACACATATATATATGGGGTCTATGTGTAGCTGACTCTTCCCTATTTATACGAATTTATATACACATGCTAACGTATTCCTACATACTTATACGAATACTTTCATTAATAATACACATACACATGCGTGCACATACATATATATATATATATATATATATATAATATATATATATATTCACACACACACGCACACACACATATATATATGTATGTGTGTATGTATGTGTGTGTAGCTGATTATTCCCTACTTATACAAATTTATATACACATGATAACGCACATAATCCTACATACTTATACGCATGGAAGTCCGTGTCTACATAAGATATGTTGAAAA
This sequence comes from Doryteuthis pealeii, assembly GCA_023376005.1. Lineage (NCBI taxonomy): Eukaryota > Metazoa > Mollusca > Cephalopoda > Myopsida > Loliginidae > Doryteuthis > Doryteuthis pealeii. The sequence continues at coordinate 69,802,050 of CM042169.1, forward strand.
AGAGGCAGAAACACGTATACTTTTATTAATAATACACACACACATGCGTGAACATATGATGTTTATTTGTTGTTTTTTTTTGTTTTTTTTTCAAAATGTTAAATTTCATACTGTCGGATTAATTTCCATCTATTTTTTTCATATATATATATATATATATATATATAATATATATATATATATATGTGGTGTGTGTGTGTGTGTGTGTGTGTGTGTGTGTGTATAATGAGCCCACAAATGCATATATATATATATATATATAAATTCATGTATATATATATATATATATATATATATATATATATATATATATATATATATATACGTGTGTGTGTGTGTGTGTGTGTGTAATGAGCCCACAAGTGCATATATATATATATATATATATATGACGACCCCACACGTGCATATGTATAGATTCATGTGTTAGTTCTGGCAGGCATTTTTTCTTTCTCATGTTTTACATAGTTTATAACCACATATAAACAGCAGGTCTCTTTCTCTCATTTTCTGTCTCACAGTCAAACACACACACATATATGTATATATTTGTATATATATACGTGTGTGTGTGGGGGGATGTGTGTGTATGTATAGCTGACTATTTCCTACTTATATAAATTTATATACACATGCTAACGCAAATATCTCTACACTCTTATAAGTATGTAGGTCCTTGTCTATATAAGACATGTTGAAAAAGAGGCAGAAACACGTATACTTTTATTAATAATACACACATGCGCATATATATATATATATATATATATATATAATATATATATATATATATATATATATATATATATATAAAGCTAGAAACCACAAGGTTGCTAGTTCGATACCAGCCCTCGCCAACTCAGCATATGAGTGGCACAGGGATCTGTGCGGTAAAGTAAGGAGCTGATGGTAGGTGTTTTAGTTCATGTATATTGAGCCCACACATGCATATATATATATATATATAATATATATATATATATATATATATATATATATATATGTATGTATGGACGGGTACAGTCGTCATATATATATATATATATATATATATATATATATTCGGATGTAATAAGGATCCCGACTCTGCGAGTTTAACATCATTGCAGATTCATGTTGTTGGATTTGTTACATTTTTAAACTTTCATTTGTAACCGGAACATTTTCCTGAACTTTTTTGATATTCATATACATTTTTACTACAAACTCTTTTGAGCTTTTTATGATAAAAATACTTAAACATTTTAAAAATAAAATTTATTTTATTTTTAACAACAAATATGTATTTTAAAAAAAATGTTAAATTCCGGTACTAATCGAGAGCGTTCTGTGCCTTGTAATTACTGATATATTCATTTCGTTTTTCCGCTTGCTGTGTTGCTTTGATAAAGACATCTTGTTATAATGGAGATTGTGGGTTTGTCTGTCTGTAACCGAAACTATATTACTATACAAGTCACAATTCCCTTTGTTATTTACATCACATTCTCCATGATTTTATTTTTTATTTAAACCTCAATTATTAGTAAAAGTGTTTTACATCATTAAGACTGTTAACAATATCTACATACTAACAACATGTAATTATATTTATATATACAATGAAATAGCTTTTTACAGTGTGAATGGGAAGGCTAATTTGCATATCGATCTTAAAGAATTTGATTTTAATAAATATATGCTTAGTATTATTGATTTCTAATTGTTTGGTTTTATCTTATTGAATATGAGCAAAAATCTCGGGGATAAATCTTAACAGAAATCTATTAACATAAAGAAATAACTGTAATTTTATTCTTTTCTTCCTATTTTAACTCAATAGTTAAATTAGGGAAATTTACCACTGAAAGACGGGAGTAAGGGAAAATGGTGGAACAGTTAGTTTCAAAGTTGTTCTATTTTCCGATTATACCCCCTCTGTTCCAAATATTTTTATCTGAATTCTTATTCAGTTTCATTAGCCTTTCTAATTTAACATGATATTTTATTATATTAAAACTTAAATACTTGCACCCGGAGGGAGCATATATTTGCTAGTATTCATAATGTCGAAACAGATATCTGTCAGCAAATAATTTTTAACATCTTGTTGTTTTTTCTATAAAACTTTCTTACATATATATATATATATATATATATATATATATATATATATATATGCACGTGTGGGGTCGTCATATATATATATATATATATATATATATATACCTATGATGAATCCACACGTGCATATATATATATATATATATATATATATATATATATATATATATATATATATATATAAATGCACGTGTGGGGTCATACATCTGTTAGTGTTATGTATATCTATCCGAAGAATGTCCTCTTTAAATCAATCATATTATGAACGTTTAGTCAGCAAGATAGACTTTGGTTTTTTTTTTCTTTTGATATGTTCTTTTATTTTTGCTTTCTGTTGCTTACGTATAAAACTAAATGTAAATATATGTACAATTATGTATGTATGTGCCTGGCTGCGGAAACTTATCTTAGTAGTAAATGTAAAAGGTTAGAGTTCAAATCCTGGACGAGGCTGTTTGCATATCACATAGCAGTAACACTCTTGGGAAATGTATGAATTATATTATTCTTTTTCTAGCTATGTTTAAATAGTAGAGAGTATTGGGCTCTTTTTTCTTGGTTAGGCAACCAGTCTAGAAGAAAGAAAATCTGAATACAAGCCTATTAAACTCCGCTTAATAAATTGACTTTGTGGAGGGGCTGGGAACTGTATATGCACATGATAAAAAGAGTTGGTGGTTTGCCATAAGGGCAATCTGGTGGGGACAATCCGTCCAGCAATAAGTAAATCGCAGAGTGGACTGGGATCTTAGTTTGGCAACCGGCCTAGAAGAACAGCAATTGCAAATTCAGAAAAGTATTAGTATAAAAATATACCTTCTACTTTTTTTTAAAGATTCAGACAATTAATACTTTTCTTATATTTTAATCTATTGTATATTTTTATGAAATATCTCACATATTTTCTAACATTTCATGATAATTCAGGAATTGTGAACGTACCTGTAAGTTAGTTTGAAATAAAGTTCGTTTGATTGAAAATAGGAGGTGGGTAATTTTCCATAACCGTAGGAGGTTTTGATTGATATTTTAGATGACCCTAACTGACCTCAGGTACAGAGACGTGAGAATAGTTAGAGTTAGAATTCAGTTTTGACCCGGCTTCCAGAGAACTTAGACGTGCTCTGGGGTCGATCTCTCCAACGGTGAATAATTATGGGCTAGATAAGTAATAAAAACTTGATCAAGAAAACATAAAGTCATGTTGGTTATTAAATATAAAAAACAAGGACTAGCCCAAGGAAGCCCAGTAGAAGAATTAACAAGATTGAAGAACAGAATAATTAGAACTCAGCAGGATAACATGGCGGACGACAAGTTAGAAGAATCAATCAGAAAGCAGTCAGTAAGAATCAGCAACAAACAAGCAGAAATGAAGTAATCAAATAAGATCGTCCAATCTCTAAAGTCAGTCTCTGCCTCTGTCTGTATGTCTGCCTCTATCTATCCCTCTCTTTCACCGCGATGAACTTTATTAAGTGTCATCAGCGATGTATACTTACGATTTCCCTCCGACAGAAATCGAAACCGGGAACTCAGCACGCAGAGACAGAGACTTTACCACTGGGCCACTGATGCGCAGCAAACGATACATGCGAAATTAGTTTGTCAAGGGTAAATACGTCACTATTACTACTATTATACAAAGTATATGGACGTTGAGAAGATCGCAAATTTAGACCTATGCTCCGGCATGATGAATGAGATTAAGTATACATTGCTGATGAGACTTAATTAAGTTGAAACAGCTGAACGATGTTCTACGTAGGGTGCGATATTTGCCGAGTTCGCTTCTCATGATTATTTTCACTAATTATCGAATTTTATACGATATACGCATTGTAACTGCCTTCAACCAAAAATATATATATATTATATATATATATATATATATATATATATATATATATATATTGTCCCGGATTTGAACTAGGGTCGACGAGTCCCTTTCCTACGAGTCAAACCATTACACAATTCACCTCGGCATCCGCCTAATAGACCAGCATCCTTAAATACCGGATGCAATACAATGGGAAAGCCCTATTCGTGCAGTTAATAATGGATTGTCGTGATATTATCTTATTCCAAAATTAGCGCAGGGGATTTCACCAATACGTTTATTATGAATGAAGAAAACCATATGAGTTTAAATCTAAGATTGGTTATGCATCCCAAAACCAAGCCATTATCTTCTGACATTTTCAGTGTCCAACTCTCAAGTGATGGACCCTGTCAGTTATACGAATCTCCCGATAGAGTGTATAATACGTATCCCTCTCTTTCCAAATATGGTAATGATATTAAGAAAACAGAATTGCATTTATGAGTTCATTAATTTAAGACTAGCAGGACCTGTGGATAAACAAGAGTATGATAATTGAATTATTACAATGTTTGATATGTTTACTTAAGCGCTATTGCTAAAGTGTAAAATATGTAAAATGAATAATAATCTTGAATAGCAGGAGCTGTGGATATACCACAGTATGATAACAATTTAATTATTACAATGTTGATATGTTTACTTAAGAGCTATTGCTAAATTGTTCAATATGTAAAAGTATAATAATATTGACTAATAGGACCGGTAACATAATTTCATTTCTCTTCTGATTAAGTAAAGAATATCTTCTTTTTTTATTTATCGTAAGTGTTGAAAAATTTTCACAAACTTCTGATTAAAAAGTATTTATTAAAAAATAGAATGTTGCTATTGAATTTTAATTTGATTAAGTGTACCGACCATCTATTTATTTATCATAAGTTCAACATCTCCATAAACTTCTGATTAAAATCATTTGTTTACAAAAATTTGGAAGCGGAAATTACCGGTGACGAGTGAAAATATGAACCTCTCATTAAGTTGATTATTTGGGGTGCCTTGTTACATAATTATTGGATCCCTAATACATTTATAAGATATTGTAGAAATCATAATGGCGATTAGTACAGTTGATGGCCTTGAGGGTGAGTGACGGCGCTTGACCTCGATCTTACCTTGCGTTCTGGGGAGAATCGTGAGAACCGGAACCCCGATAGAAGGCCCTTCCGGTTTAAGGATACTAAGTAAGTAACTTAGTCAGTTAGAACTTAGAAGCCGAGCTAGCAACATGTAAGCCTCATCTGCGCAGATTGTTTGGGTGGGGATTTGGAATAAAGTAACATCAACATAAATTGAAGTCTTGTGTTTATTACTAAAAACTACCAATGACACAGGGCTTCTGATAAGGAATGATCCCCAACAGAAACCAGACCCGGAATCCTCAATAGAAGACCAGACGAGGCCTTAGAAGATATATCAGACCAAGATAGATGATAGACGATCAGGACTAAAGCCGGCCAGAAGAATAGACGACCAGAGTAAGAATTAAAGAAAGGTATATAACGTTATATGCTGATTTGGCTTAGTGAAAAGACCAGTATATAACATATACCTATTTATTGCCGGTAAAGAAGGCGCTATGCAACAGCCTATTGGATACTTAGGTCAAGATGTTCTGTAGTTAAATTTGATATTTTGAAATCAAATTATAAATATTATCAAGATTATAATATAATCATATCAACATTGAACAATAATTTATATTTTTATATACAGTGAGAAAAAACATTGTTTTGATTATTGCTTGTTGTGAAACAAAAACATTTTTATTTTCATTTGACAATCCCCAAAAGAGAACCTTAAATATTTGAAGTAATTTGAATTTAACTGTTAATTAAAAAGCATAATATTCTTCATTTAACTCTCTCTCACTCTTTTTTCATTCTTTTCATCTGTTCATCTTTCGAATGAACGAAACAATTTCGCGTTATTACTTCCGCGCGCTCACCCTCTCTCTCTATATTTCCCCTACTATCTTTCTTTCTTTCTGTCTCCAGTCTAAAACACGAAAAAAAATCCATCACCTTTTGAACAACAATGTCGACGTTTAAACGTTTCGGTTTATATAAAACCTTCTTCGGAACAATGTGATAAAAAGAAGAGAAAATAGCTTTTGTTGTTCAAAATTATTGTTATCTTCATTTTGAAAACAGAAACATAATTAATTTATCAATTTGGAACTTTTAATATATATATATATATATATATATATATATATATATATATATATATAAGGTGTGTCATAAAAGTATCGAGATTGAAGCTGCATTTACAAAGATGAATATGAAAGAATGAATGGAACGTTAACATTTTTCAGAATACAAGGCGTGTCATAAAAGCGCTGAGTTTGAAGATATATTTACCAAGATAGAAATGAACAATGAATGGAACATTATTTTTTTATGAATAGAAAGTTCATTTTTTCAGAAAACAAGGTGTGTCACAAAGCACAAAAAATCACGGTACTTTTTGACACACAACACACACACACACACACACACACACACAATATATATATATATATATATATATATATATATATATATATATATATATATATATAAGTGACTTTGGCAGTATTGAAGTTTTGACAAAATCTCTGTTCCCATTTCTACATTTGGCTATCTACTGTAAAGAAAATGCCTTCATCGTGCAATTCTCTCTTTGTATATCTGTCTATCATTAATTAATAGCTATATTAAAACCGTATTTGTCATCTCTTTAAATCATTTTAGAATAGTGTCACTACTTTCAAAGTTAATTCTATTAATAGTGGTTTGTCTAAATTTTACATTCAGAACTTCAAGGGATCTTTATGTATACTAGCAAATATATGCACCCTCCGGGTGCAAGTATTTAAGTTTTAATGTATTGAAATATAGTATTAAATTAGAAAGTTTAATAAGAATGCAGATAAAAAGATTTGAAACAGAGTGGGGGTATAATAGAAAAATAGAAATGAAACTTACTCTTCCATCACTGCCGTCTTTCATTGCTGAATTTTACTTATTTAACTATTTAGTTAAATTAGGAAATAAAGAATAAAATTACACTTATTTTTTCTTGTTAATGGATTTCATTTAAGATTCATTGGAGAGATTTTTGCTCATATTCATTAAAATAAAACCAAACAATTAGAAATCAATAATACTAAGCACATATTTAATAAAATCACATTTTTAATATCAATATGCAAATTAGCCTTCCCGTTCACACTGCAAACCGCTATTTTGTTGTATATATAAATATAATTGCATGTTATTAGTATGTAGATATGGACAACACTAATAAAAAGGTGAAGCAATTTTATTAATAATTGAGTTTTAAATATAAATAAAATCATGGAGAATGTGATGTAAATAACTATGTTAATTGTGACTCGATTAGTAATATAGTTTCGGTTACAGACAGAAAAACACACAATCTCCATTATAATAAGATATAGATATATATGTATACTAGACCTATTGGGTAACCCATTCAGCTCTGGGTAGATAATTGAGATTAGGAAAAAGGGAGTTAGCAAAGCGAATAACTTTTTTTTAAATACGACTGGACAAATCCTTAAAATCATTTTGATAGCTTTCTAAAAAACAGTAAATTGTTGACATCATTTAGGCTATGGGTTGCTGGTTATTAAACTTAACATCAAAATACATTTCAAATTATTCCGTCTCTCTCTCTCTCTCTCTCTCTCTCTCTCTCTCTCTCTCTCTCTCGTCTCTCTCTGTCTCTCTGTCTCTGTCTCTGTCTCTGTCTCTGTGTCTGTCTGTCTATGTCTGTCTGTATGTCTGTCTGTCTGTCTGTCTCTCTCTCTCTCTCTCTCCCTTTAAAACTAACATTATATAACGAGGAGGTAGTTACGAGATACATAGAGGGGAAGAAAGAGATAGACACAGAAGGAAATAAGAAATAGGTCGGTTTTTGACGTAATTGCAAATTACGACTAATTAGAACGAAATAAAAATATTTTTCAAACATAATTCAATCTTAAAAGTAAGGAATAATTTAGTATAATTTTTGTGTCATTAAACTAAACAATAATAAAGCCTTTAGAAAACAAAAGTTGATAAACTCACATTTAGTATAATAATGGATGTATGTATGTATTGAAATGACCTTGGCAGTATTGAAATTTTGTCAAAATCTATGCTTCTATTTCAGCATTTGGCTTACTACTGTAAATGAAAATGCTTCCCTCGATCCATTCTGTTTGTGTATCTGTCAATCATTAATTTAATAGCTATATTATAACTGTTTAATATTTAACTAAAATATTATTTTGTTTTTGTCATCAAGGTGAAGCTAAGCAAGAGTGGCAGTTTATTTTTAAAATATTTCTATTAAGTTAGGCAAACGTAATCTAGAATTAAAATTGTTTTATCTATCTATTTTAAACATTTTAGAATATTGTCACTACTTTCAACGGTAATTGTATTAATAGTGGGTTCTCTGAGTTTTATATACAGAGCTTCAAGGACTTTTTAATTTTGTATATATATATATATATATATTCAAAAAACTCATCTTCAGAGCATATTCATAGGAAGACAATTGTGGCCGTTTTATGATGTGATTGTTTTCTACCGGATTCTTTAAGAAAGAAAAAAAGAAGGATATTTTAAATTTAAACTAGAATTTTTTTTTCAAAATTTTTAATGTGAACTAGAATTTTTTCAAAATCATGTGTCACGTTCATCATCAGGTGTACCTACTTTATTGTACGAAAAAGAAATATTTTAAAATTTAAAACAAAAATTCTTACCGCCCTGTCGGCTGGGGCGTTAGAATGCACCGACTGCACCTCTGCAGAGGGGTAAGACTCCCCCAATGGGGCCACCTGTTGGCCGTGGGTGGCGACCCGTGATGCTTAAGGATAGAGCCCAGGTAGTTGAGCAGTTCATGACATGCAATGCTCCACTTTGGCCCTATCTTGGGCTAGACGGGCGGTCGGAGAGCCCCCTCAGATCAATCGGCTGGTCACGTCAAGCCCTAGCACCTATATGATTTTCCCAATCCTATTGCCCTTATGGCAAGCCCCAACCCCTTTTTATCATATGGGTGCTCGAAGGCGGTGGCTGTGGGTCTACATGTCCTGGGAATGATGTTAAACTCTATCTGATGGTGAGGTTCCAGTTTTGGAGGTTTGGGGAATGTGGAGCATCCCTTCATCACCATTGCTCCCTGGTCCACTCTGACCTGGAGTGGTAGTACCTATTAGGGTCCCATCTATGGGTTAAATAGAAAAATGTATTCAAAAAATTTTATTATCCATTAAGAGCTGATTTATTTCAAAACTTTATCGGTATTAAATGACCCACTGAGGTTGAGATGCCGTAAAACAAAACAAACAAACAAACAAATAAAAATTCTCAGAGGACGAGTATCACGTTTATGACCAATTTATAACGGATTTTCCAAAGAAGAGAAATTATTATAATGGAGATTATGTGTCTCTTTGTCTGTAACCGAAATTACATCACCACCGATGTGACAATTCCCCAAGTTATTTATGTTATATTCTCAATGATCATTAAATAATCATTATTATTTATCAACGTCTCAAACTCTTAAAAGTAAGGAATAATTTAGTATAATTTTCCTGCCATTAAACTAAACAGTAATAAATCCTTTAGAAAACAAAAGTTGATAAACTCACATTTAGTATAATAATAGATGTATGTATATATTAAATTGTCCCTGTCAGTATTGAAATTTTGTCAAAATCTATGCTCCTATTTCAGCATTTGGCAGTCTACTGTAAATAAAAATGCCCCCCTTCGTTCCATTCTGTTTGGATATCTGTCTAATTAATCTAATAACTATATTAAAACTGTTTAATATTTAACTAAAATATTATTTTGTTTTTGTCATCAAGGTGACGCTAAGCAAGAATAGCAGTTTATTTTGAAATATTTCTATTAACCTAGGCAAACGTAATTTATAATAAAAATTGTTTCATCTATCTATTTTAAGAATTTTGGAATATAAATTATTCTATCTATTTTAAACATTTTAGATTATTGTCACTACTTTCAAAGTTAATTTTATTCACAGTGGGTTCTCTGAGTTTTATATACAGAGCTTCAAGGACTTTTTAATTTTGTGTATATATATTATATATATATATATATATATATATATATATATATATATATATATATATATTTGGGGGAGATTGTGTGCATAATTAAAGTCCTACCTAATTTGAGAATTAATTAGTTATAATTAAATGAATAAGGTGTGCATATCGGTTTAAATGTAAGGCGTAAACAAATCGAGAAAAAGTCATCTCTGTATGTACATTTCAGCCTATTAGGCCTCATCAGCTGAGTTATTAGACAGGACAGTGCTTTGTGCGTGATTCGAACCCTATCTGCTGATGAGGCCTAATAGGCTGAAATGTACATACAGAGATGACTTTTTCTCGATTTGTTTACGCCTTACATTTAAACCGATATGCACACCTAATTCATTTAATTATAACTATTTAATTCTCAAATTAGGTATGACTTTAATTATGCACATAATCTCCCTCAAATTGTCGGCTATCGCCATCTCAAACAGATTGTTTGATCACTTCATATATATATATATATATATGGATAAGATGATATAACAAAACACAGATGTAAACCACATCTGTGTTTGAACTGAATTCATTTGTTCAACTTTGCCGATATTGCAATATTTCGATTTTTTTCAACAAAATCTTCTTCAGAGCATATTCATAGAAAGACAATTGTGGCCGTTTTATGATGTGATTGTTTTCTACCGGATTCTTTAAGAAAGAAAAAAATTAGAATATTTTAAATTTAAACTAGAATTTTTTTCAAAATCATGTGTAACTTTCATCATCATCTTTATTGTACGAAAAATAAATATTTTTAAAATTCAAAACTGTAAGATTCAAAGTGATAATACTTAAAGATAAAACTCCGACAAAGGTTGATAGATAAAACATTTTATATACAGCACAGAATAAACATGGTACATAATACATAGAGGTGTACATAAACATACATACATAAGTAATATAAAGTTACATGTAAAAGGATAAACATAAAAGCAACAGAAATGAGACTAGGAATAGTCCATGCTGTATGAATACTTACAGTAATGTAAGGGGGGCCAAGGCCCCAACAAGAGTGGGGTAGACCAGAGTCTAACCCATAGTGTCTCATAGGTCGAGCAGTGGCAAAGAGGGCGAGAAGTTCAAATCAGCCGCTTAAATACACCCGAGGACCCTAGTGGGAACCAGCGAAACTAAACGGGCAGACAACTCTCCAGGCAAAAACGAAAATAACGCCACAAAACAAAAATTCTCAGAGGATGAGTATCATGACCAATCTATAACCAAGAAGAGAAATTATTATAATGGAGATTATGTGTCGGTTTGTCTGTAACCGTAATTACATCACCACCGATGTCACAATTCCCCAAGTTATTTATGTTATATCCTCAATGATTATTTAATAATCATTATTTAATCTTTATTAGTATCTTATTAATCAACGTCTCACAGTATTAAAAGTAAGGAATAATTTAGTATTATTTTCGTGTCATTAAACTAAACAGTAATAAAAACTTTAGAAAACAAAAGTTGATGAACTTACATTTAGTATAATAATAGATATATGTATATATTAAATTGACCTTGGCAGTATTGAAATTTTGTCAAAATCTATGCTCCTATTTCAGTATTTGGCAGTCTACTGTAAATAAAAATGCCTCCCACGTTCTATTTTGTTTGTGTTATTCTCTCT
>CM042169.1:69813900-69823900 GCA_023376005.1 Doryteuthis pealeii
GAAAAGATCCAGAGAGAGATCTTACTACAGTAACCAGTAATGAGCTTCTGTACGTTTACCATTGAACACTCTTTACCGAGAAAAAATGCATGCTACCGATGTTGAAGAAGTTCATAAATATGAGTGGGAATTTGACGTATACCGAGATAATATAACAGACACTAAGTAGATCTTATCCTAGAGAAGATAATAGCAAACCTTAATTCTCAATATACAGGCTGTTATAAGACAAGAAAAATCTGAATTCAACCCTATTAAACTCCACTTTAAGTAACTGACATTTCATCACATCCTACTCGTGCCAAGGGATTGGTAAATATATAAAGTGTGTCAAGAAATTATTGTGTTTTTTGTAATTGTTTACACACCTTGTATTCTTAAAGAAATAAAGTTACATTCATTAATTTTTTTCAGAATAAGGCTCGTCCTTGGGTCTCCAGCAGTGACCTGCATGCCTAGCCGTCTTACTCGTATGGTTTAGGAGATGGATGGGAAGTGGCCATACAGCTGCCTCCTTGGGGGTGCTGTTTCCACGACTTCTTCAAGACTGCACGCAGCTTTCTTGAGCAGGTCCCATCTTGCTCATTCTCAATGCGCTTCGTTAGGTCCCAGGGGGTGCATAAAAAGTTGTGCCAAAAGTACCAAGTGTGAAGCTGTATTTACCAAGATAGAACTGTAGAATGAATGGAACTTTTTTTTCAGAATACAAGGTGTGTAAAAAAGTATCGTGATTTTTGTACCTATTGAAACACCTGCATTCTGAAAGAAAATAATGTGTCATACATTATTTTTATCAGAATACAAGGTGTGTCAAAAAAGTACCAGGTTTAAAGCTGTATTTACCAAGATAGAATCGAAGAATGAATGGAACGTTATTTTTTTTTCAGAATACGTTTGAAAAACACAAAAATCGTGATATTTTTTGACACACACACACACTCTCTCTCTCTCTCTCTCTCTCTCTCTATATATATATATATATATATATATATATATATAGATAGAGAGAGAGAGAGAAAGAGAGAGAGAGAGAGAGAGAGAGAGAGAGAGAGAGAGATGATATAATGGAGATTCGGAGTCTGCCTTTAGCCGAAATTACTTCTCTTATTACGTCACAATACCTTTAGTAATTGCAGAAGTTTATCAATGTGTATTTGATCTATAATCAAAATCATTGATACATAGAATGAATCTTATTCATTAACGTTGACTCTATTAAAATTAAATTTATTCCTTGAACATTTTTCCGGATTATTTCTCAGTCGAGAAGACTTTGCATCAACTTCTTTTGTACTTCATAGACATCTTCATTCAAAAAAAAAGGAAAGAAAAAGAAATATAAAAAAAATAACACAAGTAATCTACAATGTAAATTATACAGACAGACTTGGATTCTTATCACTCTTCCATGACAAAAAATAAATAATTTACCGTGGAAGGCAGTATGCGTCCGTGAGGCCGGGAACAAAAACGAAAAACTCTACGGCATTGGTGATATCTCGAATATTGGCGATATGCTTTGACCCAGCTCATTTTGAGAAGATGCAACGGAGCTAGATTTATTGTTATTTGGAGCTTTAGACCATGAAACAAGAATAAATTGTGTAATACGACAGCTGAATGAATCTAAATGATTTATGGTGATAACAAAATTAGCGGGAGTTTCAACAGTACAGCGTTTTCTCGAAACATCATTATTAGAGTCTTGTTAAACATCACTGAAACTCACTAAAGGAGGTCATTAGTGATGTTGCACCAGTGTCCTTACAGATTTCGGGTTTTGCAACATTATATCTTTCAACCGGTAGACCTGACATATTATTAATCCGCCTCCTTTCCAGATTCACTTTGTTTGTTTGTTTTGGTTTGTTTTGTTTTACGGCATATCAACCTCAGTGGGTCATTTAATGCCGATAAAGTTTTGAAATAAATCAATTCTTAATGGATAAAACAATTTTTTTATAAATACATTTTTCTATTTAACCCATAGATGGAACCTTAACAAGTACAACCACTCCGTGTCAGAGTGGACCAGGGAGAAATGGTGATGAAGGGGTGCTCCACATTCCCCAAACATCCAAAACTGGAACCTCACCATCAGATAGAGTTTAACGTCATTCCCAGGACATGTAGACCCGCAGCCACCGCCTTCCAGCACTCATATGATAAAAAGGGGTTGGGGCTTGCCATAAGGGCAATAGGGTTGGGAAACTCATATAGGTGCTAGGGCTTGACGTGACCAGCCGATTGATCGGAGGGGGCCTCTCCGACCGCCCGTCTAGCCCAAGACAGGGCCAAAGTGGAGTATTGCATGTCATGAACTGCTCATCCACCTGGGCTCTATCCTTAAGCATCACGGGTCGCCACCCACGGCCAACAAGTGGCCCCATTGGGGGAGTCTTACCCCTCTGCAGGGGTGCAGTCGTTGCATTCTAACGCCCCACCGACAGGGCGGAACCAAAAAAGAACTCCACGGCATTGGTGATATCTCGAATATTGGCGATATGCTTTGACCCGGCTCATTTTGAGAAGTTGGAAAGATGCAACGGAGCTAGATTTATTGTTATTTGGAGCTTTAGACCATGAAACAAGAATAAATTGTGTAATACGACAGCTGAATGAATCTAAATGATTTATGGTGATAACAAAATTAGCGGGAGTTTCAACAGTACAGCGTTTCTTCGAAACATCATTATTAGATTTGGTTCCTATCGACTAAGTTTGGCAGTTTTGACACGCCATCCAATGGTGGAAAACGCAATAGATGCTAGAATGAAATAAGCTGTTTTAATTGAGGAAGTGCAAAAGCCAGGTATATACAAGATGCGTAAAAAAAGTATCGATAGTTTTTAAAACTTTTTGATACACCTTGCATTCTGAAAAGAAAATAACGTTCCATTCATTCCTCATTTCTATCTTGGTAAGTACAGTTTTAAACTTGGTACGTTTTTAACACACCTTGTATTCTGAAAAAATGTTATTTTCTGAAAAAATTAAATAAAAAAATATTTATTTATTTTTTTATCTATCTATCTATATATCTTTCTTTAAACAGCTTTAACTGTTTTGACACACCTTATTTTCTGAAAAGATTAATGAATGGAAAATTGTTTTGTTTTGTTTTCAGAATAAAATACAATGTGTGTCAAAAATCACAAAAAATCTCGACACTTTTTGACATACTTTATATATATATATATATATATATAATATATCAAAAATATTTTATAAACAAAAACACACACAACCTATCAAATATCAGAAATACATATTCTGCCAAAATATAGTTATTCAATGCCTTCAGATCTGAAACACGTGTCACATATGTAAGTTAATAATAATTAAAAAAAAATAATCCTTTTTGCAAACCTTTTTTATAATTTTCTCTGTTGGACCCATAACAACACTTTATATATATATATATATATATATATATATATATATATATATATATATATATATATATATATATATATATTGCATAGTAAAGCATTCTTTGAAATGTGGATTACTTTTATTCGTTTGTTATATTTTTTGTTGTTTTTATCTAAGAGAAGTAGTCTTTGAAGTACAGAGGAAGTTGATGCAAATTCTTCTAGACTGAGAAATAATCCGGAAAAATCTTAAAGTAATAAATGTCTATCTTTTTTTCTTTTCGATGCGATCAGGCAGAAATCGTTCAACAAGAAGAAATATGGAAATTAGCAAAATCTTTCTTTGCTAGAGATTTTCTTTCTTCAAAGATTTTCGTATATATTCATCTTAGCAGAATCTACGGATCCACAATTTCCAAAGACAAAAGAAACGATTCCATTCACATGTCTTCTCGACTTTACAAAAGAGAAAGAAAGAATTCTTAAATTAACCAGTGTAAACGTGGATATCCTTCTACGGATTACGGCAAGTGGTAATGGTAGCTCTATCTAGCAAATAGCTATATAAATAGATATATATTTACGTATCACTCTGCACGAGCAGGATGCAACACAGGGTCAATTTCTTAGCGAGTTTATTAGGTTTTAATTAAGAATTGTTGTTCGCCTAGACTGGTTATCTAGCCAAGATTAAAGATCCCAGCCTATTCTACTATTGACGCATAGCTGTAGGGAGATTAGTTAGATTCACACCTTTCCCAAGAGTATTAGAGCTTTATAAAATGCAAACAGTCTCTTCCAGGATTTGAACTCTGGTCGACGATTCCATTTCCTATGACACTAACCATTACGCCATCCGCCTCCACACTAATGACTTGTAAGATTTTGTTTTTCAGAGACGATCAGTTACGAATCTGTTCACTAAAGCAAACCGTACGATTTCTATTGAAACGTTTGCTATTGAAACGGATTTTAAGACTTGCTACACATAATTGCATAATACGCCTTAAACTATAATTACAGAAAATTAACACCATATATATATATATATATATATATATATATATATATATATATAGATAGATAGATAGATAGATAGATAGATAAGTTAAATGACTGGAAATGAATCCGACAGTATGAGTATGAAAAGATGTAATGAAAACACCACACAATGCTGTTAAAGAGAAAACAATTTAGCTATGGTTATGTTATAAATTGTTTTCTCTTTAACAGCATTGCGTGGTGTTTTCATTACATCTTTTTCATACTCCTCCACCTATGAGCACTTCACTAAATAGGAAAAGAGAGGTTCTTTAAAAAAGATATGTTAAAAAAACTGAAATTTAAAAAAAAAAATTGAATACCCAACAGGTGTTACATTAATCTATGCATAGATTATTGTCAACCCCCTGTATTTCTGAAGGTATAGCCCCTTTTCATATCACTGGCGGGACTTTCCATGGAATATTACAGAAAGCCCGCGAAATACGTGAAGTAACATGGGACCGAGTTAACCCTCAGTTCCAGCTTGGACGTCAGGCAGAAAGCATGTCTGCCTTAGCTGGGGTAAAATGCACACGCGCGTTGTGTTAGTTAGAAGAAGTTTAAGCAATAAAAGTTTAAAGAAATAATATGGTGTTCTTGCTTGATGAATGTCTGACCAAGAAGAAGGAATGTATCAAAGACGAACAGCCAACAAGAATCTAGAATAGCATTCAACATGGAGAAAAAGAATAGAAACGACTAGAGAAGTAAGTAATGCAAAATGCATATGCATCTCTCTGTCTACCTGTGTCTATCTCTCTCCTCTCTCCAGTGAAAGAACACTTGTGTATATACCCAACATGGATGTATGTGTATGAGTATGTAACACAGGTATGAATAGAAAACGCGTCTTCAGCATTAAATAACCCAACAAGAGTTGACATGCCATAAAATCTAACAAACCAAACCAAACCACGTGGAAAGGAGGCGACAACAAAGCACCGGCACATCAACATCTGCAGGGACGGACATGTTTTTCGAAGATCGGAATTCACAGTCACAGGAGGTGATGTATTTTTTTTTATTAATGAAATATATCAGTGTCGTTATAATTTTTAATTAAATTCTAAATCTTTTTAATTTCATAAACTATTTAACCGTTGATAATTTGAAGTATCCTGGTATAAACCCCACCTCGGGAGCCGAGGGCACCTGTAGGCACCTTGCTCTTCATCTTACCGCATTTCCTGCAACTTCCAGTTTTTCCAACTTTACTGGCCATGATCGTCTTGTGATTGTCTGCTTACTTGACCCTCGCTTAGGACTTCCACTTGTGTACGTAATACTGCCTCATGGACCCGTCTAAGAGGTTCACAAGTCAACAATCATCATGATCATGTCGCGCAGTTTGCACGGATATCCATAACTATCTCTCGACAACCTTCCCTATCATTCATCGACTCTGGCAGCTCCTCTGCGCTGCGGCCAGCATCCTTACATAGTTGGTCAATGTAGGTCCTGGCTGGGCGGCCCACATTAGCATGCCCATGTGTTGGCTTCCACAGTAGTACGTCGCTTACGAGCTCGTCCTTGCTTCTCCAGCAGTGCCCCGCGTGCCTAGCCCGTCTTACTCGTATGGTTTCTGAGATGGGGGGCAGGTGGCCATACAGTTGCTTTTTTGTGGGGTGCTGCTTCCACGACTTATTCAGGACCGCTCGCAGCATTCTGGTGCAGCTCCCATCTAGCTTATTTTCAAGGCACTTTGTTAGGATCCAGGTGGTACAGCCATATAGCAGTACCGACACAACCACAGCCTGGAAAAACGTCTCTTTAGCTTGTCGGGGAGATTCGGATTTCCATATGACTGATAATTTGTTGGTGGCCAGCCATGCCTTTCCTATTCGAGTGTTAACATCGCTTTCTGTGGATGAGATATTACTACCTAGGTATGTGAATTGTTCTACTGACTTAAGAGGCTTGCCGTCAAGTGTGGAGATGTCTCCTTGCTTTTTGAAGCTCATGAACTCAGTTTTATCAGAGTTCACATGGACAAAATCAGGTGAACATCCAAAATGGTCAGAGAGGTACTCAACTCGCATTCATTCTTCATTCCCATCTGCTGCTATTTCCACTTCCCCCATGTTTGCCGAGATGAGGGGGGCAAAATGTCCCCTCTTGTTCTTTTAAGGACTTCTGTTAATGTTGTAGTATATTCTAGTAAAGACCACCTCAAGTGGAGTTTAACAGGTTTGAATTCAGAGTTCTCTTTCTCCTAGACTGGTTGCCTAACCAGTTTAGAGCAGGCTACCCACTAATTCACCCATAGCTAGAAGGAAAGTAGAGTTTTTAACAGGTTTGAATTAAGAGTTCTCCTTCTCCTAACTGGTTGCCTAACCATTTTTGAGCCCAGTCTACCCTACTATTCACCCATAGCTGGAGGGAAAGTAGTTGGATTCATACCTTTCCCAGGGTATTAGAGCTTTGTGAACTACTTTTTACAAGCTCGTAGATGTAGTGACATGTTGGCTTATTTGAAAATTGGATTTGCGTGTCTCTTAAGCAACTAACTCGAGCTAATCATTGCAATTCATTGTTATTAATCCAACTTAATTAGAAGGGCAATGGGTTAACAGGAAAATATATGGGTTAGCAAATAAATTGAAAATGGGATATGCTTAAATTGCTTAAATGATATAGATATAATGTGAGATAAACACACACACACAAACACACACACACACACATACACACATATATATATATATATGTGTGTGTATATGAGAATCCTGTAACATACATGCAAACAGACGTTAATTGATTTTTTATATATATATATGTAGAGAGAGAGAGAGAGAGAGAGAGAGAGAGAGAGAAGAGAGAGAGAGAAAGAGAAAGAGGATTAGAGGTAGGAGCGGGAGAGAGAGAGAGAGAGAGAGAGAGAGAGAGAAAGAAGAGGATTATAGGTAGTGAGCGGGAAAGAGAGAGAGAGAGAGAGAGAGAGGGTAAAGAAAGAAAGAGGATTAGAGGTAACAATTATTTTCGTGAGCGGAAGAGAGAGAGAGAGAGGAGAGAGAGAGAGGGGGGGTAAAGAAGAAAGAGGATTAGAGGTAACAATCATTTTCGTGAGCGGGAAAGAGAGAGAGAGAGAGAGAGAGAGAAGAGAGAGGGGGGGTAAAGAAAGAAAGGGATTAGAGGTAACAATCATTTTCGTGAGCGGGAAAGAGAGAGAGAGAGAGAGAGAGAGAGAGAGGGGGGTAAAGAAAGAAAGAGGATTATAGGTGACAATTATTTT
Source organism: Doryteuthis pealeii (assembly GCA_023376005.1). Taxonomy (NCBI): domain Eukaryota; kingdom Metazoa; phylum Mollusca; class Cephalopoda; order Myopsida; family Loliginidae; genus Doryteuthis; species Doryteuthis pealeii. Next base: position 69,821,551 of record CM042169.1, read on the forward strand.
CGTGAGCGGGAAAGAGAGAGAGAGAGAGAGAGAGAGAGAGAGGGAGGGGGGTAAAGAAAGAAAGAGGATTATAGGTAACAATCATTTTCGTGAGCGGGAAAGAGAGAGAGAGAGAGAGAGAGAGAGAGAGAGAGAGAGGGGGGGTAAAAGAAAGAGGATTATAGGTAACAATCATTTTCGTGAGCGGGAAAGAGAGAGAGAGAGAGAGAGAGAGAGAGAGAGAGAGAGGGGGGTAAAGAAAGAAAGAGGATTATAGGTAACAATTATTTCGTGAGCGGGAAGAAGAGAGAGAGAGAGAGAGAGAGAGAGAGAGGGAGAGAGAGAGAGAGAGAGAGAGGGGGTAAAGAAAGAAAGAGGATTAGAGGTAACAATTATTTCGAGAGAGGAAGAGAGAGAAGAGAGAGAGAGAGAGAGATATTTTAGGTACCGATTATTTTCGCGAGTGAGAAAAGCGAGAGACAGAGGGGGAGTGAAGAAGAGAGATACAGAGATAGAGAGAAAGAGACTATTTTAGGTAGCAGTTATTTTCGAAGATATATTATATTATATATATATATATATATATATATATATAGACAGAGAGAGACAGAGAGACAGAGAGAGACAGAGAGACAGAGAGAGCAGACATATATAGGTATACAACAATTTGATTAAATGTTAATAAATTACATACACACACGCATACACATATATATAATAGAGAGAGAGAGAGAGAGAGAGAGAAGAGAGAGAGGAGAGTGAGAGTGAGAGAGATAGAGGAGAGGGAGGGTGGGAAAGAAACCAGATATAGATAACAATTTGATGAAGGGTTAAAATATGATGGTTGTGATTAAGTTAACTATTCGTCCAAATTACCGAATTAGAATTGCACGATGAATTGTTCCTTGTTCCTTTTTTTACCAAATTGATCGAATTAAATGATTTCGTGAATTCATATCCTAATGGACAATTATAAATGTTGTCTTTAGACAATCATACCATTTTTTAACGCGTTGATTGCGTGAAATTAAATAAATAAGCTAATACTAAATTAAAATCTCTTTCTCCGAAAAACACGCGAACATTATTATTACTTACTGTTGTCGTATCCGATGATGACGTCATGCGAATCCGTTTCCACCAAATGTTCGGTCCCTGGTTGCGGCTGCCAACTGCCTATGGGGTTGTTAAAGGCCTCTAGGTTTCTCTTGATGTTGTCTTTGTAACTGAGCTTTGGTCTACTGATTCAAGGTGATCCCTCTCTTATTTGAAAGCGCGTGGTGTAATGGTTAAAGTCAATAGGGAATGGACTCGTCGCCCCGTGTTCAAATCCTGGACGTGGTAATTGCATTTCACTTAGCGCTAATACCCTTGGGAAAAGTATGAATTCTACTCTCCTTCCAGCTATGGGTAAATAGTAGGGCAGACTGGGCTCTTTAACCTTAGTTAGGCAACCGGTCTAAGAGAAGGAAAACTCTGAATTCAAACCTGTTAAACTCCCCTTAAGAAATTGACCTTGTGTCACATCCTGCTCGTGCGTAGGGGTCGGTAAATATATATTTGAGAGTACAGAATCTGCTTTGGCAGTCTGTCGTCCCTACATCTGTTTAAGTGGCCAGCCCATATCAGGTTGCGTTTTTATTATACTTTTTACATATTGAAGTATAAAACAATAGCTCTAAAATAAAGATATCACATGTTGTAAGGCTTAAATTATCATACTGTGGTATATCCACAGGTTCTGCCAGTAAAAATTATTATAATAACTTTGTGTCCATTGTATCCGACATTTCACAAATCCTTTTCCTTCAATTTATTCGGTCTCTCGTCGCGTCTTGCTAACTGCCTATGGGATGTTAAAATCCTCTAGGACTCTCTTGATGTTGACCGTGTACCTGAGCTTTGGTCTACCGATTCCAGGTGATCTGTCTCTCAGTTGAGAGTACAGAATCTGCTTTGTCAGTCTGTCATCCCTAAATCTTTTTAAGTGGCCAGCCCATCGCAGGTTGCGCTGGACAAGTATGTCGTGCATACCATGGAGTCCAGTTCACTTCAGGATGGTCCCGTTTGAAACATTTCATATACTGCGCAAGTGAAGCATGTAGTAGACATGTAGTCTGTGGGCATCCACTTTGTATATCATCCAGTTTTCCACACCGTACACGAACATAGGCACACACAAAACTCATATATGATTAACTGGAATGCTTGTGGGCAAAAGCGCGATGCAAATAGTGTATCTAAATAAATAAATGGTATAGTTATTTACTAAGATTAGATTTGATGTGGTACAAGGCTAGAAGTATAGGGTACCTCACTTACAATCGTCAGTGAATCTAGTTTGTAGCTCAGTGGGTAGAGAGTTGGGCTA
>CM042169.1:69828900-69840283 GCA_023376005.1 Doryteuthis pealeii
CATGCATATATATATATATATATATATATATATATATATATGTATCCACAGACACCTGTCTCGAGGTATCACCTCTAATCAGTGTGGTTATACATTAACAGTTACCTCTGGCCGGGTTTGACACCCGAATGAACTTTCGTTCGCCAATCCTCTTACCCGTGCGGCCGGAGGTAGCTGTTAAATATGGGAGAATATTTAATTGCTACATTTCTAAGCGGAAATGACTTCACTAGTAACCTCAAACATTTGTAAACAAAACGAGGTTTAGCTACACGCCAGAAAGGTGAACTTACAATTAAATCCCTAGTTAAAGTACTCGACCAAAGTGGGAATATATATATATATATATATATATATATATATATATATATATATATGAGACAAGTTTGTAGTTCATTGGAAGGACCAGTCAATACGTTCGTAGATTTAAGATAGAGGGTTTTCTTGCACAGAGATACAATAAGACAGACAGGGAATAGTGAGGCAGGCTACAAATCCTCGAATCCAACCCAGAATAATACCATGCTCACTATATATATATATATATATATATATAATATATATATAGTCAGACCACATGTGTGAGAAAGAGTGTGGAATATTCCATTACAACACACACACACACACATATATATATCGATATATATAAATATATATATATATATATATGTATATATATATATATATATATATATAATATATATAAGGAAGTTTAGTATATACGTGTCAACGTATAAGTCCAAAACAGGAGGTCACACATATTCGAAATCATGCATACACATTAATATCCTTCTAACTAAGAAACTCGCCAAATTTGGTTATTGATTTTTACTAATTGATATTATTCAATGATTAAAAAGAAAAAAAAATATCGTATATCGACCACTTATATTACAGTTTCTTCTAGAAATCAATAACAAAAAAAAATAATACTGTAATTAGTTTCACTTTTATATGACCCCACTGATATTTTGCGCCACAAAAATAGGGGGGTCAACAGTAAGGAACTTATTCTCCTTCTTACCCACTCACTCCCTGGTGTCCTAATATAATTTAAGTGGACCGGTTACTTTTGCTAGTATATATATATATATATATATATATATATATATATATATATATATATGTATATATATATATATATATAATGCAATTGATATATATATATATATATATATATATATTGATGATGAGACCTAATAGGTCGGAATGTACATTAAGGGATTGACATTTTCTCGATTTGTTTAGCCTTATATTCGAACATATATGCCCGCCTAAATTTAATAATTATTAACTAATTAATTTTCAAAAATTTGGTATGACTTCAATTAAGCCCATATCCTGCAAAAATGTTTATTTACGTACTCTCATATATATATATATTATATATATATATATATATATATATATATATATATATACCAATCTTGTTTGGTAAAGGCTTGCGGTAATATATATATATAATGCAATTGGTATATATATATATATATATATATATATATATATATATATATATATATATATATATACCAATCTTGTTTGTAAACCCTTGCGGTAGTTTCATTGTAAAAATATACTACCAAACATCACCTGGGGAAAAAGCATTTTGAAAAAAAGAAAAGACGAAGATAGTCGTACCAACCGAAAATAATTAGTTGATGATATAATACTTGGGCAAAAGAAAAAAACAATTTATATGTATATATATATGAAAAATATATATTCATCCAAACCCGCTAGGATATACTAAAGCTAATAAGTAAAGAGTGCTCAATACCTAAGTAGAGAAAATAATAAAGATAAACCTAATGAGTCAGATATACCTACTAAAAGTTTCGCTTAGTCCTCTTCAGGGCTAAGATCTCACTCAGATGAGCACTGAATAGCACTAAGCGAAACTTTAGTAGGTATATATGACTCATTAGGTTTATCTTTATACATATATATATATATATATATATATATATATATATATATATATATATATTATATTAATATATATATTTATATATATATATATATATATATATATATATTATTATATATATATATTATATATATATATAGGTAATATATATATGTGTTGTGTGTGTGTGTGTGTATAAAGTTAACTAATGGAGTCATATATACCTACTAGTTTTCGCCTAGTGCTATTCAGTGCTCATCTGAGTGAGATCTTAGCCGATGAAGAGGACTAAGCGAACTTTTTAGTAGGTTATCTGACTCATTAGGTTTATTTTATTTTTTTCTCCTACTTAGGTATTGAGCACTTCTTTGCTTATTGCTTTAGGTATTCCTAGCGGTTTGGGATGAATATATATATTTTTCATATATATATACATATAATTGTTTTTTTCTTTTGCCGCAAAGTATTATATCAGCACTAATTATTTTGGTTGGTACGACTATGCTCGTCTTTTCTTTTTTTCAAAATGCTTTTTCCCGCAGGTGATGTTTGGTAGTGAATTTTTACGAATGAAACTACCGCAAGGTTTACAACCAGATTGGTAATTATAGTATATATAATATATATATTATTTATAGTATTATATATATATATATAGTTATACCAATTGCATTATATATATATATTACCGGCAAGCCTTTACGAACAAGATTGGTTATATATATATATATATATATATATAATATCTTATATATATATATATATTATATATATATGAGAGTAGTAAATAAACATTTTTGCAGGAGTATGGGCTTAATTGAAGTCATAAAATTTTTGAAAATTAATTAGTTAATAAATTATTAAATTTTAGGGGCGGCATATATGTTTCGAATATAAGGCTAAGACAAAATCGAGAAAATGACAATCCCTTAATGTACATTCCGACCTATTAGGGTTCTGCATCATCAATATATATATGATATATATATATATATATCAATTGCATTATAATATAATATATATATAAACATACATATATATATATATAGTTATATATATATATATATATATATATATATATACTACGCACAAAGTAACCGGTCCATGAGTGCACTGAAATTATATTAGAAACACAGGGAGTGAGTGGGTAAGAAGGGAGAATAAGTTTCCTTACTGTTGACCCCCCTATTTTTGTGGCGCAAAATTCAAGTGGGGTCATATAAAGTGAAACTAATTCAGTATTATTTTTTTTTGTTATTGAATTTCTAGAAGAAACTGTAATATAAGTGGTCGATTTATACGATATTTTTTTCTTTTAATCATTGGAAATAATTCAATTAAGTAAAAATCAATAAACCAAATTTGGCGATTTCTTAGTTAGAGGCATATTAATGTGTATGCATGATTTCCGAAATGTGTGACCGCTCCTTGTTTTGGACCTATCGTTGACACCGTATATAACTAAACTTCCTTATATTTAATATATATATCTATATTATATATAAATACATATATTATATATATATATATATATTATCGATATATATAAATGTGTGTGATAAGATAGAGATAGAATTGTAATGGAATATTCCACACTCTTTCTCACACATGTGGTGCTGACTATATATATATTATATATATAATACTAAATATATATAGTGAGGCATGGGTAATTATTCTGGGTTGGATTCGAGATTTGTAGCCTGCCTCACTATTCCTGTCTGTCTATTGTATCTTCTGTGGCAAGAAAACCTCTATCTTAACCTACGAAACGTTTGAACTGGTCCTTCCAATGAACTACAACTTGTCTTCCATATATAATATAATATATATATTATATATCTATATATAAAATAAATATTCCCACTTATAGAGATTCGAGTACTTTAAATAGAGAGATATATATATAGATAGATATACACCTTTCTGCGTGTAGCTAAACCCGATATATATAGATTTAGCAATGATAATTAGAAGATATAATAGTGAATCAATATAAATAGATTAGAAATGTAGCAATTAATATTCTCACATATATATAGCTTACCTCCGGAGAGAGAGATAGAAGGATTGGGCGAAATCGAAGATATATTAGAGGTGTAACCCGGCCAGAGGTAACTGTTATGTATAACCACATGGATTAGAGGTGATACGCTCGAGAACAGGTGTCTGTGGATTACTTATATATTATATCTATATATATATATAATATATATATATATATATAATAAATAGATAGAGGAGATATGGACTACCATTGGTTTTATGCTATAGATATATATATAGATATATATATGAGATGAGCAATAGATAGAGAACAGCAAAGTTTTTTTAATGAAAAAATAATATAGATATAGAGATAGAATTCATGAATAGAGATAGATATATAGAATTGATACATATTAAATATATATTCATAACTATAATACTTATTCTTTATTTAAATTTATTAACGCTGTTTCACAGATATTGATTACACTTCTAATAATACTGTACGTTGGGTCACAATATAACCTAATATAAATATATATATACGGCACCCCTCGCGCACGAGCAGGATGCGACATAAGTATATATAATATAGAGAAGTTTAAGCAGGGTTGAATTCAGACTTTTCTTCTCTTAGACCGGTTTGCCTAAAAGATATAGAGAGATATAGATACTAATAATATTACCGCATAGCTGGAGGGAGAGTAGGATTTCGATAATATAATAGATGTATTAGCCTAAGTGAAATGCAATTACCACGTCAGGATTTGACTCGGGGCGACGGGTCCATTTCCCATGACTTTAACCATTACACCACTTCTATTTCTTCTTAAGTGTAATAGTGCAACCATACACATTGATAGAAAATAGGTAGCCAAAAAACAAGATGATACTATTCGTAATGCTCACAGAAATCTGTTTCGACCTTTTAAGAAAGCGTTTCATCTCAGAGCAACTATATTTATGAAAGAAACAGGGAATAGTTAACCGTTTAGCCTTTTGGTCACTTCGTTTAATGACAATCAAACATCATGGGGTTATTTTAATAGAAGTGCAGGATCATCTGTATAGTCTGCAATCAGTAAGAGTTCTGCGAAATATTGCCTGCTTCTTTTCCCTTTTTTAAGTATGCGAAAGCAATAATGTCGTTTTGAAATGCTGTCTTGCTGCAGAATGTATTTGCGAGATACGTTTGGTTTTCTTGTTTATGACACATCAAACTACGTGGGTTATTTAATAGAAGGGCTCGACCATCTTATAATATTCTGCAATCAGTAATAGTTTCTGCTAAAATATCACCTGCTTTTCACCTCTTTTTACGTGTTGTAAGCAATAAGCCTGTTTTAAAAATTGGTTGTTTGTTGTATTTTGCGAGAAGGTTTTTTTTTTCGTTTAATGACAGGTCAAACTTTCATGGTTTATTCAATAGAAGCGTATATTCAACTTTGTCTACAACAATGATTTCTCAACGTGGTCGCAGCTGGACCATCTGTGGTCCAGCAGAACATTTCTAGTGGTCCACAGAGAGTTCGAAGCCCAGAAATTGTTTTTAGCCATTTCCACAAAATTTAACTAATTCAGCGCTTCTTATAATGACATTCCCCAGTTGAAAATCTCTATTTAAGCGGAACGTCGATTGATCGGCGGAAAATGAATTGGTCTTGTCTTACGTGCGCTAGCCGCTCGCAGCAAATTCCAAGAAAGTAGGATTGGTCCATGGGGAATTTTTTCAATAACACATGGTCCATATGCCGAACCAAGGTTTGAGAAGCATTGGTCTACAATAATAATAGTTTTCTGTTGAATATGCTCTGTTTTTTCTCCGGGTTTAGTGTGATAAAAGCATAATACTTGTTTTAATTGCACTATTTGTGGGTTATTTAATAGAAGAGCTAGATCATCTATATAGTCTGCAATCAGTAATAGTTTTCTGCTTAAAATATCGTCTGCTTCTTTCCCGCTTTTAAGTGTGTAAAAGCAATAATTCTGTTTTAAAAGTTTTGTTTGCTGCAAGTCTATTTGCGAGATAGATTTGTTTTTTCGTTTAATGACCCATCAAGCTTCATTGGGTTTATTAATAGAAGCGCCATAATGCATGTTATATTTACAATAACTAATAGTTTCTGTTGCAATATCGCCTGCTTTTTTTTCCCTGTTTAGTGTGTAAAGCATAATACTGTTTTAATTGCCTATATGTTTGAGTACAAAAATCGATTCCTTGATAAAAAATGGAAAGGAAATAAACGTGACCTTTGTATCAGAAAAAACATTTTTTTCATATAATTGTTATGAAAAGAGAAAATAAAATAATCAGGTGACTTTTCAGATGATCTGTAAACCCTATGTTATCGCAAAGTCTAAACTTCCGGTGAAATGTTCGTTCCCTGTTTTCGTATTAATTTTTTTTTTGTTTTCTTCGCCTTTTAACATAATTACGCATTTTTTTTTTTCAGTTTAGAAAAAAAAGAGCATAAACAAGATGATGTGCACAGCGAATATCCGCTTTCTTTATTTATAAACATGGATTAGTTGTAAAGGATTTAAAAGAAAACGCAAAAGAAAAAAGTTGTAAGACCTTTGGCAAGAAATATGAACTAAAAGAAGGGATAAAACGGCAAATATGAAAACTACGGAAAGGAATTGGTGTTCAAAGCAAGTTACACTAAGCCACATTTGTATTGGATGTAGAAACAATGCGATATAACTTAGTGAATCGAATTGGTTTTGAATATTTATGAATATCGCTGTTGCTTGGAGGGGTTGTGATTTTCCGCATGTCAACGGTGGGTATATATATATACATACACCACACACATATATATATAATATATATATATATTATATTGTGTGTGTGTGTGGTGGTGTTGTGTTGTGTGTGTGTTGAAAAAAGAAATAACGAATAAATTATAGAATGGATAAAATAGGATAGTTTAATCACATTTACGTGCACGTGTTTCGGTCAGGAGTTTATCCGTGTGTACTTATTATTAAACTCCTGAACGAAACACGTGTAAGTAAATTTGATTAAAATACCTATTTTATCCATTCTAATACTTTCTTTCTTTTATTTCTTTTTTCACAATCCGTGGGGCGACTTATTTTCATTTTAACATATATATACTGTAGTTTTTAATATATATTTAAATATTATAATATCAATTATTTAATAATATAATAATAAATTATATAAATATATAATATATATATTTCATATATATATATATATTATTTCATTTTACATTTTATATATATATATATATTTCTTAATCTAACGCATACAAAACATCCATCATCTTTTAGCCCATAAAATCCTTGTTTTCTCTCATTTTCAACATGTCCCGAAGAAGTTTCAAATTGTAAATCGAAATGTTTCGAGCATCGACTATAAATTTCCATACATCAACAGGGCATCCCGTGTTTATTTGCTAGATTTTCTTCACATACTGTGTTTAAATTTCCCTATCTTACTTGCCATATTATCTATCTAACTATATCTCTCTCTCTCTTCTCTCTCTCTCTCTTCTCTCTCTCTCTCTCTCTCCTCTTTCTCTCTACATTATATATTATTATATAATATATATATATATATATATATTGCATCAAAAGTTATCACTGTTAAAGGTAGCACCTTCCTCAGCAAACCAAAATCTTATGGTAATAACCCACACACACACCACACACAACAACACAGCACACACACACACACACACATAATATATATTATATATAATATAATATATATATATATATAATATATATATATATACTTATATACGAAAAGCCTGAGAAATCTATCGAAACAAACCAAAACACTACAGCGTAGGTGAAAGAAACATAAGGCGTTATAAACTTATATATATATATATTTATATGTATATATATATTATTATATATAAAAAAAAAATAAATTGGGCAGATATTGGGCCCACCACAAACCTCAAGCAACTGAGATAGTGGTAATACAAACTGTTGTGATGTATATATATATATTATATATTATATAATAGTATTATATATATATAATATATTAAATATATATATGTGTGTGTGAAGAGAGGGAGTATTCGACGTAAATGTAAATATCCAGAAAATTAAAAAAACAAGGTTTAACTCACCACTTAACCATTTAAACCTGTGTTTTTTCAATTTCTTGATATATTACATATATATCTATAATATATATATATATATTACATATATTATATATATATTATATATATATATATATATATTACATATATAGCACATCATACTATATAGTATATATATATATTACATATATACATATATATATTCACACATATATATATATATATATATATATATATCTCTATAATATATATATATCTATATATATATAAAAGAAACATTTCGATAAATTCCATGAAATCGAAAAAAATATAGTAACAATTATCTTAGCGGCGTTAAAACTGCGTTCAACCTTGCTTGGATGTGTTTTGTTTTTTGTTGTTTGTTTTTTTTTTTTTCATGTGGAAATATGCTATGTAAGTCGCGGATACGTCTACTGTGTGTATGTACATGCGGCAACACGCACACATACATATATACACATGTAAATTTAAACTGAAACTTGGTAAATAATACATTCTCTAGCAATGAGGAAGGCATTTTCAGTTAGAATAATTCTCAAACCACAGTCAAACAGGTGTGTCAGTCTTTCATTTTTTGGTTGGTTGGTTTTTAACGGCATGATCACCCCTTGGGTTATTTTTATTGCCCGAATACTTCTATCGTAAAAAACAATGTTTAATGGGGCCAAAGTTTTGAAATAATTTCATTTTTAATGGATAAATACAATTTTGTTTTATAACTCATGTTTTCTATTTAATCCATAGATGGGACCCTAACGGTACTACGCACATCCGGGTCAGAGTGGACGCAGGGAGCAATGGTTTTAAGGAGTGCTCCACATTCTAAACCTCAAAATGGAACCTCACCATCAGATAGAGGTTAACGTCAGTCTTTGAGGAATGGATTATACTTCTATTTATTTCAGAGGTATCTTGTTTAAATTTTGACTAAATGAATATTTTATTATTCAACGAGGCAAGCCTATTTTAATTTGTTGGTTTATACATTTGAAAGTCAATTAATGTGTATGCATTTAGCAGGTTCCCGGTTTGTGTGGTTTATAATAAAGAATTACTTGGGGACCCCACGTGGTGTCAGTAAAAGTGTCGTCGGGCGGCCTATGCGGTATCAGCAATGCAGCGAGGAGTCTATCCCTTTTCACTAGCACTAGACCAAGGATAATTATTTTAGCATCTGAGGTGGAGCGCCACATACCAATGAGTTGCCTCATTTACTTGTGATTCTAGCCCAACTCTCTACCGCACTGAGCTAAAACTAGATTCACTGACGATTTGTAAGTGAGGTACCCTATACTTCTAGCCCTTGTACACCATCAAATCTATTTAGTAAATAACTATACCATTTATTTATTTAGATACACTATTGCATCGCGCTTTGCCCCACATTCAGTTAATCATATATGAGTTTTGTGTGTGCCTAATGTTCGTGTCGGTGTGAAAACTGGATGATATACAAGTGGATGCCACAGCTAAAATGTCCTACTACTGCTTCACTTGCGCAGTATATGCATGTCAAATGGTGGCACATGTTCAAACGGACCATCCTAAGTGAACTGGACTCAATGGTATGCACAACATACTTGTCCAGCGCACCTGCGATGGGCTGCCACGTTAAAAGATTTAGGATGACGACTTGACAAAGCAGATTCTGTACTCTCAACTGAGAGACAGATCACCTGGATCGGTAACCAAAAGCGTCAGGTACACGGTAACTCAGAGAGTCCTAGAGGATTTTTACAACATCCATAGCAAAGACGCGACGAGAGACCGTAATAAATTGAAGGAAAAGGATTTGTGAAATGTCGGATACATGGACACAAAGTTATTTAATAATTTTTACTGGCAGAACCCTTGTGGATATTACCACAGTATGATAATTAAGCTTAAAACATGTGATACTTTTTGTTAGAGCTATTTTTTTTACTTCAATATGTAAAAGTTTATACTATACGCACTGATATGGGCTGGCCACTTAAACAGATGTAGGGACGAAAGACTGCCAATAAGCAGATTCTGTACTCTCAAATATATATTCCGACGCCCTAGCACGAGCAGGATGTGACACAAGGTCAATTTCTTATAGGGGAGTTTAACAGGTTTGCCACTTCGAGTTTTCCTTCTCTTAGACCCGGTTGCCCTAACTAGGTTAAAGAAGCCCAGTCTGCCCCTACTATTTACCATAGCTGGAGGAAAGTAGAAATTTCATACTTTTCCAAGGGTATTAGCGGCTAGTGAATGCATTACCACGTCCAGGATTTGAACAACGGGCGACGAGTCCATTCCCTATTGACTTTAACCATTACACAGCGCTTTTCAAAATAAGAAGGGATCACCTTGAATCAGATAACCGAAAGCTCAGTTACAAAGACACATAAGAGAAACGCTAGAGGCCTTTTCACACCCCATAGGCAGTTGGCAAGCCCGCAACCAGGGACCGACCATTTTGGGTGGAAACGGAATTCCATGACGTCATCATCGGATACGACACACAGTAAGTAATTAATATGTTCGCGTGTTTTTTTCGGAGAAAGAATGCGAGTTTAATTTTAGTATTAGCTTTTATTTAATTCAGCAATCAACGCGTTAAAAAATGGTATATTGTCTAAAGACAACATTTATAATTGTCCATTAGGATATGAATTCCGAAATCTTTAATTCGATCATTTGGTAAAAAGGAACAAGGAACAATTCAGCGTGCAATTCTAATTCGGTATTTGGACGAATAGTTAACTTAATCACAACCATCATATTTAACCCTTCATCAGATGGAAATTGTTTATCTATATCTGGTTCTTTACGCCCAGCCGACCATACCGCCCCCCCGCAACCCATCACCCTGCCCTCTTCTTTCTCACTCACTCTCTCTGTCTCCTTCTGTCTCTTCTGTCTCTTATATATATATATATATATAATATATTATATATAGTATATATGCTGTGCTGTGTGTGTGTGTGTATAATTTATTAACATTTCTCAAATTGTTGTATATATCTGCTCTCTGTCTGTCTGTCTGTCTAATATATTATATATATTATATATATATATATATAATATATATTTTCAGAAATAAACCTACTAAAATACCCTCTTTCTCTCTATCTCTGTAATCTTCTCTCCTTCACTCCCCTCTGTCTCTCGTCTTTTCTCACACTCGCGAATAATCGGTAAACCTAAAATACTCTCTCTCTCTCTCTCTCTCTCTCTCTCTCTCTATCTTCTGCTCTCTCTCTCTCTTCCCATGCTCACGAAAATAATTGTTACCTATAATGCCTTCTTTCTTTCTTTTACTACGCCCAACCACAGCACAGCCCCCACCCGCTTTCACCCCCTTCTCTTTCTCTCTCTCCCTCTCCCTCTCCCTCTCTCGTCTCTCTCT
>CM042169.1:69840383-69882883 GCA_023376005.1 Doryteuthis pealeii
GAGGAGGAAGGATACCCTAAGTGCAAATGAAATCTTATTCTCTTCGTGGGTACTTATATTTGATGCTAGATGTATGACCTTTTAGCTAGTGTACCATAACTTTATCTAGGAAATTATAACCTTTATAACTGGGATACCTATATGTTTTATCTAGGGTCAATACCTTTTTGCTTCGGGGATACGACATTATTTTCTAGGGTTTTAATACCTTTTGGGATTGGGATCACCAAAATATGTTATTCTATGGGTTAAGTACGCTTTGCTGGGGGTGGGTAAAGACCTTTTAATATTTTATCTATGCGGCTTTTTTCACTTCACCTCTTTGGCTGGGGGTACCAAATAATTTTTATCAATAGTGATTTAAATTACATTGTTGGCTGGGGAGCTACGTGCTTCTCCGCTTGTTGTTTTTTTGTGTGCCCCAACCTGAGAGGGTGCCAAACGAGTTATTCCTTTTGCAATTGTTATTTCCTCTCCGGTAGAGAGTAATTAACTAATAATAAATTCATTTCATTTAACACAAATTCGTATGCTGGGTCAATTTCTTTTATGACACCCCACTTTGCTGTGGTAGTAAACCGTACCCCCACAAAGGGAGTATTATGAAAATCGGGGATGGGGCATTAAAATACATCCTACTGCCCCCCTGCAAAAGGATAGAAGACCCTAGTAAAATTATGGTTAACCCCACCTCAATAATATTTGATTTAATTGACCTCCTCTACGAAATCAAGAAATTGACACAATGAATATTCATCCCGTAAGACTTTATTCACTATAGCGAGACAGTGCAAATTAAATATCCGGCCCATCATCGTTGGGCATGAAAATACGCCGAGTGTTAAACCTTAGATATTTAATTTGTATCTTCAGTATAATTGTATTTGACAACAGGCGAGTTAAGAAATTGACGGATGAATAAACAATTATCCGATAATCAATAGCGTTATATACCCAGGAGATTCTTTTTGCATCTGAGGTGGAGTACCGACACCTACGCATCAAGCTCCTCACTTAACCGCACAGATCCCGTATGCGTAACTACAATACTGCTCCCCGGTTGGCATGGAACGGTATCGCAACCATGACCTCGAGGTTCCTAGTTCCGGAGACTCTAACGACTGAGCTAAACCCGTCATATAATGATAAACAATAAAAGTCGGGTCATTTGGCATCAAAATGGAGCTGGCAATTCAGAAAGCGATTCAGTAAACTACAAAAAGAGTGTATGGATATATACCTCCCTAGAAAATATCTTAGTAGAGGTGCTTGCGAAAGAAAATGGGAATTGGTGCCGGCTATTGTTCAATAATATTGGATGATTACTGCGGTTTGACTTCACGCACAACTTCGACCCACTTTCCAAGAGAGTCATGTAAACATCAGTTCATCCCTTAGAGCAAGCTTATGGGTCAATCGGATCTCGAGAAGGAAAAATGATGACGCTAAACCCAAGGACGCTTCCCCGACCTTCGCTTTTAAAAATTTGAGTTTTTTTATCACTATATATATATTTATGAGTATTTTTAGAAATTAATATAAACATCTAAGAAGACATGATCTTTGGAAAACGTTTGGTTTACGGGGTATAATCTGAATTTTTCGAAACCGAACACCAACCATCACACTTCTCAACGTATAGTCAACGACTGCAAGACCACACACACACACCACAACACACACACACAATATAATAATATATATAGTACATAATATATATCTGTGTGTGTGTGTGTGTGTGCGTGTGTGTGTTGTGTGTGTGTGAACCCTCGTCTCTGATGGTTGTACTTTCTGTTCTGTGTAAGTATATATTACTATATATATTATATATATATGCGTGTGTGTGTGTGTGTGTGTGTGTGTGTGTGTATGTATGTTTGTAATGTTTGTATATATACATATGATAATAATGATATATTTTTTGATAATTGGATTATTAATATAGTATATATATATATATATATATATATAGTGTGTACTCACTAACCGCAAATATTCCCTGTTCTAACTCAATACGCTAGTTGGTGAGGGTGATATCTGGAACCAGAAAACTGTTGAGATTCCTAGGATATTCCTCTAAACTGATGACCCTGAAACTAAATCGCCCCTACATATAATTAAACCGATACACCTATTTATACTGCCATAAATATATATTATGCATAGTATGAATAATAATGTTATATTTATATATATTATTATATATATTATATATTATAAATATATTACACACATATATATATACAATCTATATGTTAATGTATATCATATATGCATAAATAGATGATAATAATTATAAATAATATAATATATGTATATAGTTATAATATGTATACTAGTATATATATATATATAATATTTATATATATATATACCTAGTCTTGTCTTTGAGTGTAGTTTGTGATGTAGTAAACCTTTGTGAGAATCGGTAGACTACCAAGAGAAATATAAAGTACGATCTTTACGTTTTCGTGTCACAATCCGTGTAAAAAATCTTAATAGGCAAAATAGAACATGACAACAAAGGCAACGCTGACAACCCCCACACACCCCCCCAAAGCATCCAGCCAACCAACCAACCACCCAAACCAACCACCACTGCAGGTTGAAGGGAATTTAGCAACATTAAAGGGAATGTAACTCTAGCATGTGACAAGAAAATGAAGGGATTTCTTACCTCCTCAAGACCGGAAAGATTTCCTCTTTCTTTTATTTTCGTTCCTTTTATATTTTTCGGTAAGCTCTCAAGGAGATCATCCTATGGACTGAAGCCAACGTTGTCGGAATTTCCTGACGCTCTCCCACCTGCCTCGCCGTCCTTTGATTAAGGATTTTTGTCAATCGCAGATGCTGCCATCCCGTCGACAAGTCACTCGATGCTATTCACTCGCAGGTTGGTTTTGTATAAAACGTCATATTTATATAAAAGGGCTGTAGAAATTAAAGGTGAATTCTAGTAAAAATAAAGACAAGAAAGAGGAAGAAAGAATTTTTGTCTTGTATGATCTTTTAATGTTCTTCTAATTCTATAACTAAATAAACCATTTTGAACTAGAAACACACGCATACACACACTTACACCAACAACCACACAACAAACACAACACCACACCACACCACACACACACACACACACACACACACACACCGCCACCGCGCCACGCACGCAAACACGCATTGAGGGACCGGGTTAGCTCAGTCGGTAGAGCTTTCGGCTAGAAATAACTAGGTTCCTAGATCGATACCAGACTTCGCCCACTCAGCGTATAAATAGCACAGGGATCTGTGCGGTAAAGTAAGGAGCTGATGGTAGGTGTGTCGCTCCAGCCCAGACGCCAAAACAATCTCCTTGATCTAGCGCTAGTGAAAAGGGGATAGACTCCCTCGCTGACTGACTGATAGCGACTTTAGGCCACCCTGACGACTTTACTTCACTTACATACATATGGGCGGGAATGTAGACAAATAGATGTTACACTGGATAGAAGTTTATTATTGGTCATAGTGTCGATGTTCGAGTATTTCAGTTTACATAGAAACCTTCTTCAGAGCAATATGAATCAAGTAAAGGAAAAAATATTGTTATTGAAAAGATGGATTTTTTGAATGACTTGTGTTTGGAAAATAAATAGAGTTTGTCTACAGTTCTTCCCATACTGTCGGATTGATTTCCTCATTTTACACCCATATATATATATATATATATATATATATATATATATATATATATATATATATATATATATATATAATATATAGGTGTGGCGCTCCAGGTAGTGTAGCACTCTACCTTAGTAGGATGTGGTAAACAGTTACAAATATGGTGCACCTAGCAGGATCGAACTCATTATGTATGTATGTATGTATGTATGTATGCAAGATCTCCAACATAAGGATAATGATGTGTATACAACACCTGTCGGTGCAGTCAACACCAATCGTTATGTGTGCCAGATATGTAGGACTTTGGCGGGATTAAAAAATCATGAACCCACAAACGGACAATGGATGAAGGATTTGCAGTCGCCTGACAAGATGTTGGGATCACTATGCATTTATTTATATATCAATGTATTAAAGTATATTCATTATGCACCTCACTCTTTTTCTATCTGTCAGTCTGTCTGTCTGTCTGTCTGTCTGTCTGTGCTGTGTCTCTCTCCTCTCTCTCTCTCTCTCTCTCTCTCTCTCTCTCCCTCTCTTCTCTCTCTCTCTCTCTCTCTGTATATATATATAATATATATATATATTATATAATATATATATATATTTGTTGAATTTTTAAAAATATAATTGTTTTCCATAGGCAACTACCCAGGTTTCAGGCTATTTTGCCACCATCAGGTTGCTAATAATTCTTCTTTCTGTTATGTTTTTGGACCGCAAATTACGTCGGCTGATTATTGTGGACTCTCTTTATCGTTTGGATTTGATTTTTGATTTTTTCTATTTCTGCATTTTTTTTTTAATGCTCACAAAGTTATCTCCCTTTAAAAAATTCAACAAATAAATAAATAAAGCTCCTACAAATTTGTGGTTGAGCACTGTGATTTCTTTGCTTCATCTAAAAAAACAAAAACATTTTTAAACATATATCTATGCACCTGGTCAACTAATTCCCCAGTCATAAACAATACTCCCTAAGACGATGAGAAGAACTGAAACTCGAAACCGTTTCAGGATTTCCGAGAAAAAACTATAAAGCCGCATGAAGGATTCGTTTACCATTTTCAATAAAGTTAGCGGTCTGATGAAACTCATAGGTATACACAGATACCTGTCGGCAGAAATAACCGCAAAATAACCGATTCTTAAGAATTTTTCTTTAATAATTACACAACAACACACAAATAACACACAAACACGCACGCGCACACACACACACACACACACAGACAGACACACACACACACACACACACACACACACACACACACACACACACACACACACATATATATATATATATATATATATATAGCCTATTTCAGGAAGCTTAGACAATGTGCTTAGACACTTTGTCTAAGCTTCCTGAAATAGGCTATATTGCCAAAAATCTGTTATATATATATATATATATATATATATATATATATATATATATATATATATATATATATATAGATGGAAATTGATGCACCAATTCTTTCCTATCGACTGTGCCAAAAAAGTGCGGATGGTCCAACACAAGCCTTCACCACTATAAACAAATCTCTGTGTTGGAGTTCATTGTGTGCATGAACCCTCATACGTCGAAAATCGACGGCAGAGTCCATATATAATATATATATATATATATATATATATATATAGATGGATATCAATATTCGCTCATTAAGTACATTAACTCTCTCTCTCTCCCTCTCTCTCTCTCTCTCTGTAAATATATATATATATATATAATATATATATATATAATATATATATAATATATGTGTGTGTGTGTGTGTGTGTGTGTGTGTGTGTGTGCGTATATATATATATTATTTGGGAGAATATGTGCTTAATTCAAGTCGTACGTGATTTTGAAAATTAATTAATTAATAATTAATTAATTAGGTGGGCATACCTATTCAATTGTACGGCTAAACAAAAATTGTCGGCTAAAAAAATCCATATCAAAAACACATCATTTGTTTATTTACTTCTCATATATATATACATATATATATATATATATATATATATATATGTATATATATATATATATATCTGTCAGTTCATTGTACGTCTCACTCTTTTAATATCTATTTATCAATTTCATTCTGTTCATATCGATCCGCCATTATTCATCTACTTTCTAGCGTCTGAAAAAGAGCAGAATGTATGCCACGCACCGAGAATCAGTTTTGTCGATTCATTTTCTACCGAGCCCGCCCACTCCAGAGAAAAAAAAACTGGCAAAGAAAACGTCTACCTGTGTAAATAAATATGTTGTTGTAGAATAAATCCTCGACGATATTTACGCGCGATTATTTCCGCCTATTAGTTCCACAAATGGTTTTCTCGTCAGGTGAAATCTACAAGTTTTGTACTTCTCACCTATTCTCGCGAGACGAAGCGAAGATAGCGTCAAAATTTTGCATTTAAATACCATGGACTCAATACAGAAACTAGCACCTGCTTTGAATACGCCACCACCTTGCGATATATATATATATATATATATATATATATATATATATATATATATATATATATATTATATATATATGTGTGTGTGTGTGTGTGTGTGAGAATGGAAAATGAATCCGACAATATGAGGAAAACATGAGTAAAGAAAAGAAATGTAGATGGATAAAAATGAATTTTATCGATATCACTTTTAATCGATATCACTTACACATGTGTTTCGGTCTGTTTATCAAAATGTATACGGATTTACGTTATTATTATTATTATAATAATTATTTTGATGATAATAATAACGTAAATCCGTATACATTTTGATAAACAGACCGAAACACATGTGTAAGTGATATCGATTAAAAGTGATATCGATAAAATTCATTTTTATCCATCTACGTTTCTTTTCTTACTCATTTTTCCTCACATATATATATATATATATATATATATATATATATATATATTTATTTATTTATATATTAAGTAAATTCGTCGGTGCGGCCTAACGTCGGTATCAGCCAATCAGCGAGGGAGTCTATCCACTTTTTACTTGCGCTAGACTAAGGAGATTATTTTAGCGTCTGAGGTTGAGCGCCACACCTATGGTCAGCTCCTTACTTTACCGCACAGATCCCTGTGCTACTCATATGCTGAGTTGGCGAGGACCGGTATCGAACTAGGATACTTGTGATTTCTAGCCGAACGCTCTACCGACTGAACTAACCCAGGGTACAAGAGATAAACTACTCGAGTTTCATCATAAGGATTTTCGGGGTTATATACACTGAATTAATCGAGACACCGATTAATAGTAGTCGATTTCAGGTCTGTCGTCATTGCATTAAAATGTTCGTTGCGAAAGAACGCTGACTTTCGATTCAAAAAAGTATCACACCGGATGTTGATTTTTTATGGGATTCGAAAAGTAAACAATAAGTTAGAATTGATTCATGAATATCTATTTACTAGGATGCAAATGTCTAACAATTGTATGTGTTATAATGTTTTTTAAAAAAAAGGAAAAGGGGAAAGAAAAAAAAGTGGGGGTCAAATCTATTTATATTGTTTTGTTAGAGTTGTTATAGAGTGAGCGTAATGATACGTATAGGTGTAAAATACATACACGGTAATTTTGTTAATATAATCAAGGCTTAAAATAAATTAAAAATAAGTTAAATATATATATATATATATATATATATATATTGGTTAGGACGTTGATTTAGAAGGCTATCACAATGCAGGTGTAAAGAAAACATAATAATACGGTAATTAATAAGAATTAAATACAGGTTAACACACAACATCATTGTTACCGTATTATTATTTTTTCTTTACACCTGCATTGTGATAGCCTTCCAAATCAACCTCCTAACCAATATATACACAATGTTTCAAGTAATTATAAAACTCTCTTATATATATATATATATATATATATATATATATATATATATATATATATATATATATATATAGTCATCCATAAACACGTGTTTCGACTTATCAAGTATCTTCAGTGTGGCTAGACATTTTGTGAGCTACCTACGGCCAGGTTAGAAATCCGATCGTTTCAGCAGCAGTCGGACAGCTTAACCTCTCGGCTATCCTCACCCACAGAATGTAATGGGGATTTTAACTGTTATAATACACACATCTGTATGTATGTAAAGGCCGCCATAGAGTGCTCCATCCCATTTTATTGGAGAGCGTTGCGTTTACGCTTTAGTTGGCGGCCGTCAGCAAGATCCCCTTCCAAAGTGGTCAACCCCAGGAGGGATGGATATATATATACATATACACACACATATATGTATATATATACATATATAATTACACATAATATATATGTGGAGAAAGGTAGACAAACACAAGATTTTGTAGAAAATGGATGTTTATTGTAGGTAGTGATGTTAGACCTTCTTCAGGACTTTGGATTGAGTTCTTGCTTCAATGGTGAACATTTTCTTTCTAGTGAATTAAGAGGTCGTGAATAAGAGGAGGGGTTATCGATTGATGGTGTCAGAAGAGGTTGGAGGTGGATTTTCGCTTTCTCTCAGATATAGAGATATAGAGTGTATCACAGTAGTAGTGCCACAGGTGTTAGGTGTTTGGGTTATATGTATGTATGGTGGATGGCATAAGGATTGGTTATGAGTGTATGTGAGTATTATATATATATATATATATATATATATATATATATATATATATATATATATATATATATATATATATAGTGAAATGATTGGGAAGATGAATTCAGAATTAAAATTCTGTTTGTTGCTTGAAATATTTGTGTAAATTTTGGTAGGTCTTAGAGAAGATGTGGTGATAATATAATACAATATGATATGATATAATATAATATATATATATATATATATATATATATATATATATATATATATATATATATATATTTATTTTATATATATATATATATATATATATATATATATATATATATATATATTATTTATTTTGCTTGAAGGCAATTATAATGCACGTATCGCATAAAATTCGATAATTATAGAAAATAATCTTGACAAGTTAATCCCGGCAAAGGATGGTTCGCCATGTAGAACACCGTACAGACTGTTTCGACTTTATTAAGTCTCTTCAGCGATGTATCAGGGGATATATATATATATATAATAATATAATACAATATGATATAATATAATATATATATATATATATATATATATATATATATATATTCGTAACGCTCTTTTAACTGACTCATTAATATGACAGACTTAGATCTAAACAAAGATTAGTTCATGGGAACAGTCTGAGATATTTATATGCGAAAAGAAATAAATATGAATGGAAAAAGACTGGTACGGTTACCCGGCAATGCCCGGGAGAAAGATGAAAGATAAAATAGTTGAATGATTAATAATGCTTCTATTTATATTTCAGCAAATTCTATGGATGTAGAAACAGAAATAAATAAATAAAAGTGTTTTTGGTATCAAGACGTTAAGCAGTTACGAGCTTTTTTTCAATTCTAAATCGAGACTTATCGGCTGGGGCTTTAGAATACACCGACTGTACCTCAACAGATTGGTAAGAACCCCACCCCCGATGGAGACACCTGGTGGCTCTTGGTGGCTACCCGCGATACTTAAGGATAGATGCAGGTTAGCTGAGCAGACTAGGACATGCCAACTCAACACTTTAGTCCTTACTTAGGCGATGATGTTAAAAGATAAATGTAAAGAAAATGTTGTATGGATAATACTACTTTATTGAAATGCCAACACGTGTTTCTTCCAACAGTTCGTCTTTCTTTAAATTGTATTCTAGTTAGTATTATTGTAAATACAAAATGAAACAAAATAATAATAATAGAAAAAATAAAATTCAAGTTTTACAAAATAGTGGTAAGGTAAGATATATATATATATATAACTAAGTTAATATATATATATATATATATATATATATATATATATATATATATATATATATATATATATATATATATATATATATATATATAATATACTAAAGTTAAGTCCCATTCCAACGGGCATGTTTATAACACCTAAGATTAATCGTAAACTCGATTAATTTAAAGTAACCCTGAAGAATCAATCGATTAAACTCGAGTAGGTTACTCCTTTCTATCCTTAATATATATATATATATATATATATATATATATATATATAGATAGATAGATAGATAGATAGATAGATAAAAGGATTTGAAAACAACACAATATGCTGTTAAAGTGAAAGGATATTATATCATATTCATAGCTAATATTGAACAATATTTCGATTGATAAAAATCATCTGCAGAGCTTGTATTTACTCCGGAATCATCGAGAGAGAAGCTGAAAATAATTTGAATTCAAAACGAATTCAGCTCCTCTTCCGATGAGTCCGGAGTAAAAACAAGCTCTGAAGATGAATATTGTTCAATATTAGCTATGAATATGATATAAAATACTTTCATTTTGATAGCATATTTCATATTATTTTATCTATACTTATACCGTCGGATTCATTTCCTTACTCTTAACTCTTATATATATATATATATATAATATATATATATTATATATATATATATATAGAGAGAGAGAGAGAGAGAGAGAGAAGAGAGAGACAGACAGACAGACAGACATACAGACAGACAGAGACAGAGAGAGACAGAGAGAAAGAGAGAGACAGAGACACAGAGAGCGAAGGATGAGAGTGAGAGACAGACAGAGAGACAGAGAGACAAAGAGACAGGGAGACAGAGAGACAGTTATGTATAAGCGTGGAACACTCGGCTGAAATTCCGGCCGCTCAGGTATACGTTCTTCCTTTTAGCTACTCAAATGAGTTCAATGAGTTAATAATTCATGTATTAATATTAATATTAATATTGATATTAATACGACTCTACTCTACGCCGACAATGTGAAGATCATATCAAGACGAGAAAGCCGGGATGTAATATGCACTCTGTTCTTTTTCAAACAATAAGAGAAATCACAAATATAATATTACCTTTTAATCTCATCTTTTTCAAAAGCGTCTTTTTACATTGTCTAAAGAAAATGGCTGCATCTCGAAATTAATCAACCGGGTTTCTTTGCGCTGAACGAAATATTCTATTCAGTTAAAAAGCTTGGATGTAAAAAAACAAAAAAAAGATAAATAAACAAATAAAAGCCTGAATTGAACACTCTGGCAAAGATTCGCGCTTAAAACCCACAACAATGAAATCGAAAATAGACCCAGGGAAGACAAAGGTAAGTTAACCAGGAAATGCACGTGTCCCAGCAGTTGTCTTTTTTGTGTCTTGCCTCAGGAGACCTATCAGTTTTCCCGCCATTTATCGCAAGAGAAACTTGATACTAGCAAGAGAATCCTGGATTTAAAAAGAGCAAAAACAAAAGCTTTCTTTTTTATAAATAATAACAGAAAAGACTGCAGCTACTGTCCCATAATAAGTGATACATTTTAATATACTTTTCATGCACATAATGTATCAGGTATTATGGGACAAATATAGTCGCTTTCCCATAATAGTTTATATATTTTCATATATCTTTATACACAAAAATATCAAGTATTATGGGACCAAGATAACCTCTGTCTCATAATAGTTTATACATTTTCATATATTATTTATACACATAATGTATCAAGTATTATGGGACCAAGATAGTCTCTGTCTCATAATAATTGATACATTTTCCTATAATATTTATACACATAATGTATCAAGTAATATGGGACCAAGATAGTATCTGTCCCATAATAATTGATACATGTTTATATATTATTTATACACATAATGTATCAAGTAATATGGGACCAAGATAACCTCTGTCTCATAATAATTGATACATGTTCATATATTTTTATACACATAATGTATCAAGTAATATGGGACCAAGATAGTATCTGTCCCATAATAATTGATACATGTTTATATATTATTTATACACATAATGTATCAAGTATTATGGGACCAAGATAACCTCTGTCTCATAATAATTGATACATTTTCATATATTCTTTATACACATAATCTATCAAGTAATATGGGACCAAGATAGTATCTGTCCCATAATAGTTTATACATTTTCATATATTCTTTATACACAAAAAGTATCAAGTATTATGGGACAACGGTAGTCTCTGTCCCATAATAGTTGATATATGTTCATATAATCTTTATACACATAATCTATCAAGTATTATGGGACCGAGCTAGTCTCTATGTCATACTAGCTGATACATTTTCATATATTCTTTATACACAAAAAAGTATCCCATATTATGGGATCAAGATAACCTCAGTCTCATAATATTTTATACATTTTCCTATAATATTTATACAAATAAGGTATTAAGTGTTAGATAGCCTCAGGTGTAGACACATGTTTAATATTCAGCTCCTCTTGATTGTTACTTTTTAATGGTAAAAAGAAAATAAATTAAACGAAGATTTTTATTACTTTAATTCAACGAGTAATTAAGAAAAAACAAGCAATTAAAAACAGAATTTAAGCTTTTGTCATGTGTGCAAATGTTTTTGGAAAAACAAAATTATGTTTTAAAACACAAGTTTAGGATTGCATTTTTAAAAATAATATTTAAATGTAAACTAAAAAAGCATTTAAAAAAAACAAAAAAACATCGTAATATACGAATTCTCGGCGATTTTTTAAATTTGATAAAATACTTTCCTCTTATTTTTTCTTACACCTGTTTTCTCCCTTTCTCACTCACTCTTTGTTGTTCCTAAAAATAATTTTTTTGTCCGGTCATGGGCCGAGTACTTTTGCTAGTAATACATACCCAGAAAGAAGGGGTATTCAACACTTTAGGATTACATAGGCAACTGGTATAGGAGAAGAAAACTCTGAATTCAAACCTGTTAAACTTTAAACATTAAAACGTTGTGTCACATCCCACTCATGTGGAGGGGTTGGTAAAAATATATTGATCATTAAACTTATGTGCTGCGTAGAGCCATACTGACCGTAGTCTTGGCCCCACATCAAAAAAGGTTCTTGGTAATCTTAACACTTACCATTTTATTATGCCTTACATATGAATGCGATATTTATCAGATCTAGCGGATTTTATTCAATCATTGCCTTCTTTAAACCACTCACAGCGGCTCACACTCCACTGCAATCCTATTATGATCTGCTGGTATCTGATGTTACACTAGTATCCATTTTCGGGTTTTGCAACATTGTATCTGTTCAATTGATAGACATTACATATTAGGCTGCCTCCTTTCCAGATTCGCTCTCTGTGTATTTTACGAATAGTTCATAAATTCTTATATATTGGCCCAGGGATACGTCACAGCCACGTAGAGACTTGCTCTATACTTATTTACATTCAGATTACTATACTAATAGGACTCTATTTAATTTATTTGATTTAATTGAGTTCTGAAGTGAATAGATAGCGAACATTGAAATATTCCATCAAACATGTAAAACAATACCAAGAAAATTTTGTATAACCGTGGGGGAAATTTGGTAGGCAAATTGGTAATAATAGATACTTTTAATTTCTAAACATTCTTTTGCTATTTATCTCTAACATATGAGACCAATAAAAAATGGTGTAACTGTTAAATTTTCACTGAGTGATTGCTTTTTGAGAAAAAAATACGAACAATATTTAGCCACTTTTTATAGAATTGAAAATATTCAAGAAAAAGAATTTACTTGTAAACAAAATTTTAATACTATTTCTCTGAATGTTTGAGATGAGGCTTGAAGATTAGTATTAGTTCCCGAGTTCAATCCTGAGTGAAAGCAGTTAGAAAAATAATTAATTAGCACAACTCCTACCCCAGCTATGGTTAGCGGAATGAGAACAGGATACCCCCGTGGAATAAATAAAGGGTTAGGTTCAAAGTTCCGTGATGGCTCCCGAATACGACAAGAAAATTCCCGAGTGCGAAAATAAGGTTCCCGAGTCCGAGAAGGTTCCCGAGTCCGACAAGAAATAACTGAAGAAGGCCGGAGGGTATATCGGCCGAAACGTTGTACAAATAATGAAGATGGGGACAATAGTCCGAACAACGCTAATAATACTAAAATTTTAACAATCAGCGCTTCAAACTATTCTAATAGTTTTTGAAAACTACCTAAAATTACCTACTTATAAAATCTCAATAATGTTTTCTGTAACTTAATCAGTACTTTTAGTATAACATTTTTCTTAATGTTAATCATTACCGAAATGCTCTACAGGAAGTCATTAGTGATGTTACACTAGTATCCATTTTCGGGTTTTGCAACATTGTATCTGTTCAATTGATAGACATTACATATTAGGCTGCCTCCTTTCCAGATTCGCTCTGTGTATTTTACGAATAGTTCATAAATGCTTATATATTGGCCCAGGGATACGTCACAGCCACGTAGAGACTTGCTCTATAGATGTATCCAAATCTCCTTTTGCAGTCACGTGCAATATCTCTACGAAAAATGTTGTTAAATAGGCAAGACTTTAGCCCATATACACACATTTTCTCATTCCCCAATGATACCTGCATCGGAAAAATAAGGTCATTTTTAGCTTCAGGTTACCCGTACCGTGCTTTTGACATGGGCTAAAATTTATTTTTTGTAAATGTCTCCTAAATGGACCTAAGTTTTAATCAGTGAAAACTATCACTCTTTTCTTTCTTTCTTTAAACTAATACTGATTTGCCCTTTTTGTTATTAGTGAATATTATAGAATGTAAATAGATTTGAATTAATTTATAAAGGTGTTTTTTTATGTTTAACTGGAAGTGACTTATCTTTTTTTTGTTTTTGTGCCATGTTGACCATGTTATATTAAGAAGATTTATACATTGACAAAATACTTTTTTTCTTAGCAACAAAAGAATTTCATTTTCATTTCAATCTTTTTGTTGTGACGTGGAACAACGAAGAAAAATACCGGTCTCTTTTTGATTTGGGACAGCGTAGGATTAAGACCTGCCCTTGGTCCCGTGTGGGATTACGGTAGTTTAATAGTTATCTCTCCCCGTCTCTTTGCCTTTCCTCCTCTCCGACACAACCCACGAGACGAGCCTAACCTGGAAATAAAAGCCTAAGCAGCTTGTGAATATATACTTCTCGCGTTGTACCTTTTTTGCTGATGACCGCCACGTGCAGAACGCCCTTTTAGTGTCGCGAATTTCGAGGCACGTGGACGAGACCCGCTATACAACATTTACCGCTACGTTACATGTATCATGTTGGTACTGTGAAAATACCACAACGTTACAATATATGTTACCACAACGTTACACATGAAAATATATTGATAAATATGAGGGTTTTTTTTATCGTACTCTTGCCATTCCCTTTTGATGTAAGCCGGGGGCCATTTAATTCTCTTCTTGGATGCAATATCTAAACAAGAAGCAACGTTTGCTTAGAGATGCTGGGCTCTATGAGATACTTCCTAGCCTCCTACGTTTTAACAGGCCTATAACCTGTACTTTGCGATTGCTGTCCCCTTTCAGACATTTCCTTTATATTTAGTGTTGTACCGGCCGTTCCTACAGTGGAGAATAGACACCGGTTCTCACTATAAATAGTGAGACACCGAGTGGAAAGGTCGTACTGTTCCCGTTAACGACAAGCTAGTCGTACATGTACCATTATTGTAAATACACTTGTCTTATTTTACCCTATCTCGACTTGACTTCTTTTTTACTGTTGGACTAACATCACAACATTTAGTTATTATACTTTTTTAAACATTTTTTTACATTCTATTTTTTTTTTAAATTTAAATTAGGAATGTCACAATAATCATCAAAGCAGAGATTAAATAACACGCTATATCAAGCTCTCAACTATATATCAATACACGTGTTATTTAAAAGTACAACCCTAATCATCTTGAAACACCCACTGGCTAAAAATGAGACCGTCCAAATCATCCAAAAGGAATTAAAAAAGTGTACATCCAAGTTATCTGGTGTTGCTTATCCGCTGAGCTCTTATACATTTTGAATGTTCTATTTTTAAATTGAAGAAAGAAATGGAATAATAAGTATATGTCTAATCAGTGTGTGTGTGTGTGGGGGTCACAGTCAAGTCTGACGCAAGGTTCCAATCGACAGTCTAAACACTCCCAACTGTATCACGCTCCAAAATCCAATATCCAAAATTGTCCTTTAAATACACCTCAATTTCACCACATCCGGGCTCCTCACTCATAATTGTCCGTGCAGCACGTGCGACACTCGTCAGCACGGCGCGACCACCCACATCCGGGCCACTATGCTATTTCTTATTTCACTGATCGTCCACAGCTCTCACATTCTGAAGGAAGCGGGTTCGACTCTAGGTCAGTCCTACACGCCAGGCAAAGCCTAGACTGCTTCCTTCGAGTATACAGCAAGTCTTCACGCCTGCTACTCTCTCTGTCACATCGTGTTGCACGAGGTAGGTCTCCTCTCTGACTACAATATGCTACACAAAAAATAGAATTAGAAAGAAAGAAAGAAAGAAAGAAAGAAAGAAAGAAAGAAAGATATAGATAGGTGCTGAGCGCGCGGATGTGGAAACGGTAAAATTTTTCAATCAAACATAATGAAAAAATGAAAAGAATGAAAGAAAAAGAGTGATAGAGAGTTAAATTATCATTAAGATAATTATACTTTTTTACATATTGAACTAATTGCAATAGCTCATAAGTAAACATTTCAAACGTTGTAATAATTAAATTATCATACTATGGTATATCCACGGGTCCTGTAGTTCTAAATTAATGTACGGATATTACACACTGAATGCAAACCTTTTAAATTTTAAAGATTAAAACGTTGTATCACATCCTGCTCGTTTTGAGGGTTTGGTAAATTGCCCTATGTGTTGCGTAGGATCATACTTTCGATAGCTCAATAGTATCTATTTTGAATTATTATTTTTTATCATTTTTTTCCTTGTTCATGTATTTAGCAGGGGCCGTATCTTGCTCGTGTGTTTTTTTGTTTTATAAACACATGCAGGGAGACGTGCGTACATGCCTTTCTGTAAATCTGTTCGTGCGAAAAGGACGCAAGTAGACACGGATGAAATTGGAAACCGATTTAAAGATATCGTTTCCTGTATTCATATCCGTTATCTCGTTTTGGGAATAGTCCCGCTCTGATGCAGAAGAAGGAGGGAGATCAGTGGGAGTAGGAGGAGCAGGAGGTGGAGGAAGAGGTATAGGAGGAAAAGAGATGATAAAATAACACATGCAGATAATTGATTTAAATGTGAATTAGAAAAAGAAAAAAAAAGCAAACAGAAAAAAGGAATCAAGAGAGATCCTTTTTCAATTATTGAGTATTTATTGAACGCTTCTTGCTCCTCGCTGAGCATTATTAAACAGATCTTTAAAACAACATCCCCCCACCCCTCGCCCAGCCCCACTCACACACACACACCCCTCGGCAATCTGATTTGATTCAAAGTTTAATTTGCCAATCGCAACGCGACAAAGAAGAGAAAGAAATAAAAAAAAGAAAAGAAAAAAAAAAGAAAAAGGAAAAAAGAAAAAAAAGAAAAAGAAAAAGAAAAAGAAGAGAATGCATGATACAAACTAATTTGATACGGGTCGGTCAACTGAAATGCCAATCAAAAGGTCACGTGACGTCTGCGGCAATTAGCGGGAAGCGGACATTCATTGCAATCCTATTAACGTTCTCTGTTCATTGTCGCCAAATCCAATCAGCGATAAATTGGTCGTATGGTTTGCCGGTTGGATTTTACGTCACGTCAAACCTTGTTGGGTTATTTTATGCTGAAGATGTGTTGTTTTATTAATTCTTGATGGGTATTCAATGTTTTAAAGCTAATTTTTTTTTCAACAGGTTATTTTAAAGCACCTATTTCTATTTGTCTGTGAGGTTGGATTTCAATATGATCGATAGTTTATTTATAGCGGCCCATGCTTTTCCTATGCGTGCACTAACGTCATTTTCTGTGGAGGAGATGTTACTGCCTAAGTATACCTCGCAGACAAGTTAAAGAGACGGTTCTTCCAGGCGGTTGTCATATCAGTACTGCTGTATGGCTGCACCACCTGGACCCTAACTAAGCGACTAGAGAATAAACTAGATGGGAGCTGCACAAGAATGCTGCGGGTGATCCTGAACAAGACATGGAAACAACACCCTACGAGAAAACAGCTGTACGGCCTCCTGCCACATATCACACAAACCATCTGAGTAAGATGGACAAGACACGCGGGACACTGCTGAAGAAGCAAGGACGAACTCATAAGAGACGTCCTCCTGTGGAAGCCAGCACATGAACAAGCCAGAGTGGGCCGACCAGCAAAAACGTACATTGATCAGCTCTGTGTGGATACAGGATGCTGTATAGAGGACCTCCCGAGAATGATGAGCGATAGGGACGGATGGAGAGAGATTGTCATGGATATCCGCGCTGAAAGTGCGACATGATGATGATAATGATTTCTATTTAATATATATATTGAATAATAACAGTCACTGCCGCTCCGGGTCAGAGTGGACCTAGAAGTAATGATGATGAAGGGGTACTCCACATTACTCAGGGCTTTAGAATTGGAACTTCCATATTATAGTTTAACGTCATATCCTAGACATATGATAACAAGGGTTGGAGTTTTCTAAAAGATCAATAAGATTGGGACAACCATATTGGTGCTAGGGCTTGACGTGACCAGCCGATTGATCGAAGAGTGTGTCTTCTCTCCCCCGTTTAGCCTAAGTAAGGGCCAAAGTGGAGTAATGCATGTCATGGACTATTCAGCCACCAAGCTTCCATCCTTAAGTATGGTTTCTTGGTTGGATTTTACGTCATGTCAAACCTTGTTGGGTTATTTCATGCCGGAGATGTTTTGTTTTATTCATTCCTGACGGAAACCAAATCTTTTAAAGCTAATTTTTTCGACTTGTTATTTTAAAACACATTATTCTATTCAACCCATATAAAAGTAAAAGTAAAGTCGTCGAGGTGGCCTAAAGCCGCTATCAGCCAATCAGCGAGGGAGTCTATTCCCTTTTCACTAGCGCTAGACTAAGGAGATTTGTTTGCATCTCCAGGACATATATGATAAAAAGGGTTGGAGTCTGCTATAAGAACAATAAGGTTGGGACAACCATATTGGTGCAAGGGCTTGACGTGACCAGCCGATTGATCTAAGGAGGTGTCTTAGGTCATCCGTTTAGTATAAGTAAGGGCCAAAGTGGAGTAATGCATGTCATGGACTATTCAGCTACCAAGCTTCCATCCGTAAGTATGGTTTGTTGGTTGGATTTTACGTCACGTCAAACCTTGTTGGGTTATTTCATGCCGAAGACGTTTTGTTTTATTCATTCCTGACGGAAACTAAATCTTTTAAAGCTAATTCTTTTGACTTGTTATTTTAAAACACATTATTCTATTTAACCCATATAAAATAGTAAAAGTAAAGTCATCGAGGTGGCCTAAAGCCGCTATCAGCCAATCAGTGAGGGAGTCTATCCCCTTTTCAATTGCGCTAGACTAAGGAGATTTTTTTGCATCTCCATGACATATATGATAAAAAGGGTTGGAGTCTGCTATAAGAACAATAAGGTTGGGACAAACATATTGGTGCAAGGGCTTGACGTGACCAGCCGATTGATCTAAGGAGGTGTCTTCGGTCACCCGTTTAGTATAAGTAAGGGCCAAAGTGGTGTAATGCATGTCAGGGACTGTTCAGCCACCAAGATTCCATCCTTAAGTATTACGGGTCATCCACCACGGCCAACAGGTGGCCTCATTATGAGTATCTTACCCCATCCGCAGTGGTACATTCGGTGTATTCTACAGCCCCCAGTTGACAGGGTGATCACTGTATTTCTGCTAGAAATGGGTTAAAGATATAAAAACCAGTTTTAAAAAGACTGCGCTTGAAAAAAATCGGTTAAACTAGCAAATCGTTCTCAAAATTAAAACGGAAACTTATTTGGTGGTGATCCATGACAGTTTAACTACAGTGTATGAATTAACTCTTTTGCGAATTAGGTTACGATTTAGGGGTTTGGGGATTGAGATTGTTTTTAGTTACGTATTGCTTTAAAAAAACAAAACAAAAAAAAACAAATTACTATATATTTGATGTTGAAAGATATTCTTTTTTAAAACCAAGTTTAATTAACTTTATACATTGCAATACTAACACAAACAACTCAGACTAATGTGTCTACCGTTGGATTCAATAATTAATTTCAATGGTTAATCAAATGTATAGTAATTTGGTGTTTTTATTGTTTTTTTTAAACAATACGTAATTAAAAACAACCTTAATCCCCAAACCCCTTACCCAATTCGCAACAAGATTCATTCATACACTTGTCATGGATCACCACCAAATAAGTTTCCGTTTTAATTTTGACGACGATTTGCAAGTTTATCCAAAGCATCAATACCCAAGAAGTATGAAAGAAAATGGTTTCTTCGGCATAAAATAACCCAAGGGTTAACATGCCGCAAAATCCAACCATTCAAAACCAACGAACCTTTCAAATCTGTGAGTGTCATTTCAATGCATTCGATTTCTTTGGTTACGTTTACAGCTTTACAGTCAGTCCTTTTTTTCTCTGCATATCTGATATTTACGGCAACGTAAAACGAGAGCAAAATCACGGCTCATTGACTCGTGCGTAAACATCTTAATCTCAATTGTCACACGCTGTCAGACGGCGGACGTAACGCAGCAGGGACAATTTAACAGCCTCTGGTTCCACTTCAATTCGAAATGTCTTTTGTAGATGTGGACAGACACTTAGATGCCTTCAGGAGAGTTGCCATCTTTCGTTTTTTTTTCTTCTTTTTCATTTATGTAGTCTTTTCTTAGGATGAAAAAGCATCGAGATTGCGCAGAAGAACAAGCCTGTTCACAACACAGAAAGAAAAAAATGATAATATGTGGTTTCTTTAACATATTTTGCTTTGTATTTTATATCTATCAGATATCTGCTGGACTTAGGCTAAGCACACACACACACACACACACACACGCATTATATATATATATATATATATATATATATATATTATATATATATATATATATATATATTGAAGAAATAGATACAACAAAAAGAGGTTTCTCTGTAACGATAAATCTTATTCAATGAACATACGTGTGATCAGCTGCAATTAATCAGTAACTCTGATGATTCTAGCGATGAAACTCGAGTAGGTTTATGTTGTATCTATTTCTTCAATAAATTTGCTCTACTTTGTATTGAGCACTTTGTATTTGTTTATCACGGACTTAACCCCTGGATCATGTGTACCTCCAACGATCGTGCCCATATTCACCGGTAAGCCACCCTTTAATATATATATATATATATATATATATATATATATATATATATATATATATATTGGTTAGGAGGCTTATTTAGAAGGCTATCACAATGCAGTTTGGAATAAATTTAAAAAATAATAATACGGTAACATTGGTGTTGTGTGTTGACCTGTATTTTTATTCATTTTTTATTATTTATAATAAAAATACAGGTCAACACACAACACCAATGTTATAGTATTATTATTTTTTATTTATTTATTCCAAACTGCATTGTGATAGCCTTCTAAATCAACCTCCTAACCAATACATACACACTGCTTCAAGCAAATTATGAAACTCTCTTATTATATATATATATATATATATATATATATATATAATATATATATATATATATATATATATTGTTGTATTTGGCAGCAGGTTATTCTCTATGCATGTGTTATTAAACAACACGGAGTATTCCTTCTTCATTTTTTGGATTAAATATTTTTTCAGTCTTTTTGCGATCTTTTTTATTCTGGATCCAATTGGTATAGAATATTTCCCATACTTATATCCCGAGCGCTTTCGACTATTTCGCCAGTCGTCATCATGAGGTTATATAATTTGGTTTTTAGTTCATTTTTTAGTTCTTTTATCTATGTTTTTATCAAATTTTGAGAGTCTATTATTTTTAAGAAGGGGGTGTGAGTTAAGTGCTAGTTATTAAAGATATTTAATACGTTATCTCCGATTTTAAATGCTATTTTTTATGTTAGTTTTTTAATTTGTTATGCATATGGCTTCTAAGATCTGTAGGCGTTTATTATTATTATTAGGTTTGTAGATAATTTTAGTATTTTCGTTTAAGAATTTCCTAATATCAGGGGAGGTGGATTTTTCTGGGTGTTTAAATAGATAAAAGAAAATTCGACCTTTATCGTACATTTCAAATAAGGATTTACTCTGATGAAGGTCGAATCTTCTTTGTGTGCGGAACATTTCTACATTTTTTCTATTATTATTATTTCATTTCATTTTGTTATTTAAAAATAGTAATCGTTGGAATAATGTACACATGGATAAATTCCTGACCGAAACACGTGTAAGTAAAAATGATTCACATATCCTATATTATCCAGTCTATACT
Source organism: Doryteuthis pealeii (assembly GCA_023376005.1). Taxonomy (NCBI): domain Eukaryota; kingdom Metazoa; phylum Mollusca; class Cephalopoda; order Myopsida; family Loliginidae; genus Doryteuthis; species Doryteuthis pealeii. The sequence continues at coordinate 69,862,458 of CM042169.1, forward strand.
TTCTTTTCTTTCTTTATTTTTTCAACATACCGTCGGATTCACTTTCAGTGTCATTTTACACACACACACACACACACACACACACACCCACACACATATATATATATATATATATATATATATATATATATATATATATGTATATTGGTTAGTAGGTTGATTTAGAAGTCTATGACAATGCAGGTGTAAAGAAAAAAAATAATACAGTAACAATGGTGTTGTGTGTTAACGTGAATTTTATTCTTGAATTTCGAGATAAAATCTCTTTTTCAAAAGATCACTGGAACTGAAGTAGTCTAGTTATGTCTTAAAAAGTTATGCCATAACTAGACTACTTCAGTTCCAGTGATCTTTTGAAAATAGATTGTATCTCGAAATTTCAAGAATGAAATACAGGTTAACAAACAACACCATTGTTACCGTATTATTATCATTTTTTCTTTACACCTGCATTGTGATAGCCTTCTAAATCAACCTCCTAACCAATATATACACAATGCTTCAAGCAAAGTATATAACTCTTATCTATCTATCTATCTATCTATCTATCTATATATATATATATATATATATATATATATATATATATATATATATTGTAATATAGGTGCAGGTGAGTTTTACTCGAGTTTCACCATAAGGATCTTCAGAGTTAAATCCACTGAATTAATCAAAATATTGATTAATTACAGTCAAATAATGAACCGTTTATCGCGAAAGACACACACGTGTAATCGACTGCAATTAATCAATATCTTGATTAATTCAGTATATTTAACCCTGAAGATCCTTATGGTGAAACTCGATAAGGTTATACCTTGTACCTATATTACAATAAATTTGCTCTACTAACGTATTGAGCACTTTCTATTTGTTATATCGCTGTCTTACCTTTCTGAATTTTGCATCAACTAACCATTGTGACCATATTTACTGGTAAGTTATCTTTTCCATAATATATATATATATATATATATATATATATATATATATATAATAATATATTTTTGAAGGTGTAAGCAAATTATAAAACTCTCTTATATATATATATATATATATATATATATATATATATATATATATACTAGCAAATATATGCACCCTCCGGGTGCAAGTATTTAAGTTTTAATATGATAAAATATCATGTTACATTTGAAAGGCTAATGAAACTGAATAAGAATGCAGATTAGAAGATTTGGAACCGAGGGGGTATGATTGAAAAATAGAACAACTTTGGAACTAACTCTTCCATCATTTTCCCTTACCCCCGTCTTTCATTGGTAAATTTTCCTAATTTAACTATTTAGTTAAAATGGGAAGTAAAGAATAATATTACAGTTATTCCTTCTTGTTAATGGATTTATTTTAAGATTTATCCCCAAGATTTTTGCTCATATTCAATAAGATAAAACCAAATAATTAGAAATCAATAATACTAAGCATATATTTATTAAAATCAAATTTTTAATATCAATATGCAAATTAGCCTCCCCGTTCACATTGTAAACCGCTATTTTGTTGTATATATAAATACAATTGCATGTTATTAGTATGTAGATATGGTCAACGGTATTAATGATGTAAGACATTTTTATTAATAATTGAGGTTTAAATGAAAATGAAATCATGTAGAAGGTGATGTAAATAACAAAGGGAATTGTGACTTGAATAGTAATATAGTTTCGGTTACAGACAGAAAAACACACAATCTCCATTATAATAAGATATATATATATATGTCTGCATCTTCAATTTTGTGATTGATTAGAGAGATCTCCAACAAGATGCAATTCTGTTGATGCACACTAAGTGCATATCCACCTGTAACCTTTTTCTTGACATTACTTGTCAGACACTTCATCCTTCAAAACCTCACCCACCAGTTGACCTTCGTAGGTGTGGTGGGCGCATTACTGAGAAATATTTTAACGAGCCGGAATTTATCGACGTCTCGTTCGAGGCAACTCAAAACGTGCGGAGGTGTCGGGAGTGCGCGGCCAAACATTAATCTTCAAATACCAAATGGCGAGTCCTCGATGCCACGTCGCCGTACGCCCTGACATGGACCTATTTTAAAACCCATGCTTAACCTGCTGAACCTTAAGACCTGGCCTTAATATGCTGATACTCTATCCTCGGATATTTCGGGTAGATAAAATCGATTCGGAACTGCCTTATATATATATATATATATATATATATATATATATCATCATCATCATCATCATCATCATGTCGCGCTGGCAGCACGGATATCCATGACCAGCTCTCGCCATCCTTCCCTATTAATTATTGTCCCCGGCATGTCCTCTGAACAGCATCCAGAATCCGCACAGAGCTGATCTATGTACGTCTTTGCTGGACGATTTACTCTGGCGCACCCATGTGTTGTTTTCCACAGAAAAACGTCACTTATGAGCTCATCCTTGCTTCTCCAACAGTGCCCTGTGTGTCTTGTTCGCCTCATACGGATGGTTTGTGTGATATGGGGCAGGTGGCCATACAGTTGTTTTCTCGTGGAGTGTGGTTTCCACGGCTTGTTTAATATTGCACGCATCATTTTCGTACAAGTCCCATCTAGCTTATTCTCCAGGCGTTTCGTTAGAGTTCAGGAAGTGCAGCCGTACAGTAACACTGATACAACTACGGCTTGAAAGAATTATCACTTTAATTTGTCAGCAAGATCGATTCCCATATCACTGACAATTTGTTTAAAGAAGCACATGTCTTACCTATGCGTGCATTGACGTCGCATTCTGTTGATGAAATATATATATATATATATATATATATATATATATATATATATATATATATAGAAAGGAATGAAAAACACACATTGTTATTAAAATGATATATTTATATAATTTTCTTTAACATTTTCATTTTAACAACAATGTGTTTTTTTCATACCTTTCTATTTAACATATACCGTCAGATTCATTTCCCTATTCTTAACTCATATATATATATATATATTATATATATATATATATATTATATATATATATATATAGTGTCAATATAGCTTAGAAGGCATCGATTGATATATATATATATATATATAATATATATAATATTATATATATATATAAAGTAAAGTAGTTGGCGGACTTATAGGTGGCAGCCGACAGCGAGAAAGTCTATCCCCTTTTACACCATGTGTCTACACTTATATATTATTTGAAATGTTATCTTAATCTTTAGGTTTTTTATCACGGTTCAACCAATATATTCTTTGGCTTTTTTCAATTACTTTCAAAAGCAAATTTGGAAAGAAGTGATAGAAAGTTAAGATAACATTTTACTCATTAGGATTGGGATTTTTTTCATACAACTGCTATAAAAATGATGGAATTGTAACATAGGTATCAAATTGAGAAGTATATAACACAGCGGTACCTATTTAAGGGGTATGTATATTTATTAGCTCTACATATCTATTTCTTCCTTGTTGTTTTATTTATTTTCCTTGCTTGGACTGTTCCTGTTGAGTTTGTTTTTTTCATATATAAGGTGTGCGCTAGATCCTCGCCCATATTTATAGACTAGGCGAGATTATGTGATCTATTCCCTGGCCAATCACTAGCAGTAGTCTGGGGCGGATACAATACTTAATCCACCTACTGATCATAATTACTGTAGCATTCATTGACGACAGACATAGGATTAAATCACTGGACCTTTACCAATACGCAGGATAGGACTTCTACGATTACCAAAGCATCACCAAAGGATTCCATAACATAGGACTATCTTTAGGCCCTATTTCAACTACGTATGCAGTTCAGGCACAAGGCCCTATTAATGTGGGATCACACAAAAACCGTAGCTCATGGCACAAAAAATGCGTGGATCCCGTCGGCATTCCCCCTCAAGGATGAGAACCTCAGGCACTGGAAATAAACACAGCCCTGTCCCTTTAAATAAAGGAGACAGATGATGCCTGGTGAATGGCCCCTGGTGTCACGCCGTTAATTTTCACTAAAGGTCCAGTGGCCGAAGCCACTGGACACATAGGCCCTGAAGAGCCCACGTTATAAGTGCGTTTAAAATCCTGCAATGTGTCTTATATATCACTAAGAAATAAAAGTTTCCAAAATATATGGTGTGGTTAATTGCATACTGGTTTGAAAAAACCGGTTTTATTAAATAATCGTTTGTGCTATTGATCTCTAAAACTCTTGTTCTATTTTCCAACGTATCAAAATCAGAAAGTTTTGAACTAAAATAACGGATGCATCTCCCTCCCGTAAGAAGATTATTATTAAAAAAACAATACTGACATTTCATTAAAATTGAATATTACCGATTTTTGGTAATTTTTTAATCATTAAATAATGATGGGGCAAATCATTCACACACAATCATTATTCTTTTTTAAATTTGATTATCTACTTGCTTTGATTTAACATCAAGGAGTACGGGTATTTATTAAACTAACTCTAATAAATAATAATCAATTCATTAATACTAACTAATGGTTAATGATTAATTCATCATTGATTATAATTATTATAACTAGCAAATATATGCACCCTCCGGTCAAGTATTTAAGTTTTAATGTAATTATATTATATTAAATAGAAAGGCAAATGAAAAAATAAGAATGCAGATAAAAGAATTGAAATAGAGGGTATAATCAAAAATAAACGACTAAACTTACTCTTCCACACTCACATCTTTCATACTAAATTTTCATAATTTAACTATACAGTTAAAAATAGTAAGTAAAAAAAAATTACAGTTATTTCTTCATTTAATAGATTTCTTTTAATTTATAGCAAGCTTTTTGCATATATCATAATATTAATATCAAACAATTAAAATCAATAATACTAAGCACATATTTTATAAAATCAATTTTGATGTCAACATGCAAATAGCCTTCTCGTTCACCTTGAAAAGTCTATTTTGTTGTATATATAAATACAATGCATGTATTAGTATGTTATAAGACCAAACATATCAAACTCCGTTCAACCGGGGTTCAGTGAGCTTCGCCGCTGGACCTTACAAGTTAATAGCGTCGATCCCAGGGCTATACCCCCAGGCAATACTGCCCCCTTGATTAAAGGACATGGTGGTGTTATTGCCCAAGCGCTGAGCGCCCCCTTGAGGGAATGCCGAAGAGATCGACGCAATTTTTGTTCTTCCACCCATAAGCTTCATTTTGGGGGCCCCTTTAAAACGAGACCTTTGCCTAGCCCATACAGTGTCCGGTGGCTTCAGTCCTGGACGCATAAGTTGACATCATTAGTCCAGGGGCCACCTTCCAGGCAACACTGCCCCTTGATTTAAAGGACAGGCTGGGTTTATGCCACGTACCTGAGGCACCGCTTGAGGGGAAATGCCGATCGGATCACCGCATTTGCACCCACCACCCATGAGTCCCGGCTCCTGAGCGTGCTCACACATTAATAGGACTTTGCCTAACCCATACCCGTGGTTACATGTAAATACAATTATGTAGATTCAGTATATTACGACCAAGGTCAGTGGCTGATCGTTTTACATCAATTCTAAATTATTTAAAAACGGCATTTTGCGGAAACATTGGTAAATCTTATAATTACTTAAGAGTTGAATCCGTTCACCCGGAACTGAAACGTTTTTGAAGAACATTGTTATCCTTGGAATGAGAATGGACCAGTTGAAATTACTTTCAAAATCAGCACTAAAAATTAGCAAAAATCAGATAACAAAAATCATGAATCAAAAAGAAGCATTATAAATCATCCAGTAATAAATCACACTGAAATTCATTAAAATTGGATAATTTCCTGATTTTGGTAATTTTTTTTAAATCAGGATGGTTAATCATTTTTGTAAAATAGGATTTTAAAGCAATTTTAAAACTCATAATTACTTATTACATTGATGCGAAACATTCACAAACTCAAATACTTAAAGATTGAATCGTTCACACGGGAATGAAACGTTTCTTTTTGAAGAACGTTGTTTATCCTGAATGAGAAGACCGAGTTTGAAATGTGCTTTGAAATTCGGCGCTAAAAGTTAGCAAAATCAGATATACAAAGATGCACTCATTGATGGCTAACATAAGAAAATGGCTGACGGCAATGAGTCGAGCATTTCAGAGATTTGAGACAAGAGGCGAATCCCAAGAGAATTTAAAATTATATGACTATTCACGTCTTTATTTATTTAATTCTGTTTGAAAGAATACTACCACAAGGGCGATAACACGTTCGTCTGAATCAAATCCCAAGAAAGGAAAAACGCTGAAGAACTTTCACTTTGAAATCTCACACTGCCATTCGAAGAATGGAATGAAAACAGTGGCTCAAAAGAATTTATAGGGAATATCGCTTATAAATTTTAAAATAATGTTTCACATAGTTGGCATTCTTATTTCACTTAAAATGTAAAAAAAATAACTAAATCAAAAACATAACAAATAGATAATATATATCTCTGGTATGTACTATTTTCTTTTTGATTTACTTCATATACTATAGAATATAGTATATATATATATTATATAATATTATATAATAATATATATATATATATATTATATATAGAACGTGAAAGCGAAGAGAAGAAAAAAAGCGGTTATGAATGAATATAAATTGTTCTATACATTTGTAGAAGCAGGTTAGTAAACATGGTATTGTCAGAAAGCTGTTACATATATAATATTTATGCTTTATATTAAACACCCGATATGCACGCCTAATTCATTTAATTATAATTAATTAAAACAAATTAGGTCTGACTAATTAAGCACATAATCTGCCAAAAATTATCGCCTTCGCCATTTCAACTACATCTGTTGTTCACTCATATATATATAGAATATTATATATATATAATACTATAATAGATAGATAGATAATAGATAGATAGATAAAAGTAGCTTACCGTGAATATGGGCACGATCTGAGGGCACAGAATTCCGGGTAAACGAAAAACAAATACAAGTGCTCAATAAAAGTAGAGCACAATTTATTAAAGAAATGGATACAATAGAAACTACTCGATGTTCACCATTAGATCATGCAGGTTAACCATGAAGATCCTAATGGTGAAACTCGATAGGTTCTATTTTATCCATTCTTAATATATATATAATATATAAATATATATATATATAATACTATATTCGCCACAGACTATCTACCTAGATTACTCCTTATAGATCACATGATAATTCTAACTACGAAAGTATTTTTTCTTTTGACCTTATAATAGTCTGATTATAACCGATTGAACAGCGTAAAGTCAGTCGGGGTTCGCTTCTGGTCGGAGTAGTGTTGTGTCTAGCCACACTGAAGAGCTGAAACGACGAATCACGTGTCGGGACTTTGTGCCCCGTAATCCTTACGAGCTCTTTAGGAGCGACTTTAAAATAATCTGTCACCTCTACCATAGCGCATTATATTGACTTTACAGATTTGATCCTCGTTCGATCTTAAAAAATATACACAGATTACACAGATGTAGTATTTTAAACAGTTAAAACACCACTGCTAAACAGCAAGTTCATATTGAGATAATGCGCACGCACAATCTTACGCTAGCAATTTAGCCAACTGACTTTCACTTTGAAACAAGCCTAGCCATTTCGAAAGTTCCCTTGCGAAATAAAATATTCTTCGAAACTTTTTCGAAAACAATACAACAGCAGAACACAACATATCATGAAATATGTCTTAATAACAATTAAGTCATTGCGAAATGCAGCACGCACATTGTAGGAATTAGCCAAGACTGACTTTCACTTTCAAATAAGCCGTAGGCCATTTTGAAAGTCTCCTGTGCGAAATAAAAATATCTTAGAAACTTTCGAAAATAATCAAACTGCATGCTTTAACATAAAAAATATTAGGAAATGTGTTCTTAATAACAATCAAGTTCATTCAAATATATGCGCAACATACAATTTATACTAGAATTAGCCAACTGACTTTCACTTTAAACAAGCCGTAGCCATTTTGAACTCTCTCGCGAAATAAACAAATCTTAGAATCTTTCAAAAACAATACAACGCCTTGCAACACAAAAATAAATACAATGTTTCTTATATAACAATTAAGTTCATTTCAGATAATGCGAACGTACAATTTCCTTTGTTATAAGTACGCTTGTCAAACTTAGTTCTCATAAATTTATACATAATTATTATTATTCATCCTAGTTATTTAAGTTATATTATTACTTATTTTACTTATTTGAATTCCAGTTCTTGTCGAATGTTTGGAGATGAAAGAAAAAACAACTTATTGTCGCTTCCCAAACTAAATATGCAGACACGTCAATATGAATCCTCATATTCGTCCGGCGATGGCATTCTGGAAAGACATTGTGTTTGTTTTTCTTCTTTATTTAACAAGTTTCCAATTTGTTATTTTTTCCTTGGCTTAAAAAAACAATCATGGTTGCGACAACAAACATATAAATTATACCGGTCAAGCCTGTCTCTTTGTCTTCGATGAAAGGAAAATTGATTACTCTTTATAGTAACGCAACGGAAGAATCTTTATCTCTGCAAAGCCAAAAGAGCAGATTCTTTGTCAGTTGTTGTGAGCTTCACGCTTCTTCTTTATTTATTAATTTTTATCCTTTTTTTAAATTTGTTTTTCTGTGGAAAACATATTTTAATTTATTTTACCATATTTTCATCTTCAATTGTATTTATATTTGTTTTACTTTGTCGAAAGCATTTTATTTCAATTTATTATTTGCTTTATTTTTTTATCTAATCCTTTCATATATATTTTTTTCTTCAATCCATCCAATTTTCGGGGAAATTCTCGGTTCCTATGAGCGCAGGAATTCTCACATGGATCAATCATTCCTCAAAAAAGAAAGTGAGATTGGCGAGTACAAAACAAGCATCAGTTTATTCTCAAAACAGATCTGTCTTTATACACATGGTCAACAAATGAATCTTCTACAACAAAAAAAAGAAACGAAAACTGTATTGCGAAATTCTTTTTAAAAAATGACAGCATTGAGCCTTAGTTGTAATATATCAATAAAACTGTACGGAGGCGCATTATGTAATCGTCATCTCCACAAGAAAAGGACGCTCGACCCGAGTTCAATCCCAGACAAGGCTTTTTATTAATATATTGGTTAATATTAGTAGAAGGTAACTAACCAAACTGATCGGCCACAGGTGGTGATGTACACTAGGTCGCAAGTGGGTATACAGCGAGATTGAACTTGATATGCGGGATACTTTCTAAGTATTACACCATGTTGACCGAAACTTGAGAAAGGATGCATCCAATTATCTCCCTCAGGCTATGAGTAAATTGTAGAACAGTCTTGCTCTCAGTCTTGAAATGCAACCATCTGAGAGAAGAAGAACTCTGAATCAAACTGGTTAAATACCGATAAAATTTGAACTGGCTTCACATATCTCGCGTGAGGGGTGATTAGATACATATTATCGATAGATATTTTACACCATCCCAACATAAAATCAAGGGACAAATATGATATAAGATATACATTCAGAGAACTAAGTTTGACAAGATACTTATTTTGACACAAGCTTGCTCTGGTGAACCGCGGAACGAGAGTTGACAGCAATGTACAAAGTGTTAATCATCTTTCCCGTGTTTGTTTCCTTACCGTTACTTCTGAATCTAAGCTAACATACTTGCAAATAAGATTACCTATAATACAACAGTCAACAAAATTGGAATCGGTATTGCCGAAAATTAGGAATAATATTTCCGCACAAAACACGATGGCACACAGCCTGTCTGGTTGCGCTTTCTTAGGAAACCGGCGGCACCGCTGCAAAGGTAAGACCCCCCCCCCCAAGGGTTACTCTTGCCGGTGGCGAGCGTGATTTAAGACGAATCCGTGGATAAGCAAGTCCTAAACATGCACAACTCCACTTAGTGTATAATTAGCTGACGAGCCTCAGAGAGCCCTCCGTTAGACGACTGGTCATTCAAGCCCTAGCACTATATGATTGCCGACCTCATATCATATGGCAAAACCCAACCGTTACTATGGGCTAAAGGCGGTTGTCTGAGGTACTCCATTGGATGACGTTAAATCTTATTTTATGGAGAGTTCTGATTCTGGAGTTTGGGGAATTTGGAGCTTCCTCTTATCCCCAGTTGGTAGTACCTGTAGGGTCCCTCATGGTTTGATAGAAAAAATTCTTTATAAAGAAAACAAAACTATATTCATGTATAATTAATTTAATTCAAAACTTTGTCGCATTAAATGACCCACCGTGTGAATGCCGTAAAAGAAATCGAACAAACAAGCATAGGGGAACAAAAACACCAATAACATAAACAATTCATGTATTAGTCGTCGGTGGCGCCTAATCATCAGCCTTGTCGGAGGAGTCATCCCTTTTCAATACGTAGACCAAGGAGATTTAATCGGAACAGGCGTCTCTGAGCTCTCTAGCTAAATTACACTAAAAGGAGTGTCATGTTACGGGACTGGCTATCCACCAGATCCGTCCAAACCACGGCTCGACACCCACGGCTCGAGTGTCACCACGCCTACCAATCATCTCCACTTACCGCATCAACCTTGTGCACCATACCGCTGAGTTGCGAGACCGTATCGAAACAAGAAACTTTGGTTTCTCGCCGAACCTCTACCGACGAGCACCCGAATAAGGTAATTGAAATCCATGTGGTCTAGCAGAAACTCCACCACTGCAGCTAAACCGGTTCTGAATTACTTTGATTTATAGATGTATAAATATAGTCCTTAAAAAGTGAGGGGAGAGAACGTTTAAACTGCAGAAAAACTCCGAATGAAAAGACAAAAATAGTCCTCCAATGTCGCGGATTAAGTAACCGAGATATTACAAAAACATAACATCCTTCGTGAGATTCAAATGATCTAACATAGCACTAATATAAGCAAAACTATGAGAATCACTCGTCAACATAAACATTTACTAAAAAGTAACCACTAATCGACTTAAAATATTCTCTGAACATAAAAACATTCATTATACGTAACAGTAACTTAATTACACAGCATTATTATTCATTGAGAACATTAGCTTAGATGTAACTACAAAAAAAAATTAAGAAATAAAAAATAAACAAAAAAAAAAAAAAAAAAAAAAACCCACACCGGGGACGATAACAAGATGTGAAGTAATTCCAAAAAACTCTTTAAAAGAAATGTCTATCGAAGAAGGTACACTCGAAAGATCGATATATGCTCGAAACCAAAGAAAGCCATCGCTTATTTTCTTCGAGGCGAATGTAAATCTCAAGTGTGAGTTGAGAAGAACGGACTGATTAGGAGAAATAATACAACATAAGGGCTCTATGTCTACTAACGCAATCACAGAAAAGACAGTGCTTTGACAGCAAAATAAGGAACAGAGAAAACAATAAACATTGAGTATCAAGAACGAAGATAAGATAAACATCTAATTCATATATCCTAATAAAAAAAAAGATAAAAAAGAAAAGAATATTCCAAAATAACATAAAAAAAACCATAGAAAGAAATAAATACTCGGAAAAACAAAAAGATGTGTATGGTTGGCAAATTATGCGCTTATGTTCAATATCATCTTGCAAGACAGATAAAAAATTTACCATCTAACAACTCCCCATTGCACTAAAAGGTATGCTGAGTATTGCCGTTCCCTGAAACACGATCGCTAACAGCAAAAGAAATGAACAAAGAAAAACAATAAACATGAAAGTATCAATAACAAATAAGAACATCTAAGCAATATCATTCTGGAAAAAAAAAAAAAATAAAAGAAGAAAAAGAATATCCAAAAAGAGTTAAAAAACCATAGAAAAGCTAGAACTCACCTCGGAAAACAAAGAATGTATTCGGTGTGCATAAAATAGCGTCTTTATTTCAATAACATCTTGCTAGTAAGATTAAAAAAAGATCATCCATCCTGTAAAAACGCCCCTGCTAAAAGTAGTGTGAGTTAGCCCGCCTGAAAAATCCACTAGGCAGACAGCATAAGAGTGAACAAAGAAAACAATAAACATTGAATATCAAGATACGAAGATAAGAAAGACATGTCTAAGTCAATCATTCCGAATAAAAAAAAAAAGAATAAAAATAAAAAATAAAGAATACTCCAAAATAAGATTAAAAAAACCATAGAAAGAAGACCAGGAAAAACAAAAAAAGATTGTATATCGGTTGAGTGAAAATATTGCCTTATTACATAAATCATTTGCTAGAACGATAAAAAAAAAAGATCATCTTTCCGGTAACAAAGTCTCCCTTGTTAAAAGTGTAGTGCTAGTTATGCCGGGCCTTAGAGTTCCTCATAGGAGAATTCCGACGCATTTTGCTCAGGCTATCGAATGGTGTTGTGTCTTGATCACTAATGCCTATCAGTAAACACTTCGTAATAAAACCCAGCAAATATTGTTATAAAAAATGTCCTGGAAAAATGAAAGAAAAGAAAAGACCAAAACAGCTCTCTCCAATCGAATTCATAATGATTAACATCCATATCAATGCCAAAAGAAAGAAAGAATTATATAAAATCTTAAAGGAGAGATACATAAAACCTTAAAAGGTAGATCTGATTAAAGGGACCAAATACGAATACTAATAGCGAAAACTACCACACCAACCAGAACCATAAACAGGAAAATGAAATACTTCATCACCACCATAGGACTCAACTCAGAACGAAATAAGCAAATAATATTTAAACAGTGAAGAAAACATGCCACCAAAATAAGAAGAAATAAACACACAACAAACGTGACCAGCAAAATTCTACTAGGGCATGGTTGCAAGCATATATATAATTATATATATATCATATATTATATATAGCCGCTGCTCTTCTAAAGCTATGAATGTAAGATGCTCGATACCTATTGATGCAGAAAATAAATAATATACCCTCAGGTCAGTTAAATAATATTATATATATATATAATTATAATTATTATTGAAAGTACACCTAAAACCTACCGATTCACCATAATTAACTCAGGTGTAAACCACGTGATAATCAAGATATGATTTAATGTCAGTCGATTCACGTGTTACCACTTTAGTTGAACACTTATATTTTACGCTGTTATCAATTGTAAACTGCATCAATAAAACCATTGACCATTTTCAGCGTAAACACTGTTTTCCACACATACCATATAATTATATATATTATAATATATAAGTATGATATATATATATTTAAATGATATGTATATATGAAGTAATATAATCTAATGTATATATATATATGAGAATATTATTAAATATATGAATAATTTATATATATTATGAATATATATTTATATGATCATGTATATGTACATAATAAATATATATAATTAATTAAATAAATATAAATATATATAATATATTATTAAGACCGTACGAGCATTTGCTAAATACCAACATAAGTAGTGTTGGTGGATAGGTCAGAAGGATAGGATCGAACTCACTATACCAGTAATAATGGATCTGGAATAGCTTTGTAATCATCATACCACAAGCGGCGCACATATAGGAATATAAATAATTAATAGGAACTGATACAGCCACCAGTAGTAATTTTCTAATAATAAATCGCCACCTATAATGCTGTTAATTATTACTGCTACGAAATCAGACACTGACTTAATGCACACCATAATTCTCACTAAGCAACAAATCATTACACACAAGTCAACTTATATTTCGTAAACAGAGTGATGAACTTATGGGTTTATCCTTTTACAACATCAAATAAAAATAAAGAAAAGACGAATAGCATTCAATCAAAATTATATTCCCCATTTAAAAAAATAAAGAAAAAAGTAGTAAGAAGAAAAATAAACAGTTGGAAAAATTTAAAATATATTGCTATCGAAAGAAGAAAAATCTAATTGAACAATGTATTGCAACATAATATCGCAATTAATATCATATATGTCAACACCTAGGAATATTAAGTCGTCACTTTATTTCAGCCGCATCGTCATACCAGCTGGAAATAAATTGTCAGCCTACTTACGAGATTAATATGCATTTGGCACTCATAGTTGATACGCGGTTATCGGCATTAACTACAGCAACCGGAGACCCACAGCATATAATAATATACGTTTATAATTACTTAAAGCGATTAGAAATGTTCAATATTTTTAAAATAATAATCGACTGCAGCTGATATACCACCAGCATGATAATTTAATATTACAACGTTTATATATTTACAAACTATTACGAATAGTCAAATGTAAAAAATATAAAATCTTGACTAGCAGACCTGGGGATATAAACATTATGATTATATTTAATTTTACAACGTTTATAAATTCACTTAAAGCTATTCTGAATATCAATATAAAAAGTATTAATAAATCTTGACTAGAGACCATGATTAACACAGTATTAATTACAACGTTGATATATTTACTTAAGATGCTATTGTGAAAAAGTTCAAATGAAAAAGGATAATAATCCTGTAAACAGGACCTGCGCATACCACAGCATGATAATTAATTATTACAACTTTAGATATTACAATAGATTGCTGAAATATCAATGTAAAAAATAAGAATACTCTACAGCAGACTGGAATACATCAGTATGATTAATTATTAAACACTCATTCATATATTTACTGTAAAGTTATGCGACAATAGTTCAAAATGTTAAAAAATTTATAACAACTTGACTAGCAGGACCTTATATACCAAACAGTATGATAATCTAATTTACAAATTTATATATTTATTAAACTATGCTAAATATTAAACTGTGAAAAATAATTAACTTATTTAACTACTTCTCTCCGCTCCTTTTTAATTCTTCTACCAATTTATCTATTTTGAATTCAGTTGTTCGATTGAAAGATGTACTTATGTTCCGCATGCTCACCACCCATATTAAGCTTTTCGTTGTCGAATAGTTGGTGATTCATATCCGTTTTCTCCGTCGTTCTTTTAGAATACAAATGGAAGTGTTGCAAGAGATGAGTGACGGAAACGCAAAATAGAATAAAGGCCTGTCCGGTTAGGAGCCAGCAAACTATAAACTGATGAAGAAAGCATGGTGATAATTGGGTGTTGGGTCTCAGGTGAATGCTAGAGGAGGTGCAGAATGACCAGGGAAACGAACATCGTGATGTCAATATAGACTAGCGTACCGTAGACAGACCACAGTAGGATAATATGCCAAAGGTACGAGACGCTGTAGATGGANGAGAGATCAGGGCTGGTCCTCGCCAAATCGTTCTGTTGTGACATTCTTAATTTATTTCATAAGAATAAAGATAGAGAGTAAAATATCTATCTGAGAATTTCATAGAAATTAGGATGTTAGAAAGATATATATATACGATGTGTCCCGTAAGTATATGTTGAAAAAAGATAGTTTTAAACCAATTCATCTAGACGGTGAATAAGGGTACCAGAACATGGTGTCGTAGAAAATGTGAAATTGGGATTTTTCACAGAGATTAAGAAAAAAGAACTACTGGGGTGGATGTAGGAGGGGGCGGCAGGGTGACAAGAGGACCGGATGCTCGCATTAAATAATAATAGAATAATAATAGAAATAGATAGGATAATAATAATAGTAGATGAATATGGAGGATAAGAAAATTTCAGATTTTCACGCATTGCAGAGGCGGTAAATGGTAATGAGTGCAGCACGGCCTGAATCTGTCTGGGGAGAACGAGGACACAAAAATAGACAGGAGGAAGTAGAGACTTGTCATCTCGTGATTTTGCCGTCCGGCCGATCACAGAATAAAGATAAAAGAGAAAGAAAAGATCGACAAATATTTGGACATTGCCAGAGAACTGAAAAAACTGTGGAACATGAGGGTGAAGGTCGTGCCAATTGTAATTGGGGCCCTTGGAACCATCCCCAGGGGTTTGGAAAAGAGTCTGAAACTGTATTGGAAATCAAAGAAGGATCAGAGACCCAACCAGCCTACAGCATTATTGGAGATCGGCTGAAGAGGCTCAGAAGAGTCCTGGAGACTGAGGAGACTTGATGTCACTCAGCCCCAGTGAACCACTGGCTACTGCAGGTGAGAAAAACTCGAATGGATGAAATAATAATAATAATAATATAATAATAATAATAATAATAATAATAAATAACTTGCAAAAAAATACCTCGGGCGTTGTAAACGTATTTGTTGAAGAAAAATTGCCTAAGGGAATAGGAAAATAAAATAAATAAAATAGGGTGTTTCATATTAAAAAAACAACAAATTACTTAAAAATCATCATATGTTTTGTTTTACGACAGTAAGGACCTCCAAATCGTTTGTAGGCAATTCTTATTTAATTATTCAGATTCTTATCTTCATAAAAAATAAAGATCGTACGAGTAAAATATTTTGTCGGAGTTCATAAAATTAGATTTAGCAATAAAACAAAAACAAAACACATTTCCCGTAATATATTTTTAGGAAAAAAAAAACTATTTTAAACCTAAATTCATTTAAAGGTGAATAAGTACCAACATTTTCGTAAAAACTTAATTCTTAATTGATTTTTCACAGAATTAAAAAAAAACTACTGTGATGTAAGCAGTGACAAAGAGACCGAATCTCCATTATTAATAGATAATAATAATAATAATAATAATAATAATAATAATAATAATAATAATAATAATAATAATAAAATCTGTTTATCTTGTCTGTCTGTGTGTCTCTGACTGTCTAGCAATCAACCAATCCGATCATGTTTATAGGAATGCATAACTCATGTGTAATCACGTTCCCGCCATTCAGTCAGTTTTCTTTATTCTTCTTTTGTGAATTCTCAATTCTGATTCCCGCGCTTTGAAATGTTCCCTTCTTCAATGGCGACAACACAATTTTTACGAGACTAAAATCATCGTTAATTTAGTTTTTTTTTTCTTTTGCAATCGACTGACAGGTACGCCAATCTATTGATGAACGGATACACAAAACAGTTGTGGGCTGAATAACGTTTTATGAATGCAATATTCTCCAACTCGAATGTTCGCGCGGTTTTGGATTGCAGGATTAGTTGTTAGTGTCTGTTTTGATACAGTATATATCGGTCTGTATAATATATATATATATATATATATATATATATTATATATATATATAATATATATAATAGTATATATACTTATATATATATAATATATATTATATATATATATATATATATATATATTTATGATACACACATATATATAAGTATACATACATATATATACATATATAATATATAGATAGATACACGCACACACACAAACATACACACACACACACACCAACATATATATGTGTGTGTAATATATATATATATAATATATAGAGAGAGAGAGAGAGAGAGAGAGAGAGAAAGAGAGAGTGGGGGCACAGGAGGAGACAGAGAGAGACAGAGAGAGAGAAGAGATGATACACACATATATAAACGTATACATATATAATATAATATATAATATATATATATATATATATATATATATATATATAGATAGATACACGCACACACATAATCACACACACACACATATATATATATATATACATATATATATATGTATATATATATATATATATATATATAGAGAGAGAGAGAGAGAGAGAGTGTGGTGTGTGAGAGAGAGAGAGAGAGAGAAGAGAGTGACACACCATTGATAGTGTATGTTTGTTTGTAACGCAGAATACAAATTGGGAAAATACAAGATAAGTATTTAATTGGATCAATCAGTACATTAAAAAAGAAAGAGGAAACAAAAATAAGAAAAGGAATAATAGAAAAATGTGTTAGTTTTACAAAGAAGTTGAAAGTGAATCTGAATGAAGATGCAATGGAAAAAGTGGATGAATAGATGAAGAGGTGGAATAATGTAAAGAAGATGAGGAAAGTGAGAAAAGGATGAGTGAGAAAAATACAGAAGTGGCTGGGGACAAAAGAGAACAAAAGAAGAGATACAATCATTTTTCAAATGAGATAAGAGAAAGAGAAAAGAGAAAAGAAAGAAAGAAAGAAATAAAGAAAAAGAGTATAAAGACGAATGGGAAAGAGAGAAGACGAAGAGAAAGAGAGAAAATACCAAGGAAAGAAGAAGAAGAAGAAGAAGAAGAAGAAGAAGAAGAAGAAGAAAGAAGATACTAAGAAGAAGAAGAAGAAGAAGAAGAAGAAGAAGAAGAAGAATGGAGGACAACAACGACATCAGACGAAGCAGAAGAAGAAGGGGGAGGCAATGAAGAGTAAGAGAAAGAAGAAGAACAAACACACTAAGCAGTAGAAGGAAGGTGACAGTGAAGAAGAAGAAGAAGAAGAAGAAGAAGAAGAAGAAGAAGAGAGAAGAAGAAGAAGAAGAAGAAGAAAAGAAGAAGAAGAAGAAGAGAAGAAGAAGAAGAAGAAGAAGAAGAAGAAGAAGAAGAAGAAGAAGAAGAAGAAGAAGAAGAGAAGAAGAGAAAAGAAGAAGAAAGAAGAAGAAGAAGAAGAAAAAGAAGAAGAAGAAAGAAGAAGAAGAAGAAGAAGAAGAAGAAGAAGAAGAAGAAGAAGAAGAAGAAGAAGAAGAAGAAGAAGAAGAAGAAGAAGAAAGAAGAAGAAGAAGAAAGAAGAAGAAGAAGAAGAAGAAGAGAAGAAGAAGAAGAAGAAGAAGAAGAAGAAGAAGAAGGGGAAGAAAAGAAAGAACAAGAAGAAGAAGAAGAACAAGAAGACAAGAAGGGGAAAACAGAAGAAGAAGAAGAAGAAAGAAGAAGAAGAAGAAGAAGAAGAAGAAGAAGAAGAAAATTCTAGTGATGAGGAAGTGAAATCGATAGGGAAGACCTGGCTCAAAGAACAGTCAACAGAATTTTACGGGGCAGGGATATATGCTCTCTATTTAACTTATCATTATAAATATATTTCCGGGTTTTCTTGGTTTCTTTTTTTCCTCTTTTATTTAATTTATTACATATTGTATTTATAACATATTTACAAATATTTCCCTTTCATCTCTTTTTTAAAATACATTTCTAGTAGTTCCTTTAGGTTCCAAGTGAAGAAGTGGCTCAAAGAACAGTCAACAGAATTTTCCGGGCGGGGATCGATGCTTTCATTCAAACTTGGAACATTGCTATTGAGAGAAACGGTGACTGTGTTGAGAAGTATAGATGTGATCCACAGAGGACCAGCTTCATTTTGATGTATGATACATGTTCCTGTGTTAGTAATTATACCTGTCCTAAACAAAATGTCATTAGTATTATCTGCGTTACTCGGACTATTGACCCCATCGTTATTGTTATTTGTACAACGTTTTGGCCGATATGCCCTCTGGCCTTCTTCAGGTATGTCTTGTCGAACTCGGGAACCTTCTCAGACTCGGGAACCTTCTTTTCGAACTCGGGAACCTTCTTGTCGTAATCGGGAGCCATCACGGAACTTCAAACCTAACCCTTTATTCAGACCACCGGGGTATCCTGTTCTCATTCCACTAACCGTAGCTGGGATAGTTGTTTTAATTATGTTTCTATGTTACTGCCGCTACTCAGGATTGAACCCTGAATCCAGAGATAACTGTCACTTAGAACTGTCTGCACCTAACTACCTCATCCACTATGTGTCTAATTCGACAATTCAGTGTGAATTTTGGGAACTTATAAACCTAATGTCTTGTTTTGACTAGAATATCTACCTATTCACTTATGTATGATTCTTTACCTAAACTCATATAGGATGTTTTTTGGTGTTGTTTTTTTTAATAATCTGATACACCCTTCTTAATTAGAAGAAGGCCGGAGGGCATATCGACCGAAACGTTGTGCAAATAACAATAAAGAATGGGAAAATAGTCCGAATAACGGAGATAATACTAATCATCAAGCCTCATCTCAAACATTCAAAGAAATAGAAAAATGGCATTAGTTTTTGACTCACCCTCGTAAACCTGACAAATATAAAGAGAAAACGAGCATAACGTTGTGCTAATATATTTATTAAAAGAAAAAAATGGTAATTCTATAAAAATAATTCGAGGAATTGTCAGACAATTCCCAATTACAAATTACTATTTTTAGAAATACTCAGTTATACAGAAGTGTCCCTACAGAAAAGAAACGAAAGGATTCGTTTCAAAGAAAGAAAGAAAGAAAGAAAGAAAGAAAGAAAGAATGAAAGAAAGAATGAAGTACAATGCAAGGTGTATGAGGGATAGTGAGGTCGGGATTCTTTTCTACCTCCTGCCAATTTCACGATCCATTCCCCTGAGTTGCTGACAAGACAACTTCGAAATTGTGATAGATTCAATGGAGCGATAAGATAGTTCGAATCCTCCTTTCCCCTTGAGCATTAGCGATAAATAGCACATTCAGATAGAGTCGGGGATCGAAGCTATTTCCATGGTGCCAGTCATTTCAATGGTCATATAAGGATATTAACATTATCTTAGAAAATACCTATGTAGACCAAAATCTGTTGGATATTCTCTGAAAGCAACGTAGGGCGTCCCATCGGGGTGTAATGGTTAGAAAG
>CM042169.1:69887883-69902883 GCA_023376005.1 Doryteuthis pealeii
AAATAAACAAACATCCAAAAATCTTATTCATTTCGCCGAAGGGCATACGGTCTGTTTGTTATTATTCTCTCAAAAACGCCCCCCCACTTACCTATTATGGTAGAGGCATGTAGTATCATTTGACAAGTTTAATTTTGCTAGGATTGTTAGCTGTGTACTGTGGTCGAGGCGATATAGTGAGCGATCATATGCCGGGATTACACTTGTCAAGTTCATTTTCTATAAGAAAAAGTATCGAATTTTATGCGATACATGCGTTGTAAGTGCCTTCAAGTAAAAATGTAATATATATATATATATATATATATATATATATATATATATATATATTTGTATCAAAATACTCGTGTTTCTTAATCATAGGGTCGTTATAATATGTTTCAATCAAACATAGTTGAAAATGAAAGGACGAAAAGAAAGGAAAAAAGAGTAAGAAAGTTAAATTACGATTATATTACTTTTTACATATTGAACTATTTAGCAATAGCTCTTAAGTAAACATATCAAACGTTGTAATAATTGAATATTCATACTGTGGTATATCTATCGGTCCTGCTAGTCTATATAGCAATACTCGTGTTCGTTTGACTGTAATCATCTTGCAACATCCTCTGATTAAAAATGAGACCAACCAAATTATCCAAAATGCTATTAAAAAATTTAAATCCAGTTATATGTTACTGCTCATCCGAAGAATTCTTATATCTTATGAGTTTCGTCACTTATCTAAATAATGAACAATTCCATTTGTATCATAAAGAAAGAAAGGGAAGAAAAAGGATATGATACACAAAAAAATATTAGAAAAAAGAAAGAAAGACTAGTAAAATGATGGGGTGGGGTGAGCATGCGGAAGCAATAAAGCTAATCTCTTTCAATCGAACATAATGATATAAAAAATAAAAAATTGGATAGAAAGAATCTAAAAAAAGGAGCGAGAGAGTGTTAAATCAAGATTATTATATTTTTCACAGATTTAAATATTTAGCAATAGCTCTTAAGTAAATATATCAAACTTTGTAATAATTAGATTATCATACTGTGGTATATCCACAGGTCCTGCTAGTCAAGTTGGTTATAATTTTTACATTTTGAACTATTTCGCAATAACTCTTAAGTAAATATATCAAACGATGTAATAATTAAATTATCATACTGTGGTATATCCACAGGTCCTGCTAGTCAAGAGTATTATTCTTTTTACATTTTGAACTATTCAGCAATAGCTATTAAGTAAATATATCAAACGTTGTAATAATTAAATTATCATGCTGTGGTATGCGCACAGGTCCTGTTTATCAGGATTATTATCCTTTTTACATATTGAATATTTCACAATAGCTCTTAAGTAAATATATCAAACGTTGTAATTATCATACTGTGTTATATCCACTGGTCCTGCTAGTCAAGATTATTATACTTTTTACATATTGAACTATTCAGCAATAGCTCTTAAGTGAATATATCAAACGTTGTAATAATTAATTATCATAATGTTTATATCCACAGGTCCTGCTAGTCAAGATTATTATATTTTTACATTTTGAACTATTCGCAATAGCTCTTAAGTAAATATATCAAACGTTGTAATAATTAAATTATCATACTGTGGTATATCCACAGGTCCTGCTAGTCAAGATTATTATACTTTTTACATATTGAACAATTTCTCAATAGCTTTTAAGTAAATATATCAAACGTAATAATTAAATTATCATGCTGTGGTATACCCGAGGTCTTGCTAGTAGTAAATAAATGCCCGACTAAACCCGCGTATCAACTATCGAGTGACAATGCATATTAATTCGTAAGTAGGTCGCCATTATTTCCAGCTGGTATGCGCATGCGCTGAAATAAGTGAACGACTTCCTATTTCCTAGCGTGTTGACATATATGAATAATAAATTGCGCATATATGCAAATAACTGAGCATTAGTATACCAATTAGATTTTATTTACTTTCGATAGCAAATATATTCTTTTAAATTTCTCCAAACTGTTTTTTATTTTTCTTACTTACTTTCTTTCTTTATTTTTTTTAAATGGGGAGATCTACTTTTGATGAATGCTATCTCGTCTGTTTCTTTATTTTTTTTTGATGTCTGTAAAAGCGATAAACCATAAGTTACATCACTCTAGTTTACGAAATAACGTTGATTGTGTCGTAAATAGATTTCTGTTTGCATTAGCTGAGATTGGAGTGTCGCAATTAAGTAAAGTGTCTGATTTCGTAGCAGTAATAATTACAGACATTAAACGGTGGCGATTTGATTATTAGAAAAAATTGATACTGGTCTGTAATCAGTTTCCTATTAAGTATAATTTATACTCTCCTATCATGTGCGCCGCTTCGTGGTATGATGATTAACAAGCTAGTATCACAGATCCATTATTACTGTATAGTGAGTTCGATCCTATCCTTCTGACCTATCCAACCAACACATCTTATGTATGTATTTAGCCAAACCCTACGCTACGGTCATTATATATATATATATATATATATATATATATATATATATATATATATATATATATATACATATATATACATATATATTCATACATATATATACATACATATATATACATATATTTACATATATATATATACATACATATAGATATATATATATACATATATATATATACACATATATATACATATGCATATACATATATATATATATATATATATTATATATATATATATATATGGTATGTGTGGAAAAAAGTGACTTACCGCTGAAAATGGTCAATGGTTAATTGATGCAAGTTTCACAATGATAAGACAGCGATATAACAAATATAAAGTGTTCAATAAAGTGTAAAATACACACGTGAAATCGACTGCAATTAATCAATATCTTGATTAATCAGGTGGATTTAACCCTGAAGATTATTATGGTGAAACTCGAGTAGGTTATTACCGTGTACCTTTACCATAATATATATATATATATATATATATATATATATATATATATATATTAACTGACACATTAGGCGTAATATTATTTTTTGCTCAAATAGGTATCGAGCACTCTTTACATTCTAGCTTTAGAAGAACCTAGCGGCATATATATATATATATATATATATTATATATATATATATATCCCTTGCACCATCCCTACGTAGATTTTGCTGGTCACCGTTTGGTTGTGTTTTTGTTCTTATTGTTGGTGGGAAATGTTTCTTCACTAGTTCTAAATATTATTTGCCTATATTCGTTCTGACGTTGAGTGCCTATGGTGGTGTGAACCAGATCATTTTCCTTTTCCTGTTTCTGGTTCTGGTTGGTGTGGTAGTTTCGCTATCTACGTATTGTATTTGGTCTTTAAATCCGCTCTCTTTTAAGGTTTTATTGTATCTCTCCTTTAAGGTTTTATATATTCTTTCTTTCTTTTGGCCAATTGATATGGTGTTAATTGATTTTCTTCGCTTGAAGAGAGCCTGTTGGTCTTTTCTTTTTCTTTCACTTTTTTCCCAGGACATTTTTTACTAACAAATGATTTGCCTGGGTTTTTACTTACCGCAAGTGTTTACTGATAGTATTAGTGATCCAAGCACAAACCATTCGATAGCCAGTGCAAAAAATGCGTCGGAATTCCTCTATGAGGAACATCTCAGGCACCGGGCAATAAACTCAGCACTACCCCTTTTAGACAAGGGAGCACTTGTTACCAGGAAAGATGATCTTTTTTTATCTGTCTAGCAAGATGATTTATTGAAAATAAAAGACGCAATATTTATGCACCAACCCAATATAACATTCTTTTGTTTTCCTGAGGTGTTCTTCCTTTCTATGGTTTTTTATCTTATTTTGGAGTATTCTCTTTTTTTATTTTTAATCTTTTTTTTTTTATTCAGGAATGATAATTGACTTAGAATGTTTCTTATTTCGTTCTTGATACCTTCAATGTTTATTGTTTTCTTTGTTCACTTCTTTTGCTGTCTAGCACTGTGTTTTCAGGCACCGGGCAATAAACTCAGCCCTACCCTTTTTAGGCAAGGGAGCAGTTGTTACCAGGATGGATGATCTTTTTTTATCTGTCTAGCAAGATGATTTATTGAAAATAAAGGCCCAATAATTATGCACCAACCCAATACAACATTCTTTTGTTTTCCGAGGTGTTCTTCCTTTCTATGGTTTTTTATCTTATTTTGGAATATTCTTTTCTTTTTTATCTTTTTTTTTATTCAGGAATGATAATTGACTTAGAATGTTTCTTATCTCGTTCTTGATACCTTCAATGTTTATTGTTTTCTCTGTTCACTTCTTTTGCTGTCTAGCACTGTCTTTTCCTGTGATATGCGATAGTAGACATAGCCACGTCTATGTATGTTAGTTGATTTCTCCTAATCAGTCGTTCTTCTCAACTCACACTTGAGATTTACAATCGCCTCGAAGACTAGCCCGATGGCTTCCTTGGTTTCGAGACCATTCCCGATCTTTCGGAGTGATAACCATTCTTCGATAGACATTTCTTTAAGAGTTTTTGGAAATTCTTTCACAATCTTGTTATCTGGTGTGTGTTTTTTTTTTTTTTTATTTTTTATTGGTTTATTTATTTATTTTTAATTATTTTTTTGGTAGTCTACATCTAATGCTAATGTCTCTCAATGAAATACTATCGTGTGTATATAATTACTGTTACTTAAATAATGAATGTTTATGTTCCAGAGAATATATTATAAGTCGTATATAGTGTTACTTATTTAGTAAATGTTTATGTTGCGAGATGAATTTCATAGTTTGCTTATCATTAGTGCTATGTTAATCATCTTGAATCTCACGACACCATTGAGGCCTATTTTGTCTTTTATTCGGTAGTTTTTACTACTAGTTTAAATTCATCTCCCTCCACTTTTTAGAACTATATTTATCATCTAATAACATCAAAGTATCAGACCGGGTTAGCTCAGTCGGTGGAGTCTTCTGCTAGAAACCACATGGAATTTTAATGACCTTAATTCGGGTTAGCTCAGTCGGTAGAGCGTTCGGCGAAACCACGAGGTTTCTAGTTCGATACCGGCCCTCGTCGACTCAGCGTATGAGTAGCACAGGGATCTGTGCGGTAAAGTAAGGAGCTGATGATAGGTGTGGCGCCCCACCTCTGATGCCAAAAATAATCTCCTTGGTCTAGCGCTATTGAAAAAGGGGATAGACTCCCTCGCTGACTGGCTGATACCGACATTAGGCCGCCCCGACGACTAATTCATGATTGTTCTTATTTATTGGTGTTTGTGTTCCCCTATGCTTGTTTGCTTGATTTTTTTTACGGCATATCAACCACGGTGGGTCATTTAATGCCGACAAAGTTTTGAATTAAATTCATTCTTAATTGAATACTCAGTTTCTTTTCTTTATAAACACATTTTTTCTATCAAACCCATAGATAGGACCCTAACAGGTACTACCACACTGGGTCAGAGTGGATCCGGAGCAATGGGAAAAAGGAAGCTCCAAATTCCCCAAACCTCCAGAACTAGAACCTCACCATCAAATAAGATTTAACGTCCTTCCCAGGACATGGAGTACCTCAGACACCGCCTTTAAGCACCCATATGATAAACAGGGTTGGGTTTTGCCATAATGACAATAGGGTTCGGGCAATCATATAAGTGCTAGGGCTTGACATGACCAGTCGCTTAATCGGAGCAGGCCTCTCTGAGGCTCGTCTAGCTAAATTATACACTAAAGTGGAGTGTTGCATGTTACGGACTGCTTATCCACCAGGATTCCGTCCTTAAACATCACGGCTCGCCAAGAGATAACACCATTGGGGGGGGGGGTCTTACCCCTTTGCAGAGGTGAAGCCGGTGTATTCTAAAGCCGCAACCGACAGGGCTGTGTGCCACTGTGTTTGTGCTGGAAATATTATTTCCTAAATTTTCGGCAATAATCCCGAATTCAAATTTTGTTGATCTGTTACGTAATTAATAGGTATCCTATTAATTATGCACAGTAATTATAGCTTAGATTCAGAAGTAACGGTTAAAGGAAAAAACACGGGAAAGATGATTAACACTTTGTAACATTGTGTTGACCTCTCTTCCGGTTCACCAGAGCAAGCTGTGTCAAAATAAGTATCTTGTCAAACTTAGTTCTCTGAAATGTTATGCCTTATTATTTATTTGTCCCTTGATATTTATGTTGGGATGGTGATAAAAAAATATCTTAATCCGATAATATGTATCTAATCAACCCCTCGACGCGAGGATATGTGACGCCAGTTCAATTTTTAATCTGTGTTTAACTAGTTTGAATTCAGAGTTTTTCCTTCTCTCAGATCGGTTGACATTTCAAGACTGAAGAGCCCAGACTGTTCTACAATTTACTCATAGCCTGAGGGAGAATAATTGGATGCATCCCTTTCTCAAGTTTTCGGCGTCCCAACATGGTGTAATCCTTAGAAAGTTAGTCCCGCATATCCAAGTTCAATTCTCGCTGTATACCCCATACTTGCGACCTAGTGTCACATCCAACCTGTGGCGATCAGGTTTGGTAAATAGTTACCTTTTCCAAAAAATATCAAAATATATGTAAAATACAAATAGCCTCATCCGGGATTTGAACTCGGGTCACCGAGTCCTTTTCTTGTGGAGATGACGATTACATAATGCGCCTCCGTACAATTTCATTGATATATAAAACATTCTAAGGCTAAAAATGTGTCATTTTTTTTAGAATTTCCGACATTCAAGTTTTTCGTTTCTTTTTTGGTTGAAGAATTTCATTTGTTGACCATTGTGTATAAAAGACAGTCTGTCTTTGAGAATAACTGATGCTTGTTTTTGTACTCGCCAAATCTCAACTTCTCTTTTTTGAGGAACTGATTGATCCATTGTAAGAATTCCTGCGCTCATAGGAACCCGAAGAATTCCCCCGAAAATTGGATGGATTGACGAAAAAAATATATAAATCAAAAATATATAAAGATAAAAAAAATAAATCAAAAATAAATAAATGAAATAAAATGCTTTCGACACAAAAGTAAAACAAAATATAAATACAACAAATGAAGATGAAAAATAATGTAAAAATAAATTAAAATAAATGTTTTCCACAGAAAAACAAAATTAAAAAAAGGATAAAAAAATGAATAAATAAAAAGAAGAGCGTGAAGCTCACAGCGACTGACAAAAGAATCTGCTCTTTGGCTTTGCAGAGATAAAAAGATTCTTCCCGTTGCGTTACTAAAAAAAGAGTAATCAAATTTTCCTTTCATCGAAGACAAAGAGAAAGGCTTGACCAGGATATATATTTATATGTTTGTTGACTCGCAACCATGATTGTTTTTTAAGCCAAAGGAAAAAAACAAGAAAGGGAAACCTTGTTAAATAAAAGAAAGAAACAAACAAACAAACAAAAACCACACTGTCTTTCCAGAAATGCCATCGTCCGGACGAAAAATCCATGAGGATTACATATTGACGTGTCTGCATATTTATCAGTTGGGAAGCGACAATAAAGTTGTTTTTTTCTTTCATCTCCAAACATTCGACAAAGAAGTGGGAACATTCAAATAAGTAAAATAAGTAAAATATACACTTAAATAACTAGGGATGAATAAATAATTATGTATAACATTTATGAGAACTAAGTTTGACAAGGTACTTATAAAAAAGGAAATTGTACGTGCGCATTATCTGAAATGAACTTAATTGTTATTAAGAACACATTGTATTATATTGTTGTGTTAAAGCAAGCAGTTGTATTGTTTTTGAAAAGATTCTAAGATTTGTTTATTTCGCGAGGAGACGTTCAAAATGGCTACGGCTTGTTTCAAAGTGAAAGTCAGTTGGCTAAATTCCTAGTATAAAATTTACGTGCGCATTATCTGATATGAACTTAATTATTATTAAGAACACCTTTCGTGATATTTTTGTGTTAAAGCATGCAGTTGTATTGTTTTCGAAAAAGTTACTAAGATATGTTTATTTCGCAAGGATACTTTCAAAATGGCTACGGCTTGTTTCAAAGTTAAAGTCAGTTGGCTAAATTGCTAGCATAAGATTGTACGAGCGCATTATCTCAAATGAACTGCTGCTGTTTAAGGAGTGGTACATACATGTGTGTATATCCTTTAAGATCTGTAAACAGATGATCATTTATGGTGGAGGTAAAAGTTTATTAAAGTCGCTCCTAAAGAGCTCTAGCGGATTACGGGAGCACATAAGTCATCCACAGACACATGATTCCTCGTTTCACGCCTCTTCAGTCTGGCTAGACACAACAACTAAATCTGAACAGAAGCGAACCCCGACTGACTTTACTCCTTTCAGATCCCTTATAATCAGCACTATTATAAGAGTCAAAATAAAAAATACTGAAAGAGATTCCTAAGTTAGAATTATCATGATGATCTATAAGGAGTAATCTAGGTAGATAGTCTCTGGCCATTAATATATATATATATATATATATATATATATATATATATATAATATATATATATATAAGGCTTTCTGACAATACCATTTTACTAAACCTGCTCTACAAATGTATAAGGCACATTTATATTTATATATTCATTCATAACCCCACGTTTTTTCTTCTCTGTTATCACCCTTCTTCACACACACACACACACACACACACA
The DNA here is from genome assembly GCA_023376005.1 of Doryteuthis pealeii. Classification (NCBI taxonomy): domain Eukaryota; kingdom Metazoa; phylum Mollusca; class Cephalopoda; order Myopsida; family Loliginidae; genus Doryteuthis; species Doryteuthis pealeii. The sequence continues at coordinate 69,896,493 of CM042169.1, forward strand.
CACACACACACACACACACACACATATATATATATATATATATATATATATATATATATATATATATATATATATATATATAAGGCTTTCTGACAATACCATTTTACTAAACCTGCTCTACAAATGTATAGAACACATTTATATTCATTCATAGCCCGCCTTTTTTCTTCTCCGTTATCACACCTTCTTCACACACACACACACACACCACACACACACACACACACACACCATATATATATATATATATATATATATATATATATATATATATATATATGAAGTAAATCAAAAAAGAAAAAATAGTACATACCAGAGATATAATATTATCTATTTGTTTATGTTTTTGATTTAGTATATTTCTTTTTACAAATTTTAAGTGAAAATAAGAAATACGCCAACTATGTGAAAACATTATTTTAAAATTTTATAGCAATATTCCCCTAACCTAAATTCTTTTGAAGCCACCTGTTTTCATTCCACTTCTTCGAATGGCAGTGTGAGATTTCAAAGTGAAAGTTCTTCAGCGTTTTTCCTTTCTTGGGGATTTGATTCAGACAAACGTGTTATGCCCTTGTGGTATATTTTTCAAAAACAGAATATAAATAAATAAAGAGTGAAAATAGTCATATAACTTTTAAATTCTTTTGGGATTCGCCTCTTGTCTCAAATCTCCGAAATGTTCGACTCATTGCCTCAGCCATTTTCTTATGTTAGCCATCAATGAGTGCATCTTTGTATATCTGATTTTGCTAACTTTTTAGCGCCGAATTTTCAAAAGTAACATTTTAAACTCGGTCATTCTCATTCCAGGATAAACAACGTTCTTCAAAAAGAACGTTTCAGTTCCCGTGTGAACGGATTTCAACTCTTTAAGTAATTATGAGTTTACCAATGTTTCTGCAAAATCAGTAATAAGTAATTATGAGTTTGACAAAATTGCTTCCAAATCCATATTTTACAAAATAAATTTAACCCCTCTCTGGTTTAAAAAAACCCCAAAAAATCAGGAAATTGTCCGATTTTAATGAAATTTTCTGTGTTGAATTATTACTGAATGTATTTTATAATGCATCTTCTTATATGAACTATCAATGAGTGCATCTTTGTATATCTGATTTTGCTAACTTTTTAGCGCCGAATTTTCAAAAGTAACGTTTTAAACTCGGTCATTCTCATTCCAGGATAAACAACGTTCTTCAAAAAGAACGTTTCAGTTCCCGTGTGAACAGATTTCAACTCTTTAAGTAATTATGAGTTTGTGAATGTTTCCGCATAATCCGTAATAAGTAATTATGAATTCGACAAAATTGCTTCCAAATCCGTATTTTACAAAATAAATTTAACCCCCACTCTGTTTTTTTTAAAATAACAAAAATCATGGAATTGTCCGATTTTAATGAAATTTTCTGTGTTGAATTATTACTGAATGAATTTTATAATGCATCTTCTTATGTGAACCAGCAATGAGTGCATCTTTGTATATCTGATTTTGCTAACTTTTTAGCGCCGAATTTTCAAAAGTAACATTTTAAACTCGGTCATTCTCATTCCAGGATAAACAACGTTCTTCAAAAAGAGCCTTTTAGTTCCCGTGTGAACGGATTTCAACTCTTTAAGTAATTATGAGTTTGCCAATGTCTCCGCAAAATCCGTATTTTACAAGATAAATTTAACCTCCCACCCTGATTGAAAAAATTAGTAAAAATCAGGAAATTATCCAATTTAAATGAAATTTTCAGTGTTGATTAATTATTGAATGAATCTCATAATGCATTTTCTTATGTTAGCCATCAATGAGTGCGTATTTGTTTATCTGATTTTGCTTATTTTTTTACGGCCGAATTTTGAAAAGTAACATTTTAAACTCGGTAATTCAAGTAATTATGAGTTTTCAAAATTCTTTCAAAATCCGTATTTTACAAAATAAATTTAACCCCCACTCTGTTTTTTTTTAAATTACCAAAAATCAGGGAATTATCCGATTTTAATGAAATTGCCTGTGTTGATTGATTACTGAATGAATCTCATAATACATTTTCTTATGTTAGCCATCAATGAGTGCATCTTTGTATATCTGATTTTGCTAACTTTTTAGCGCCGAATTTTGAAATGTAACATTATGAACTCGGTCATTCTCATTCCAGGATAAACAACGTTCTTCAAAAAGAATGTTTTAGTTCCCGTGTGAACGGATTTCAACTCTTTAAGTAATTATAAGTTTGCAAATGTTTCCGCAAAATGCATATTTTACAAAATAAATTTAACCTCCCACCCTGATTGAAAAAAATTACAAAAAACCAGGGAATTAACCAATTTTAATGAAACTTTCACTGTTGAATTATTACTGAATGAATTTTATAACGCATCTTCTGTAACGTGGCGGTATATTCACAGTACCCAAACTGATATATAAGTAACGTTCTAATATACATATATGTCGTATAGCGGGTCTTGTCAACGTGTCTCCAAATTCACGACACTAAAAGGTGTTCGGCACGTGGTGGTCATCTTGTTGATAAAAAAGTACAACGCAAGAAATATACCGTCACAAGCTGCCTAACTTTTATTTCCAGGGCTAGTCTTGTGGGCTGTGTTGGAGAGGAGGAAAGGCAGAGAGTAAGAGAGAGAGAGAGAGAGGACACTGTTAAATGACTGCGATCCCACAACTGGGACCAGAGGTCCGGTCCGTACCCTACACGTCCGAAAGCAAAAAGAGGCCGGTATTTTTCGTCGTCGATCCACGTCACCACATGACTTCCGGTTCCGGTCAATACCCGAAACTTCCGGTTAGCTTTCAATTCTCCATTCGGGGGGTCACGCCCCGGTCAAACTCACGACAATCGTTTTGTGCTCATCACTTTTTTTTTTAAAACCTTTACTATCTCTTATTTCTTCTTCCCCTCTTTTCAAATAGTAGTTCTCGAAAAACTCAGGATATATCCCCATCTTGCTACATTTCTCATGTGAACCATCAATGAGTGTATTTTTGTATATCTGGTTTTGCTAACTTTTTACTGCCGAATTTTGAAAAGTAACATTTTAAACTCGGTCATTCTCATTCCAGGATAAACAATGTTCTTCAAAAAGAGCCTGTTAGTTCACGTGTGAACGGATTTAAGCTCTTCAAGTAATTATGAGTTTTCAAAATTGTTTCAAAATCCTTATTTTACATAATAAATTTAACCCCCACTCTGTTTTTAAAAAATTACCAAAAATTAGGGAATTATCCGATTTTAATTAAATGTTCAGTGTTGATTTGAATGAATCTCATAATGCATTTTCTTATGTTAGCAATCAATGAGTGCATCTTTTTATATCTGATTTTGCTTATTTTTTAGCGCCGAATTTTGAAAAGTAACATTTTAACTCGGTCATTCTCATTCCAGGATAAACAACGTTCTTCAAAAAGACCGTTTTAATTCACGTGTGAACGGATTTCAACACTTTAAGTAATTACGAGTTTTACCAATGTTTCAGCAAAATCCGCGTTTTACAAAATAAATTTAGATTGATTAAAGCGAAGCCACTGGACCCCTTGAACATATCTACATAATAGGTATTTACCACGTACCCCACGGGTACGGGTTAGGCACAAAGCCCAATTAATGTGAGACAACTCAGGAGCAGAGACTCATGGGTGGCGGGTGCAAATGAATTGATCCCGTTGGCATTCCCCCTCAAGGGGGGACCTCAGGCACTGGGTAATAAACCCAGCCCTGTCCCTTTAAATCAAGGGGAGAGGTGTTGCCTGGGAGGATGGCCCCCTGGGATCAAAGATGTCAACTTATGCGGTCCAGGACTGAAGCCACCGGACACACGGTCGAAAACGGAGTTTGAGGTATTTGCCTCATACCCCACTTGTATGAGCTGGGCACAAGGCCTCGTTTTAATGTGGGCAAACCCACAAGCCGAAGTTCATGGGTGGGAAAGAACAAAAAATTGTGTCGATCCCTTCGGCATTCCCCCTCAAGGGGGCGCCTCAGACGCTGGGCATTAAACCCAGGCCAGCCCCTTTAAATCAAGGGGCAGGTATTGCCTGGGGCGATATCCCCCTGAGATCGACGCTATTAACTTATAAGGTCCAGCGACCGAAGCTCACTGGACCCCCGGTCAAAACCGAAGTCTGATATATTGGACATATCAGCAAACTAATAACATGCAATTGTATTTATATATACAACAAAATAGCAGTTTTCAAAGTGAACGAGAAGGCTAATTTGCATGTTGACATCAAAAATGTGATTTCAATAAATATGTGCTTAGTATTATTGATTTCTAATTGTTTGATATTATCTTAATGAATATGTGCAAAAAGCTTGTTATAAAACTTAAAAGAAATCCATTAACAAGAAGAAATAACTGTAATGTTATTCTTTACTTACTATTTTAACTGTATAGTTAAATTATGAAAATTTAGTAATGAAAGATGGAGTGATGGAAGAGGAGTTTCGGTCGTTCTATTTTTCGATTATACCCCCCTCTATTTCAAATCTTTTTATCTGCATTCTTATTTATTTTAATTAGCCTTTTTAATTTAATATAATATCTTATTACATTAAAACTTAAATACTTGCACCCGAGGGTGCATATATTTGCTAGTTATAATAATTATAATCAATGATAATTATCATTAACCATTAGTTAGTATTAATGAATTGATTATTATTTATTAAGAGTTAGTATTAATAAATAACACCGTACTCCTTGATGTTAACAATCAAAGCAAGTAAGATAATCAAATGTAAAAAAGAATAATGAAAGGTGTTGATGATATTGCCCCATCATTATTTAAACTGATTTAAAAAATTACCAAAAATCAGGTAATTATTCAATTTTATTGAAATTGTCTGTGTTGATTTATTAATAAATGAATCTTATAATGTATCAGTTATTTTATTTCAAAACTTTCTGATTTTGATACGTTGGAAAATAAAACAAGAGTTTTAGAGATCAATAGCACAAACGATTATTTAATAAAACCGGTTTTGTTAAGACACAGTATGCAAATTAACCACACCATCCGCCCTGTGGCATTAGAACGCACCGACTGCACCTCTGCAGAGGGGTAAGACTCTCCCAATGGGGCCACCTGTTGGCCGTGGGTGGCGACCCGTGATGCTTATGGATAGAGCCCAGGTGGATAAGCAGTTCATGACATGCAATACTCCACTTTGCCCTATCTTGGGCTAGACGGCGGTCGAGAGGCCCCTTCCGATCATCGGCTGTCACGTCAAGCCCTAACACCTATAATTGCCCGAACCCTATTGCCCCTTATGACAAGCCCTCAACCCCTATTATCATATGGGTGCTAGAAGGCGGTGGCTGCGGTCTACATGTCCTCGGAATGACGTTAAACTCAATCTGTGGTGAGTTCCGGTTCTGGAGGTTTGGGGAATGTGGAGCACCCTCCTTCATCACCATTGCTCCCTGGTCCACTCTGACCCGGAGTGGTATTACCTGTTAGGGTCCCATCTATGGGTTAAATAGAAAAATGTGTTTATAAAAAAAATTCTATTATCCATTAAGAATTGATTTATTTCAAAACTTTATCGGCATCGAATGACGCACTGTGTGTTGATATGCCGTAAAACAAACAAACAAACATAACAATACCACACCATATTTTGGAAACGTTATATTCTTAGTGATAATAAGACACATTGCGGATTTAAACGCACTTATAACGGTGGCTCTTCAGGCCTATGGTCCAGTGGCTTCGGCACTGGACCTTTAGTGAATAATTAACGGCGTGACACCAGGGGCCATTCACCAGGCAACATCTGTCTCCTTTATTTAAAGGACAGGGGCTGTGTTTTTGTCCAGTGCCTGAGGTTCTCATCCTTGAGGGGGAATCAGACGGGATCCACGCATTTTTTGTGCCATGAGCTACTTTTTGTGTGATCCCACATTAATAGGGCCTTGTGCCTGAACTGCATACGTAGTTGAAAATAGGCCTAAAGATAGTCCCTATGTAATGGAATCCTTTGGTGATGCTTGGTAATCGCAGAAGTCCCTATCCTGCGTATTGTAAAGGTCCAGTGATTTAATCCTATGTCTGTCGTCAATGAATGCTAATATAATTAGATCAGTAGGTGGATTAAGGTATTGTATCCGCCCCAGATACTGCTAGTGATGGCCAAGGAATAGATCACATAATCTCGCAATAGTCTATAAATATGGCGAGGATCTAGCGCACACCTTATATATAAAAAAAAAACCAAATCAACAGGAACAGTCCAGGCACAGAAATAAATAAAACAACAAGGAAGAAATAGATATGTAGAGCCTAATAAATATACATACCCCTTAAATAGGTACCGCTGTGTTATATAACTTCTCAATTTGATACCTATGTTACAATTCATCATTTTATAGCAGTTGTATAAAA
>CM042169.1:69907883-69917883 GCA_023376005.1 Doryteuthis pealeii
GCGGCTTTAGGCCACCTCGACGACTTTACTTTTACTTTTATATGGGTTAAACAGAATAATGTGTTTTAAAATAACAAGTCGAAAAAATTAGCTTTAAAAGATTTACTTTCCGTCAGGAATGAATAAAACAAAACGTCTTCGGCATGAAATAACCCAACAAGGTTTCACATGACGTACAATCCAACCAACAAACCATACTTAAGGATGGAAGCTTCGGGGCTGGATATTCCATGACATGCATTACTCCACTTTGGCCCATACTTAGGCTAAACGGGTGAGTGAAGGCACCCTCTTCGACCAATCGGCTGGTGACGTCAAGCCCTAGCACCAATATGGTTGTCCCAATCTTATTAATCTTTTAGCAAACTCCAAGCCTTGTTATCATATGTCTAGGATATGACGTTAAACTATAATATGGAAGTTCCAATTCTAAAGCCCTGAGTAATGTGGAGTACCCCTTCATCACCATTACTTCTAGGTCCACTCTGACCCGGAGCGGCAGTGACTGTTATGATTCAATGTATAGATTAAATAGAAATCATCATCATCATCATGTCGCGCTTTCAGCGCGGATATCCATGACAATCTCTCTCCATCCGTCCATATCGCTCATCATTCTCGGAAGGTCCTCTATACAGCATCCTGTATCCACACAGAGCTGATCAATGTACGTTTTTGCTGGTCGGCCCACGCTGGCTTGTTCATGTGCTGGCTTCCACAGGAGGACGTCGCTTATGATTTCGTCCTTGCTTCTCCAGCAGTGTCCCGCGTGTCTTGTCCGTCTTACTGGGATGGTTTGTGTGATATGTGGCAGGTGGCCGTACAACTGTTTTCTCGTAGGGTGTTGTTTCCATGTCTTGTTCAGGATCACCCGCAGCATTCTTGTGCAGCTCCCATCTAGTTTATTCTCTAGTCGCTTAGTTAGGGTCCAGGTGGTGCAGCCATACAGCAGTACTGATATGACAACCGCCTGGAAGAACCGTCTCTTTAACTTGTCTGCGAGGTATACTTAGGAATTAACATCTCCTCCACAGAAAATGACGTTAGTGCATGCATAGGAAAAGCATGGGCCGCTATAAATAAACTATTGATCATATGGAAATCCAACCTCACAGACAAATAGAAATAGGTGCTTTAAAATAACCTGTTGAAAAAAATTAGCTTTAAAACATTGAATACTCATGAAGAATGAATAAAAAAAATTCTTCGGTATGAAATAACCCAACAAGGTTTGACGTGACGTAAAATCCAACCAGCAAACCATACGACCAATTTATCGCTGATTGGATTTGGCGACAATGAACAGTGAACGTTAATAGGATTGCAATGAATGTCCGCTTCCCGCTAATTGCCGCAGACGTCACGTGACCTTTTGATTGGCATTTCAGTTGACCGACCCGTATCAAATTAGTTTGTATCATGCATTCTCTTCTTTTCTTTTTCTTTTTTTTCTTTTTTACTTTTTTCTTTTTCTTTTTTTTTTTTTCTTTTTTTATTTCTTTCTCTTCTTTGTCGCGTTGCGATTGGCAAATTAAACTTTGAATCAAATCAGATTGCCGAGGGGTGTGTGTGTGTGTGAGTGGGGCTGGGCGAGGGGTGGGGGGATGTTGTTTTAAAGATCTGTTTAATAATGCTCAGCGAGGAGCAAGAAGCGTTCAATAAATACTCAATAATTGAAAAAGGATCTCTCTTGATTCCTTTTTTCTGTTTGCTTTTTTTTTCTTTTCCTAATTCACATTTAAATCAATTATCTGCATGTGTTATTTATCATCTCTTTTCCTCCTATACCTCTTCCTCCATCTCCTGTTCCTCCTACTCCCACTGATCTCCCTCCTTCTCCTGCACCAGAGCGGGACTATTCCCAAAACGAGATAACGGATATGAATACAGGAAACGATATCTTTAAATCGGTTTCCAATTTCATCCGTGTCTACTTGCGTCCTTTTCGCACGAACAGATTTACAGAAAGGCATGTACGCACGTCTCCCTGTATGTGTTTATAAAAAAACAACACCGAGCAAGATATGGCCCCTGCTAAATAAACAAGGAAAAATGATAAAAAATAATAATTCAAAATAGATACTATTGATCTATCGAATGTCTGATCCTACGCAGCACATAAGGCAATTCACCAACCCCTCAAAACGAGCAGGATGTGATACAACGTTTTAATCTTTAATTTATAGTTTAAAAGGTTTGTATTCAGTGTTTAATATCCGTACATTAATTTAGAACTACAGGACCCGTGGATATACCATAGTATGATAATTTAATTATTACAACGTTTGATATATTTACTTATGAGCTATTGCAATTAGTTCAATATGTAAAAAAGTATAATTATCTTAATGATAATTTAACTCTCTATCACTCTTTTTCTTTCATTCTTTTCGTTTTTTCATTATGTTTGATTGAAAAATTTTAGCGTTTTCACATCCGCGCGCTCAGCACCTATCTATATCTTTCTTTCTTTCTTTCTTTCTTTCTAATTCTATTTTATGTGTAGCATATTGTAGTGAGAGAGGAGACCTACCTCGTGCAACACGATGTGACAGAGAGAGTAGCGGGCGTGAAGACTTGCTGTATACTCGAAGGAAGCAGTCTAGGCTTTGCCTGGCGTGTAGGACTGACCTAGAGTCGAACCCGCTTCCTTCAGAATGTAAGAGCTGTGGACGATCAGTGAAATAAGAAATAGCATAGGGGCCCGGGTATTGGTGGTCGCGCCGTGCTGACGAGTGTCGCACGTGCTGCACGGACAATTATGAGTGAGGAGCCCGGATGTGGTGAAATTGAGGTGTATTTAAAGGACAATTTTGGATATTGGAGTTTGGAGCGTGATACAGTTGGGAGTGTTTAGACTGTCGATTGGAACCTTGTGTCAGACTTGACTGTGAACCCCCCCCACACACACACACACTGATTAGACATATACTAATTATTCCCTTTCTTCAATTTAAAAATGGAATGGTCAATTTAGCTGAGATGAAGACATTCATAAGGTATAAGAGCTCAGCGAATAAGCTACACCAAATAACTAGGATGTACACTTTTGGATTTTCTTTTAGGTGATTTGGACGGTCTCATTTTTAGCCAGTGGGTGTTTCAAGATGATTAGGGTTGTACTTTTAAAGAACACGTGTATTGATATATAGTTGAGAGCTTGATATAGCGTATTATTCAATCTCTGCTTTGGTGATTATTGTGACATTCCTAATTAAAATTTTTTTTTTAAATAGAATGTAAAAAAATGTTTAAAAAAATTATAATAACTAAATGTTGTGATGTTAGTCCAACAGTAAAAAAGAAGTCAAGTCGAGATAGGGTAAAATAAGACAAGTGTATTTACAATAATGGTACATGTACGACTAGCTTGTCGTTAACGGGAACAGTACAACCTTTTCACTCGGTGTCTCACTATTTATAGTGAGAACCGGTGTCTATTCTCCACTGTAGGAACGGCCGGTACAACACTAAATATAAAGGAAATGTCTGAAAGGGGACAGCAATCGCAAAGTACAGGTTATAGGCCTGTTAAAACGTAGGATGTTAGGAAGTATCTCATAGAGCCCAGCATCTCTAAGCAAACGTTGCTTCTTGTTTAGATATTGCATCCAGGAAGAGAATTAAATGGCCCCCGGCTTACATCAAAAGGGAATGGCAAGAGTACGATAAAAAAAAAACCCTCATATTTATCAATATATTTTCATGTGCTTCAATATATTGTAACGTTGTGGTATTTTCACAGTATCAAAATGATACATGTACCGTAGCGGTATATGTTGTATAGCGGGTCTCGTCCACGTGCCTCGAAATTCGCGACACTAAAAGGGCGTTCCGCACGTGGCGGTCATCAGCAAAAAAGTACAACGCGAGAAGTATATATTCACAAGCTGCTTAGGCTTTTATTTCCAGGTTAGGCTCGTCTCGTGGGTTGTGTCGGAGAGGAGGAAAGGCAAAGAGACGGGGAGAGATAACTATTAAACTACCGTAATCCCACACGGGACCAAGGGCAGGTCTTAACCCTACGCTGTCCCAAATCAAAAACGAGACCGGTATTTTTCTTCGTTGTTCCACGTCACAACAAAAAGATTGAAATGAAAATGAAATTCTTTTGTTGCTAAGAAAAAAAGTATTTTGTCAATGTATAAAATCTTCTTAATATAACAAGGTCAACATGGCACAAAAACAAAAAAAAGATAAGTCACTTCCAGTTAAACATAAAAAAAACACCTTTATAAATTAATTCAAATCTATTTACATTCTATAATATTCACTAATAACAAAAAGGGCAAATCGGTGTTAGTTTAAAGAAAGAAAGAAAAGAGTGATAGTTTTCACTGATTAAAACTTAGGTCTAATTAGGAGACATTTACAAAAAATAATATTAGCCCATGTCAAAAGCACAGTAAGGGTAATCTGAAGCTAAAAATGACCTTATTTTTCCGATGCAGGTATCATTGGGGAATGAGAAAAGTGTGTGTATATGGGCTAAAGTCTTGCCTATTTAACAACATTTTTTGTAGAGATATTGTACATGACTGCAAAAGGAGATTTGGATACATCTATAGAGCAAGTCTCTACGTGGCTGTGACGTATCCCTGGGCCAATATATAAGCATCTATGAACTATTCGTAAAATACAGAGAGCGAATCTGGAAAGGAGGCAGCCTGATATGTAATGTCTATCAATTGAACAGATACAATGTTGCAAAACCCGAAAATGGATACTAGTGTAACATCACTAATGACCTCCTGTAGAGCATTTCGGCGATGATTAACAATAAGAAAAATGTAATACTAAAAGTACTGATTAAGTTACAGAAAACATTATTGAGATTTTATAAGTAGGTAATTTTTGGTAGGTTTCAAACCTATTAGAATGGTTTGATGTGCTGATTATTAAAATTTTGTTTACAAGTAAATTCTTTTTCTTGAATATTTTCAATTCTATAAAAAGTGGCTAAATATTGTTCGTATTTTTTCTCAGAAAGCAATCGCTCAGTTAAAATTTAACAGTTACAACATTTTTAATTGGTCTCATATGCTAGAGATAAATAGCAAAAGAATGTTTAGAAATTAAAAGTATCTATTGTTAACAATTTGCCTACCAAATTTCCACCACGGCCGTACCAAATTTTCTTGGTATTGTTTTACATGTTTGGTGGGATATTTCAATGTTTGCTATCTATTCACTTCAGATCTCAATTAATTCAAATGAATTTAATAGAGTCCTATTAGTATTGTAATTTGAATTTAAATAAGTGACTCGTGCAGGAACCGATACCAGCAGCTCATAATAGGATTGCAGTGGAGTGTGAGCCACTGTGAGTGGTTTAAAGAAGGCAATGATTGAATAAAATTCGCTAGATCTGATAAATATCGCATTCATATGTAATGCATAATAACATGGTAAGTGTTAAGATTACCAAGAACCTTTTTTGATGTGGGGCCAAGACTACGGTCAGTATGGCTAATGATCAATATATTTTTACCAACCCCTCCACATGAGTGGGATGTGACACAGCGTTTTAATGTTTAAAGTTTAACAGGTTTGAATTCAGAGTTTTCTTCTCCTATACCAGTTGCCTAACCAGTGCTAAAGTGTTGAATACCGCTGCTATCTGGGTATGTATTACTAGCAAAAGTACTCGGCCCATGATAACACACAAATTATTTTAGGAATACCAGGGAGTGAGTGAGAATGGGAGAAATCAGGAGTAAGAAAGAATAAGAGGAAAGTATTTTATCAAATTAAAAAAATCGCCGAGAATTCGTATATTACGATGTTTTTTTGTTCTTTTTTTAAATGCTTTATAGTTTACATTCAAATATTATTTTTTAAAATGCAATCCTAAACTTGTGTTTTAAAACATAATTTTGTTTTTCCAAAAACATTTGCACACATGACAAAAGCTTAAATTCTGTTTTTAATTGCTTGTTTTTTCTTAATTACTCGTTGCATTAAAGTAATTGTTATAGGTGATATACCCTATATACTAATGGAATTCGCCGACGGTTACTATAAGTAACAGGGACAATTATGGCTTGTAGAGTAAGCCAATGCGAGTCAGCTCATAACTCTATTGTCGGACGCAATTCCCATTTTTCTTTACAGTAATTGTCTACTCTTTTGTTAATAGATTTTCCTACATTTGTTATCCGTCGTTTTGTTCTTATTTGACCCCTTAAAACCCTACAACAGTAATAAAAACCTTCGTTTAATTCATTTTCTTTTTACCATTAAAAAGTAACAATTAAGAGGAGTTAAATATTAAACATGTGTCTACACCTGAGGATATCTAACACTTAATACCTTATGTGTATAAAGATTATATGAAAATATATAAACTATTATGGGACAGAGACTATCTCTGTCCCATAATAGTTGATACTTTTTTGTATAAAGAATATATGAAAATGTATAAAGTATTATGAGATAGAGACTACCTTTGATCCATAATAATTGATACATTATGTGTATAAAGATTATATAAAAATGTATCAATTATTATGGGACAGATACTATCTTGGTCCCATATTACTTGATACATTATGTGTATAAATATTATAGAAAAATGTATAAACTATTATGAGACAGAGGTTATCTTGGTCCCATAATACTTGATATTTTTTGTATATAAAGAATATATGAAAATGTATCAGCTATTATGACATAGAGACTACCTCGGTCCCATATTACTTGATAGATTATGTGTATAAAGATTATATGAAAATATATCAACAATTATGGGACAGAGACTACCGTTGTCCCATAATAGTTGATACTGTTTGTGTATAAAGAATATATGAAAATGTATCAACTATTATGGGACAGAGACTACCTTTGATCCATAATACTTGATACATTATGTGTATAAATATTATAGGAAAATGTATAAACTGTTATGAGACAGATGTTATCTTGGTCCCATAATACTTGATAATTTTTGTGTATAAAAAATATATGAAAATGTATCAATTATTATGGGACAGAGACTACATTTGATCCATTATAGTTGATATATTATGTGTATAAAGATTATATGAAAATATATAAACTATTATGGGAAAGCAACTATATTTGTCCCATAATACTTGATACATTATGTGCATGAAAAGTATATTAAAATGTATCAATTATTATGGGACAGTAGCTGCAGTCTTTTCTGTTATTATTTATTTAAAAAAAAAGGCTTTTGTTTTTGCTCTTTTTGAATCCAGGATTCTCTTGCTAGTGTCAAGTTTCTCTTGCGATAAATGGCGGGAAAACTGATAGGTCCCTTGAGGCAAGACGTAAAAAAGACAACTGCTGGGACACGTGCATTTCCTGGTTAACTTACCTTTGTCTTCCCTGGGTCTATTTTCGATTTCATTGTTGTGGGTTTTAAGCGCGAATCTTTGCCAGAGTGTTCAATTCAGGCTTTTATTTGTTTATTTATCTTTTTTTTTTGTTTTTTTACATCCAAGCTTTTTAACTGAATAGAATATTTCGTTTAGCGCAAAGAAACCCGGTTGATGAATTTCGAGATACAGCCATTTTCTTTAGACAATGTAAAAAGACGCTTTTGAAAAAGATGAGATTAAAAGGTAATATTATATTTGTGATTTCTCTTATTGTTTGAAAAAGAACAGAGTGCATATTACATCCCGGCTTTTTCGTCTTGATATGATATTCACATTGTCGACGTAGAGTAGAGTCGTATTAATATTAATATTAATATTAATATTAATACATGAATTATTAACTCATTGAACCCGATCGGTCGATATTTGAGAAGCTAAAAAGAAGAACGTATACCTGAGCGGCCGGAATTTCGGCCGAGTGTTCCATGCTTATACATAACTATCTCTCTTTCTGTCTGTCTGTCTGTCTCTCTTTCTCTCCTCTCTCTCTCTCTCTCTCTCTCTCTCTCTCTCTCTCTCTCTATATATATATATATATATATATATATATATATATATATATATATACTAGAAACCCACTGAGCCCGGGTTAGATTGTTGGAAAAATCACATAATAAAATAATATCATTACTTTAAAGTTTTCCCAAACTGTGCAAATAAGTTATTTAAACTGGAGTAAATATGTTCATTTGACCAAAGGAAAAAAACAAAAGAAGTTTCACGTAGTTAATTCCTAATTACAGGTAATTAAGGTTTTAATCATGGATATCTATTAAAATCTCTTACCAACCTTACCCTATCATTCATTGCTCTCAGGAGGTCAGCATTCAGCATTCAGTGTCTGCGCAGAGTTGGTCAATGTATGTATTTGCTCACATGTCCACACTGGCGTGTCTGTGTGCTGAAAAAATAGAAAAAATGTATCTTAAGAGTTTTCCTAAACCCTCCAGCAGTGTCCAGCATGTCTTGTTTATCTTACACGGATGGTTTTTATGATAAGTAGCAAGTGGTCATATAGCTACTTTCTGGTGGGATGTTGGTTCCACAACTTGTTTAAAATGACTTACTGCATTCTCAAGTTGAGGTATCTGGTTCATTATTGTTTGTTATAAGCGATAGTTTGGTAAAAAGATTTTTAAAACAATATTTATAAACATTTTTTTCAATCTAACCAATAGATTGGAGCCTAGCAGATACAACCACCTGGACCTGGGAGCAAGTGATGAAGGTATGCTCCACGTTTCCCAGATTTCCAGAACTGGAATCTCACCATCAGATAGACTTTAGCGCCATGAAAATCCTCAGCGAGATGACTGGACTGCCGAGCTCATGCAGAGTGCTCTCATGTAGTCACTTCACGAAAGACAAGCCTCCCCGGAAGCCCCAGTACTTGCATCCTAGTAAAAAAAGTAAGTTGGCGGAGTGACCTATTATTGGTATCAGCCGGACAGCGAGGAAGTCTATCCCCTTTTCGTTAGCGTTAGTGTCCAAGTGGTGCACTAAGTAAGGACTAAAGTGTTGAGTTGCATGTCATGGTGTGCATCTATACTTAAGTTTCACGGGTAGCCACCAAGAGCCTACAGGTATATATATATATATATATATATATATATATATATATATATATATATATCTTACCCTTACCACTATTTTGTAAAACTTGAATTTTATTTTTTTCTATTATTATTATTTTGTTTCATTTTGTATTTACAATAATACTAACTAGAATACAATTTAAAGAAAGACAAACTAGTTGGAGGAAACACGTGTCGGCATTTCAATAAAGTAGTATTATCCATACAACATTTTCTTTCCATTTATCTTTTAACATCATCGCCTAAGTAAGGACTAAAGTGTTGAGTTGGCATGTGATGGTCTGCTCAGCTACCCTGCATCTATCCTTAAGTATCGCGGGTAGCCACCAAGAACCTACAGGTGGCTCCGTCGGGGGTGGGGTTCTTACCAATCTGCTGAGGTGCAGTCGCTGTATTCTAAAGCCCCAATCTCGATTTAGAATTGAAAAAATCTCGTAACTGCTTAACGTCTTGATACTAAAAACACTTTTATTTATTAATTTCTGTTTCTACATCCATAGAATTTGCTGAAATATAAATAGAAGAATTATTAATTATTCAACTATTTTATCTTTCATCTTTCTCCCGGGCATTGCCGGGTAACCGTACCAGTCTTTTTCCATTCATATTTATTTCTTTTCGCATATAAATATCTCAGACTGTTCCCATGAACTAATCTTTGTTTAGATCTAAGTCTGTCATATTAATGAGTCAGTTAAAAGAGCGTTACCAATATATATATATATATATATATATATATATATATATATATATATATATATATATATATATATATATATATATATATATACATTCCCCTGGGGTT
Source organism: Doryteuthis pealeii (assembly GCA_023376005.1). Taxonomy (NCBI): domain Eukaryota; kingdom Metazoa; phylum Mollusca; class Cephalopoda; order Myopsida; family Loliginidae; genus Doryteuthis; species Doryteuthis pealeii. Next base: position 69,917,687 of record CM042169.1, read on the forward strand.
GACCACTTTGGAAGGGATCTCGCTGACGGCCGCCAAATAAAGCGTCAACGCAACGCTCTCCTATAAGGTGGATGGAGCACTCTATGGCGGCCTTTACATACATACAGATGTGTGTATTATAACAGTTAAAATCCCCATTACATTCTGTGGGTGATGATAGCCGAGAGGTTAAGCTGTCCGACTGCTGCTGAAACGAT
>CM042169.1:69927883-69930383 GCA_023376005.1 Doryteuthis pealeii
CTTCATTCAACCCACATTGTGTCAATTTCTTGATTCGTGGTAAGTCAAATAAATTATTAATTTGCTGCGAGTACCATATTTATCTGGGGTTATACCTCTTGCTGGGGTACCATATTTATCTAGGGTTATACCTCTGCTGGGGGTACCATATTTATCTAGGGTTATACCTTTGCTGGGTCCCATATTTATCTAGGGTTATACCTTTGCTGGGACCATATTTATCTAGGGTTATACCTTTGCTGGGGTACCATATTTATCTAGGGTTATACCTTTGCTGCGAGTACCATATTTATCTAGGGTTATACCTCTGCTGGGGGTACCATATTTATCTAGGGTTATACCTTTGCTGGGGGTACCATATTTATCTAGGGTTATACCTCTGCTGGGGGTACCATATTTATCTAGGGTTATACCTTTGCTGGGGGTAGTTTAGGTGTATTTGGTGCCCAACCGAGATGGAGCAATGTCCTCTGCACTGTCCCCATATTCTGCTAATATATATATATATATATATATATATATATATCATTTCACTAATATTGTGTCAATTTCTTGACACGTAGTGAGTCAAATAAATTATTACTAAGGGTACCATATTAATCTAGGGTTATACCTTTGTTGGGGGTACCATATTTATCTAGAGTTAATATTTCGCTGGGGTAGTTTAGGTGTATTTTGTGCCACACTGAGAGGGCACAATTTCCTTTGCACTGTTCCTGTAATATGCTAATATATATTTCATTTAAGCAATATTGTGTCAATTTCTTAACTTCCGGTGAGTCAAATAAATTATTACTGGGGGTACCATATTTATCTAGGGTTACACCTTTGCAGGGAGTACAGTAGTTGTATTTCATGCCCCACCGAGAGGGCTAGATTTCATTTGATTAGAACTGCCAGGTAGGCATTCACCATTTTCATCTCTTCCTGTTTGCTGGAGACATATCAGAGCCTGGCCTTGCCTAAAATGGATTCCGGTTAAAATTTCCCAAACATCAATACAAATTGTTTATCAGCTTTTCGGTCGGTGAATCATCCACGGAATCCTTCCTAATCATTCGGACATTTTCCATGAGCGAATGTCCAAGCTGGAAGCTAACTTAACGCATGCGCAGTGTGAACAGGGACCAGCAAACGATACACAAACTGGTCATTCATTAGCATCTTACAGCTGTCAAAAGAGCTCAACTGGAGACTATGTTCACGCATGCGCAGATTGAATCACAATGATTTGTTGTAATGTTACAGTGTCACATAAATGTTTATGGGGTTATTCGAAATAGTTACCGTATTTGACGGTATATATATATATATATATATAAATATATATATTATATATATATATATATATATATTTACCAACTCCTCCGTACGAGCAGGATATAACACAAGGTCAATTTTTTAAGCGGAGTTCAACTGGTTTGAATTCATAGTTTTCCTTCTCCTAGACTGGTTACCTAGCCATGGTTAAAGAACACAGTCTGCCCTGCTATTTACCCATAGCTAAAGGGAGAGTAGGATTCATACCTTTCCCAAGGGTATTAGCGCTAAGTGAAATGCAATTACCACGTCCAGGATTTGAACTCGGGGCGACGAGTCCATTTCCCATGACTTTAACCATTACATCACGTGATTCCTATTTGACGGTATATAAGACGCACGGGCATAAAAGACGCACCCCCATTTCAGCAGGTCAGATTCAGGAAAAAGAGTTTTTAGTGTATTTAAGCATATATTGCTGAAAACAGTCTAGCTGTGCATTACACAAGCATAAACAGCAATAAAACAAAGATGCATGGAGTTTAGGGTATGTATCAGTACTGAGCGTAAGCTGGGTTAGTGAGCCTCATAGAGAAGATAAGCCTAGGCCTACGGGAGGTCTCACACTTCACCTACGATGTATAAGACGCAAGGCAATTTTTGAGTGAAGATCTTGGAAAAATGTGCGTCCCATATGCCGTCAAATACCGTAAGTACTAACACGTATATATGATGCCCTCACACACTTATACAAAATCACACCGGGATATATACACCTCTATCTGTATGCCTGCCTTTGTGATATATATATATATATATATATATATATATATATATATATATATATATATATATATATATATGTGTGTGTGTGTGAAGAGAGGTGTAAATCCGACAGTATGTAATATATCAAGAAAATTGAAAAAACACAGGTTTAAATGGGTTAAGTGGTGAGTTTATTGGCCGATGCTGCAGTGTTTCGATCTATTAAATAGATCATCTTCAATACACACACACACACACACACACACACAACACACACACACACACACAACCTTGAGTTTTCACTTCCGCTGTCGTTTATCGCTACAGAAAAAAAAAATTATACACACACACACACACAACCACACCTAAAAAATGCACAATGTTTCCTTCAATACACACACTAACAGCGCTACATACTCACACCTTAAAATAGAATATTTGATGTCATATTTCAAAACCGTCTCCTTTTTTCAAA
>CM042169.1:69937883-69945383 GCA_023376005.1 Doryteuthis pealeii
GGTGGGAATATTTCAACAGTCCAACACCGGTGTAACACTGACTTCAGAGGCTGAGGCTATTTTTAACTTTACACATACTTATACATTAAACCGACCGTGAATTGAATATTACACCTGAGGAGATGCAGTTAAATAAAGGTTAGTAAGTTATTATTGTAGATTTGTATGACTATTTAGTGAATATTAGGTGGCTAGCAAGGTGTAATGGTTATCAAGTTAGGTTAGCAGATCACTGTTTATGAATGTGATTATAAATGTTGTCTAGTAACTGGTTTTAAACTCTTTTGACTCTTCTTCATTCTAGCTGATGCCTTATATATATATTATATATATATATATATATATATATATATATATATATTGTTTACCTGGTATGCACAGTTTACTGACAAAGGAAGCTGGGAAGTGCCATGTTCATTCAAATTGTAGAAAGATCATTAAACTTTTCCTGTTCAGTAGCATCGTCTACTACTCTGTAGTGGTGGGGACAAAAAATCTAACTCCAGTGTAACAGTGGCTATTTTTAGATTTTACTCATGCTTATGTATTAAACCGTCAGGCTAGCAAATCATTGTATATGAATTTGATTATCCCTTTTTCTAGTAGTCTACTGCAGCTAGTAAACTTATACAGGATGTCTATAAAATCTTGGGACAGTTTTAAAATGTAACAACAAAGATGACAGTCTTATTAAAATACAATGATCAAAACATACATAAAAAAATAAAACTACAAGAATTAAATTTTTATATAGTTTTTACTAAATTATTCTACCATTAGTACAACGCGACTTATAAATATAAAGAAGAGTAACACGAATTGACCGTCTCATCCGACGTACGAAGTCCAGAATGCAAATGGCAGCGCCCACCATTCATTAAGTAGAGACTTACCAACTGCCTGCCACTAATATTTGCATAACACCACGAACGGTCACTCTAAGTTAACTATCAATAAAGGGAGCTTACTCTAACCTACCCGCACAATTAAGTTTTTAATTCTAAAACATCTGCACGACTTTAAGAACAAAAATTATTAAAATTATTTTTATTACAAAAAGCACATTGTCATCTTTATATATAAAAGGAAGTTAAAACAAATTCCTTAGAATTTGTTCTTTGAAATATTTCATTAATATTTCTATGTGTGATTGATTTGTGGTTGGTTGTTATGTAAATTTTGTTTTTTAAATTATAACATTGATAGCAGAGTTGAAATAAAAAGAAAGGTGGGGGCATATAGCAGTGATGGACGATGGGAAAAGGGTTATTTGCTCCTTACCCCGTCCCCCAACTTATCATCCATTCTATACACATGTACTGTCTTAATTGGACATTTGTTTCTGATACTGAAATATATAGAAAAATCGATTGGTGTGTTTATTTCCAATACTTTAATGAAGAAATCTGGTGTGCTATATTAGAATTGGTATTGTTAAAAGGTTTTAACACATTGATTATGGGCAGTTTTCTAACGCAGTCGTGAGTACATTTTTACCAGTGGCTGCAAATTTTTCTGTTTCTTTTTTCTTTGTCTCTTTTTTTAATTTCTCATTATCTGCATTATTTGTTTCCATTTCATCCTTGTTGTTCGGATAAAAAAGCCCTAGATAGTATCCATCGTTTGATGTCGGATGTTTTTTGTCCCTACTCAATTTATGGTTGCACTGTAATCCAGTTGAGTTTTTGCCATTTTCTTTCTTCTTTTCTTTCCCTCCTGTTAGCGTAACCCATGATGTATCGACAATAGGATGATGACATCTCCACCAAACACGGGTGTACAAATAATTTTTTTTTTTACTGTTCGTTTGGAGGTAGCTCTCCTAACAACTTGTTGAGATGATCGTCCTATCTATTTGGTCTATCAAACTGTACAAATCCCATCATTCTACAGGTGCTATATAGCATAAAACACTAGCAGGAACTGTGGATATACCACATTATGATAATTTAATTATTCTAACATTATTCCCTATTTATTTAAGAGTTATTGAAAATTAGTTCAATATGTAAAAAGTATAATAATCGTGATTCAATTTTTTAAAATCTCAAATCTTAATGTGGAGCACCTCTTCATCACCATTGCTCCCTGGTCCACTCTGACCCGGAGTGGTATAATCTGTTAGGGTCCCATCTATCGGTTAAATAGAAAAATGTATCACCATTGCTCCCTGGTCCACTCTGACCCGGAGTGGTAGTACCTGTTAGAGTCCCATCTATGGGCTGAATAGAAAAATGTATTTATAAAAAAAATGGTATTATCCATTAAGAATGGATTTATTTCAAAACTTTATCGGGCATTGAATGACCCACTGAGGTTGATATGCCGTAAAACAAACCAAACCAAACACCTATATAATTTTCCCAACCCTATTGCCCTTATGGCAACCCCGAACCCTTTTTATAATATGGATGCTAGATAGCAGTGACTGAGGGTCTACATGTCCAGGGAACAACGTTAAACTTGATGGTGAGGTTCCAGTTCTGGAGGTCTGGGGAATGTGGGGCACCCTTTCATCACCATTGCTCCCTGTTCCACTCTGACCCGGAGTGGTAGTACCTGTTAGAGTCCCATCTATGGGTTGATTAGAAAAATGTATTTATAAAAAAAATTGTATTATCCATTAAGAATGGATTTATTTTTTAAAAACTCTATCGGCATTAAATGACCCACAGATGTTGATATGTCGGAAAACAAAACAAAACAATCAAAAAATTATTCTTTCTTTTTATCTAACATATTATAACTTTTATTTGCATTTCTTCTTCCCTTTCTATTTTTCGTCCGTTTGGTTTGGTTTGGTTTGGTTTGGTTTACGGCATATCAACCTCACTGGGTCATTTAATGCCGATACAATTTTTAAATAAATTAATTCTTAATGGATACACAATTTTTTTTTATAAATACATTTTTTATGTAGAATTATCAAGGAAGAAGCCAGCAGAGGAGTAAAAAAAAATGTATTATCCATTAAGAATGGATTCATTTCAAAGCTTTATCGACATTAAATGACCCACTGAGGTTGATATGCCGTAAAACAAACCAAACCAAACCAATTAAATAGATTGTGGAATGCAGGTTTCCCGTAAAGTTTACTAAAAGTTTATTTTTCTACTAATCAACTGCATCGCGTTTTCGCTATATTCACCGATGAATATTTAATATGATTATTTTCATACTTTTTGGGTTTTGTTAATATTATTATTTAAAAAAAAAATTATCCGTATTTTTTAAATTCTTTTATATCTCTTGTGACGAGATAAACCTTAGGAAGTCTCTTTAGTGCACGCGTGTCTGTTTGTGTCTGTGCTTGTACATGCGTGCGTCTGCATGTTTGTATGTGCATGTGTGTGCATGTGTGTACGTGTGTGTCTGTCTACATGTTTGTATGTGCATGTGTATGAGTGTGTGTTATATTGTGTATGCGTGTGTCTAAGAAATAAGTGCTTGGAATATTCGGAAATAATACAGGAGACGTCTTTCTCTTGGTGGCCCGTATGATGTTAATTATCAGTGACAGGAAGTAGTAGATAAGGGAACCCTATTCATTTGGGCAGAGTTGTCCAAATAGACAGCGAAGGAGTTCCAACAGACAAGGACGTAAGAGTGAGAGTGAGAGAGAGAGAGAGAGAGAGAGAGAGAGAGAGAGAGAGAGAGAGAGAGAGAGAGAGAGAGAGAGAGAGAGAGAGAGAATGGGATGGAGATAATATCCACCCGGGTATAAGGTTTAAATGTGCACATCTGGAAATGAACGTTCTAGTATCCGCGAAAGTACACTCATGGACGGAAAATAGGCACAGACAAAATACACACACACACAGATATATATATATATATATATATATATATATATATATATATATATATATATATATGTGTGTGTGTGTGTGTGTGTGTGTGTGTTTGGGCAGCCTTTTTTATTTATGCATGTTGAATTTCAAAAAAGACACATCTTCTGTTTAACAATTTTATTTGTCAAGTTTTCTGACCAGCTTTTTAATATTTGGGTGGAATTCCTGGATTAGTCCACCAACGTGCATGTCCCGAGTACTTTCGCCACTTCGAAGTGCCATCTTCAGGGGTGATGTGTTCCAGTTTTTCAAATTATATTAATGGATGTGGAGGCTGGAAGGAGGAATATTGATGGGAAAGGTGCTATAGGCATTTTAAAATGTGTGTACTGCATTGGCAATTAATTTTCTTTAAGGATGGGTTGTATTGTTTTATGTATAAAGCTTCTAATATTTGGATTTTTTTGTTTATTTTTTTCTTGTGCAGAATGTGTGTATTTTCCATTAAGATTTTGGCTAATTAGTGTGGGGGCATGAATGTAATATATATATATATATATATATATATATATATATATATATATATATATATATATATATATATATACAATCGTATGGTTGACACTATTATACTTGGAAAAGCGTTAGTAATCCAACGTACAGTGTTATTAGAAGAGTGCTCAATATCTTATTCATACGCACACACTCTTAGAAAGCGACCCATTCATTATGTATCTATTTAGATAACCATGTCGGGCACAGGGCTAATGTTTTGAGACCGCAAGTATAACCTTGTGATAAGATGGATTTTATCTTCTTTAATAACTTATAGAATAATTATATTAACTTGATGCTTCAAAGGAGTCTAATAATAGATGAGAAAAACTTTCTATCAGGGACCCCACTCTCAAAAAGTCTTTTAATACTTTTGAGAGGGATCCCTTGGAAAGGATTTTTCATTCATCCCCCTCATTTCATTCATTTTTATTTTATCCATTCATTCATTTTACCATTAATTTTTAACTATATATATATAATATATATATATATATATATATATATATATATATTAGAGAGAGAGAGAGAGAGAGAGAGGAGAGAGAGAGAGAGAGAAAGAGGAGAGAGAGAGATATTGGTAATTTTTCCGAGATGAAATAAAGGAAAATAAAGTGCTCAATTACAATGTAAGAGCTTTATTTATTAAATATAACTGTTTATACAGAGGTTTTAGTGAGCATCTTCCTAAGGTTTCAGGCTTTGCCCTTGTCAGGATACTATTCAATCCCTCTGATGTGTCTGCAAGTTCACATTTTACGGTTATATATTTGTAAACAACAGCAATTTTACGGTTAAATATTATAGACGCTGATGAATTCAAAATTAAGGCTCACAAAGTTCCCTTCCTTTGATTGTTTACCAAAAATCCGATTTTTTTCCGGAAAATAATATAAACAAAGAAACACATATCTAAAAAAAGCTTGTGCATATTCCACTCGTACATATATATTTTTTCCTCACTTTACGTTTTTTTCCTGTATTTTTTTAGTTCAATCCTTATATTATGTAAATTAATATTAATAAAAAATAAAAAAATAAAAAAATAAATTTGTAGAATTTCTTGTGAAGAAGAAATTCTACAAATGTATTTTTTTAATTTTTTAAAATTTTTTATTTTTTATTAATATCAATTTACTCTAAAATTTGATAGAAAAATTGTAAAATTTCTTGATGGTAAAATCCTGTAAAATTATGTAAGCTTGTATTCTAGGGTGGTGGATGAGTTTCACTTATCCATGAATTTAGTAAATATTTTTTCTTATGTGAGCATTCCTTAAATATTTCAGATTTTTTGTTCAGGTGGTTATATATAAACATTACCGCATGAAAATTATCGAACCAATCATTTATTATAAATGTTATAGTTTTTGTAAAGAGGAAACCAGAAAGCAGAGGAAAATACGCAAAGATTATTCGCAAACTATAAACAGATATACTTAACATGATCGATAGCCATTGAGATAGAAATCATGCCAATATAAATATTTTTTGAATTTTGACTTAAAATATTAAAATAAAATTCAACAAAGGGTACACTATTTATCTGAATTTTTTAGACGCGACTCGATAATTAGTATCATTTGGATTATACAAACTATTGTCCACATCTTTAGTTTTTATCTGTACAATGTTTCGGCGATGTGGCCTCCAGCCTTTTTCGGTATTTCTTGTCGGATGTTATGTGTCCAATTGGACATATATCATAGGTATGTGTCCAATTGGCCGCATATCATTTATGGACGGGGATTTGAGACCCAATATCGATTTGTGTTTAGGAGATGTGATCTCCAATTGTTTTGCCTATGTCTTCCGACAATCCATTTTTATTCATGTTACTCTATCAGTTTAAATATATAAACCTAGGGATATACAAATGCAGAATAACGCGCAAGAGATAATATAATTAGAATCGCATTTCACGTATAAATATCATTAGATTACGAAAAATCCCAAAGTTGCCTAACCCTAAGCTTAATAATAACCCTAGCCCTTACTCTCTCTTCTCTCTCTCTCTCTCTCTCTCTCTTCTCTCTTCTATATTATATATATAATATATATATATATATATATTATATATATGCCAACCCTTCCGCGCGAGCAGCATGCAACACAAGGTCAATTTTTAAGCAGAGTCTAACAGATTTGAATTCAGAGTTTTCCTTCTCCTAGAATGGTAACCTAGCCATGGTTAATTAGCGCAGTCTGCTCTGCTATTTGCCCATAGCTGGAGGGAGAATTGGATCCATACCTTTCCCAAAGGTATTAGCGCCATGTGAAATGCAAACAGCTTCGTTTAGGAATTGAACTCGGGTGGATAAGTCCAAATTCCCTCGCCTCTAACTATTAGACCACGCGACTCCAGTTACTATAACCTTAATCTTAACGTCTCAATGTTTTCGGGTATTTCCGTGAAATGTAATGTTTTTTAATACATGATATTATCTCTTGTGCGCTATTCTACATTAGTATCGATATTTTTGTCTGCGTAAAAGGGTTAAAATGCTAATCCACCGGCTTTTAAAGTAATATAGGAGTAGTAAGATAGATCACTAATGAGGACTAAGTCATTTCTAGTACTGACAACCCCAAGCGGATTTAACAGGTTTGAATTCAGTGTTTTCCTTTTTCTAGACTGATTGCAGAACCGAAGCTACAACATCAGAATTTTCCCAATCAGAAATCATTAATAAATTAAAATCGGTTAACGTTAATACTATTTTTTATAGCATTCCTGTATTCTTTGGGCCAAAATGCTTTTATAAATCAATTTTTAAGACTAGTGAAGCTCTAAAACTCATTTTACAAACAAACATATATTACAAAACGTTTCGCAAAACAAACATTTTTTAGCGAACAGCCACTCAAATTTGGAGAGCTAGAACTCGACATAACTTCGCCAATTTTTTTCCATACCTGGACAAAAGTGAAAAATTTTAACAATTTTTTTGCAAAATGTTATAGCTTTGGTTCTGAGAAAAAACATTTTGCTACAAATAATATTCAATCTATTTAAAATAATGATAGAAAAACTTTTTGTCATAAATGCATGATCCCTAACTAGAAACAACAGTTGGAATGTTAATTTCATAGTTTTAAGGTGTTCTACAGGCGTTTTTAAGTTTTTTTTTTACCTGCGTCAAAACAAAGTGAA
>CM042169.1:69960383-69982883 GCA_023376005.1 Doryteuthis pealeii
GTCTTTCCTTCCCTTTATTCAGTGTTAGTGTATCATTGGATATACTAATGCTAATATTGGTCCTTGGTAAGTGGGGACTTGACTAAATCTCTTCTGTTCGTCCAACCAACCCAATAACGCCTGTGAAGGGATACTCCACATTCTTATCTGTTTCTGTATGTGTAAACGAGAGCTTATCTTCTCATTATCGTCTTTCCTTCCATTTATTCCGTGTTAGTGTATCATGGGTATACTAATGCTAATATTGGTACTTGGTAAGTAACTAAATATTTCCCTCCAACCAAGCAAACCAATAACAGCAGTAAAGGGTTACTCCACACTCTTACCTGTTTCTGTATGTGCAAATGAGCTTATCTTGTCTTTCCTTCCAATTTATTCAGTGTTAGTGTATCATGGGTATACTAATGCTAATATTGGACCTTGGTGAGTGTGGACACAACTTATCTGTTTTTGTATTTCTATATATGAATTAAATATACTATATATGTATACAAGCTTATCTTGTCTTTCCTTCCCTTTATTCAGTGTTAGTGTATTATTGGAAATACTAATGCTAATATTGGACCTTGGTGAGTGTGGACATAACTTATCTGTTTTTGTATTTCTATATATGTATTAAATATACTATATATGTATACAAGCTTATCTTTTCTTTCCTTCCCTTTATTCAGTGTTAGTGTATCATTGGAAATACTAATGCTAATATTGGACCTTGGTGAGTGTGGACATAACTTATCTGTTTTTGTATTTCTATATATGTATTAAATATACTATATATGTATACAAGCTTATCTTGTCTTTTCTTCCCTTTATTTAGTGTTAGTGTATCATGGGTATACTAATGCTAATATTGAACATTGGTGAGTGTGGACACAACTTATCTGTTTTTGTATTTCTATATATGTATTAAATATACTATATATGTATACAAGCTTATCTTGTCTTTCCTTCCCTTTATTCAGTGTTAGTGTATCATGGGTATACTAATCCTAATATTGGACTTTGGTGAGTGTAGAAGCAATTAATTATCTACCCTAACCGCAACGATTACCAATAACTACCAACCACTCCAATGCTAATTATTTTGCTGCTTTCCAGGATATGAGCAGTTATTGTGTTTTCTAACAATTTCTTAACTCTTTAACATTATCGAAAATAAATAGATGTGTTCATTTAAGCTGAGAGAATTAGTTATAGGCTGCCTAGTACCGTCCCTTTAATTCCATTTAGTGCTATAAGGACGTTTAGCTTTCTGAACAACCAGTCGGGCATGGTTGGCAGGTGTTTATGGTGTGATTTCTCTGGGTGCTGGCCAATAGCCAAAGTGCATACTGCAAAGGCGCGTTCTATTGGTTATCCGCTATTCAGACAAGTGACCTTCTGCTGGTCATATGCCATAAGCAAGAACTCTATGATGTTAGAAAGGGATCTTTGACAGTCTTAGTTCATGAGATTCGCGATGTATATTTTCAATTAAAGAGAATGTAATAGCGAGTATTTACACCCAAATAGAAATATGAAAACAGAAAATACAAAGCTGAGATATATATATATTTCGTTTTTATAATTCAAGTATTCACCAAACCCGTTCACTTACGAGTAGGATAAGACACCAAGTCATAAATATGGGACATTCTGCGAGAATCGAACTCAGTGCTAATCGATCTGTGAACCTAGATTGTTAACCAGCGCATATTGGTCAGTGTCATTTGTAATCTCTATTAATAATGGAGATTGTCTGTATTTCTGTCTGTAACAAAAACTATGTCATAGTTCTACGTCACAGCTTACATCACAATATTCTTATGCTATATACACCCAAAATTTGAGTAAGCAATTGTTTTTACTCTCGCCCCCCCTTTTTTACAGTAACAAGAATTTAACTAAAAAGTTTAGAAATAAATAAATACCTACGATTTTGTGTAAAATTGATGTGGAAAATATTCAAAATAATTGTTTGATTGTTACATGCATGCAACATTTTATTTGAGACGGACGGGGCTCAGTTTTAATTTCAAATTGTTTTGTTTTTTCTCCTTTAATAAATGGGAGGATTTTGCCTACTTACGATACAAACCCTCTGACATTGAATTTTTAAATCCCACCCTCTTAGGCAATGTCTTTCAAAAATTATTTTTACGACGGCCGGAGGGTGTTTTCTGTTGCTAGTTTATTTAAGAGTGCTCAATATATCATATACATAGAGCTATAATAATAATAAAAGGAGGAACGTGGTCTACTGGTTAGTGTCGGAAGAAATGGAATCAATTTCTGGACTAAGCTGTTTGCATTTCACATGGCGCTACTACCCTTGAGAAAGGTATGAATCCAATTCTCCCTCCAGCTATGGGTAAATAGCAGGGAAGACTGAGCTCTTAACCATTTCTAAGTAACCAGTGTAGGAGAAGGAAAACTCTGAATTCAAACCTGTTAAACTCCGCTTAAGAAATTGACCTTGTTTCGCATCCTCCTCGTGTGGAGGGGCTGGTAAATATATACGATAATAGCAAAAAAATGTTATGGGCCTTACCAAGGTTCCGATCTATACAATCTCTTCAGCACCCTACCTGGAATTAGTTCTCTATTTGTGTGAAACCGAAACTACGTTACTGCTTATGTCACATTACCCCAAATTGTTAATGCACAGAATAAATACGGTTGAAATTTGAGCATACAACCTTAGATGGTTTTTATTTCCATTCCCTCAAGCAGTATCTTAAAAGGGTAATATTTACACCACCGGTGGGTGTTTTTTTTTTTAGTGGGGGGGGGGCTAGTAGATATAAAGAAGAAAGTTTAAACAATAGTGAAAAACAACGAGGAATATATATTTTATGTTATTTAATTTTTGGCTGTTCTTAGTTTCAACCTTAGGTCATCGTCAGAAATATTATTTACTTGTACGGTGTCCCACATGTCGCACGCGTTATTCGCCGTGTTTGCTTGTCATGATTGTTTTCAATAATTATCCAATTTTATACGATATACGCATTGTAATTGCCTTCAAAAATATAAATAATAACATACTTTACTTAACAATGCTTCAAAAGCAAATTATCAAATACTTTTAAATGTAAACTTTAAATATGTATTAAAATAAAACAAACTATATATAGATATATAATACCAGTCATGTATTTATTAAAACTTGTTTAAAAAAAAATAATGAGGACTGTCTAATTTTGCGTGTTCAAATTTTGAGTGTATTTATTCTATGTTATGACGAGTTTGGGTAATGTGACGTAAGCAGTGACGTAATGTTTGGTACAGACAAAAACCGGAAGCGAATCTCCATTATTAATATATATTATTGCACAATCTTTTTGCAGCTATGTAATGATTTCTACCAGTATATGTATATATACGAGGTGTGTCAAAAAAGTAATGATTTTTTAAAAATTTTTCACACATCTTGTATTCTGAAAAAAAAAATTTATATTCATTCTTCATTTCTATCTTGGTAGATACAGGTTTAAACTTGGTACTTTCTGACACACCCTGTATTCTGAACCAATTAATGAATGGAACGTTATTTTTTTCCAGAATTCAAGGTATGTCAAAAAGTACAAAAAATCTTGATACTTTTTTTGACACACCTTTTTGTATATGTTTTTGTGTGTATGTGTGTCTATGTGTGCGCGTTTAGACATTGGTTCCATTTTGGAACATGATGCGATACAAGCTCAATACCATTAATACCATCGTCAATACAAGGTAAGACCATCGAAAGGCATTTACAACCATTGTATTATACACTTCTTTTTTTCTTCATTTAACTTTCATCCGCTTCATTATCTTCTTCTTTTTTCTTTTCTTCTGTTTCAGGGGACTTTCTTCTTCTTCTTCTTCTTCTTCTTCTTCTTCTTCTTCTTCTTCTTCTTCTTCTTCTTCTATTTTTAGACACTTACCCTCTTCTTTCTCCTCCTCCTCCTTCTTCTTCTTCTTCTTCTTCTTCTTCTTCTTTCTTCTTCTTCTTCTTCTTCTTCTTCTTCTTCTTTCCCTATTCCTCGTTCACCTCCTCCTACTCCCCTTCTTCTTCTCCTCCTCCTCCTTCTTTTTTACTTGCTTTTTTTATTCTTCTTTTATTTTTAGTCACTTTCCCACTTCTTCTTCCTCCTCATCCTCTTCTTTTTCTTTCACTAATCCTCATTCACCTCCCCTTCTTCTTCTTCTTCTTCTTCTTATTATTATTATTATTATTATTATTATTATTATTATTATTATTATTATTATTATTATTCTTTTTTCACTTGCCCTCTTCTTTTTCATCTTCTTTTACTTTTAGCCCCTTTCCATCTTCTTATCCCTCCTCCTCCTCTTCTTCTTCTTTTCCTATTCCTCGTTCACCTCCCCCTCCTTCTTCTTGTTCTTGTTCTTGTTTTTCTTCTTCTTCTTTTTCACTTGCCTTCCTTTTCTTCCTCTTCTTCTTTTTCTTTTTTCTTTTTAGTCACTTTCCCTCATCTTTCACCTCCTCCCCCTCCTTCTTCTTGTTATTGTTCTTCTTTTATTTTAGTCCCTTTCCCTCTTCTTCCTCCTCTTCCACTTCCTTTTCTTCCTAGTCCTCTTTCGCCTCCTCCTCCCCCTCATTCTTCTTCTTCTTCCTCTCCTCCTCCCTCCTCCTCCTCCTCCTTTTCCTTCCTCTCTTTCATTCATAAACAAAAACCTCGCAGTCAAAAACAGATAAATCAATGCTAAAGTAAACATTTTCCACTTCTGACTCTTTTATATATCAGCTTCTCTCTAGTGAAAACAGTTTCGTTTTAATATGCGCAAATTCCCGCTGGATTTGCGTAAACTCAAAAGTGCACAGATGTGCTACAGCCTCCTTTCATATTCGCTTTAGTTCTCTTTCATCTCGTCCCCTTTTTCCTCTGTAACTTCTATTTCAAGCATCTATTAAGCGGCAATGCTCTTGAGAATTCGCAACGGGAAAGCAAAATGCCTCATACGAGTAACATACCCCCTCTTCTTTAACTGCTGATCCTAACCTGTTTGAGATAAACGTCATGACAACACTCACTTGAAAACAGTATGCTAAAGTCGGTTATATGGTCGGTCCAGGTCGGCGTTAGAATGATCTGTGCATTTAGGCATTTGTCAGATGTGGACCTAAAAAGAAAAAAATTCAACGGTGTAGACCTGTGAGTGTTGCAGTGGAGGCTTTGGGTTTTTGCAAGCAGAAATAGTACCTAACATTACGTTGGCCTTAGGTACTGAAGTTAGTATCTTAAAACAATACATAACGATACAATAACACGATACAATAATCTAAAAAGTAAATATCCTATCAACTGTTTTTTTGCAACAGTGTCTTTTCCTGCACACATACCAACAGCCACAATTATGAATAAACAAACACACACATACGTTTATGTACACACTCTCGCACAAAACACATATACACACACACACATATGTGTGTATATATATATATATATATATATATATATATATATATATATATAATATATAAAATAGTATCGAGATCTTTGTACCTTTTGACACACCTTGTATTGTGAAAAAATAATGTTCATTCTTCATTTCTATCTTGTTAACTACAGCTTTAAACTTGGTATTTTTTATACACCTTGTATTCTGAAAAATATAATGAATGGAACCTTTTTTTTCAAAATACAAGGTGTGTCAAACTAGTACACTTTGGCATACCTTGTATATATATACATTATATATATATATATATATATATATATATATATATATATACAGAGAGAGAGAGAGAGAGAGAGAGAGAGAGAGAGAGAATCGGGAAGAAGGGAACACGATTGCTAAGTCAAAAGTATTTCTGAAATATTAGTCTATTTTAACACCAATATTCATCATCCAATCATGCATTAAACAAACATATAAAAAAACTGAACGAAGTGAATTTGTAACAGGAAAGCAAAATGCCTCATACGAGTAACATACCCTCTCTTCTTTAACTGCTGATCCTAACCTGTTTGAGATAAACGTCATGACAACACTCACTTGAAAACAGTATGCTAAAGTCGGTTATATGGTCGGTCCAGGTCGGCGTTAGAATGATCTGTGCATTTAGGCATTTGTCAGATGTGGACCTAAAAAGAAAAAAATTTCAACGGTGTAGACCTGTGAGTGTTGCAGTGGAGGCTTTGCGTTTTTGCAAGCAGGAATAGTACCTAACATTACGATGGGCTTAGGTACTGAATTTGGTGTCTTAAAAAATCAATATAACACGATACAATAATCTAAAAAGTAAATATCCTATCAACGGTTTTGTGACATGAGGGCCTTTTCCAACACACACACAAACACATACAATTATACATAGACAGAAACATACACACATGAACACACAGACACACATATATATATATATATATATATATATATATATATATATATATCTTATTATAATGGAGATTGTGTGTTTTTATGTCTGTAACCGAAACTACATTACTATTCAAGTCACAATTCCCTTTGTTATTTACATCACATTCTCCAGGATTTTATTTTTATTTAAATCTCAATTATTAATAAAATTGTTTTACATCAAGACTGTTGACCATATCTACATACTATTAACATGCAATTGTATTTATATATACAAGAAAATAGCGGTTTACAGTGTGAATTAGAAGGCTAATTTGCATATTGATCTTTAAAATTTGATTTTAATAAATATATGCTTAGTATTATTGATTTCTAATTGTTTGGTTTTATCTTATTGAATATGAGCAAAAATCTCGGGGATAAATCTTAAAAGAAATTCATTAAAAAGAAGAAATAACTGTAATTTTATTCTTTACTTCCTATTTTAACTAAATAGTTAATTTAGGAAAATTTACCAATGAAAGACGGGAGTAAGGGAAAATGATGGAAGACTTATTTTTCAAAGATCTTCTATTTTTCAATCATACCCCCTCTGTTCCAAATCTTTTTATCGGCATTCTTATTCAGTTTCTTTAGCCTTTCTAATTTAATATGATATTTTATTATATTAAAACTTAAATACTTGCACCCGGAGGGTGCATATATTTGCTAGTATATATAAGGATGTTATAATTTGCTTGAAGCATTGTGTATATATTGGTTTGTAGGTTGGTTTTGAAGGCTATCCCAATGCAGGTGTAAAGAAAAAATAAGGTAACAATGGTGTTGCTTGTTAACCTGTTATTTATTCTTAATATTGATATTTCGAGATAAAATCTCTTCTTCAGAAGAATACTGGAACTGAAGTAGTCGTCGTCTTGTTATGGCATTTTTAGTTAAATGACATTTTTTTAATATGTTACAGATGGTATTTTTTATAACTGTATTCTCGTGTTGCATGTTTACGTGATTACGTTTTTTGTTTGTATGTGTGCGACTTGTTTGTATGTTTCCGACTTATCTCGAAATATTAAAGAGAATTCAAAAATCTTCAGGGTTACGAATGAATAAAAAATGTTCAGTAATATATATAATATATATATATATATATATATATATATATATTGGTTTGCCAGTTGGTTTTTAAGGCTAGTACAATGCGAGTGTGAACAGGAGGTAACTAGGATGTTGTTCATTTACCTGTGACTTATTTCCTTAATATTTCAGAATGAAAGGTCCATTCGTCAGAAGACTTCTAAAAGTACTGATTCCGACAAAGGGATGCTCACGGCTGCTTGAATCAATCCATACTGTTTATGGTGATATAAGTAACTGTATGCTTGTATAATAATGTCACAGTATTGTTTTCACATTATTTATGTGTGTGTTTGTATGTGTTAGTGTGTTGTGTATGTGCGTGTTCATCTTGTCCATGTGTGTTTGTTTGCTTTATGTTACCTCTTGGATCTTGTAATTTACCTACGCATTTTCATTTTTTTAAAATATCAAATGATCCACCTATGCCAAAATAGTGTGTTGGTATAGTGAATACTGATACCAAAAATGAAATCTTTTACTCGCACCATTGCAAGATTGAAATGAAAAATAAAAAAGCGTCCAAGGGTGGTCATGTCCATGGGATTAGCTTCACGCTATTAGGCATGGCCTCCCTTCAATAGTAGTTTAACAAAAATAAAGTTTTTCTTTTACTTATTCTTTATAACCTGTACCTAATATTGATAAATAATTTCTTATTATTTCTTATTATAATTGTATAGGAGATAGGAATTGATGCGACTAACCGATTGATCGGGCATGGTCTTTCTGATCACCCGTCTAGCCTAAGTTATGACCAAAGTGAATTGTTACAAATCATGGACTACTCAGTAGGGCAGGACGATTTTTAATTTTTTTTAAATATCAAATTATCCATCTACGCTAAAATAGTGTGTTAGTATAGTGAATACTGATACCAAAAATGAGATCTTTTACTCGCACCATTGCAAGATTGAAATTGTTAAGTTTCTGACCGCCATCCTTGGCCAGTTGTAAAGGATCTAAAGTAAGTAAGTAAGTAAGTAAGTCCTGAGTTATAGAATTCTTTGGTAAGTAGATAAGTTCCGAGTTCTGGAATCCTACGTAGTTTCAAAAGTTCCAGTGATATAATCCCATATTCCGTCGTCCACGAAGGTTCAAGTAGTTATGAATAGGTATGACCAGAACAGCCAGTATAGATAACAATATCAGCAGCAGCTCACGGCCAGTGATTGGACAAGAAGTTAGTCACATGATTGTCGGCAAGTCTATAAGTACAAGTGGGCATCTGACAGACACCTTATATCGAGAAAACGCCAACAGAAATGAAAAATAAAAGTTTCAGAAATATGAATCTGAATTTCATAGAATTATAATGTTTGAAGAATAAGATCACTAGAATAGGAAACAAATTGTTTTTAATAATTTGAAAAGTCAAATTCAAAGAATTGTTATATCTTCTTAGAAAAAAATAATTGTCTTCCTTTCGATTGTGGGCATGGCTTCTAACGTGTCCATTGGTTACATGGTCACGTGTCTATTGGTCACATGATAATTGAGATTATTGCATCTTAGGCGCGTTTAAGTAACTAACTTAATTTCTACTTGTTAAGATAAATGTGTATGAATATAAATTCTATCTGGAATCGGTAAGGAGACAAAAAGATCGTCTACTACCATGCATTAAAATCCTCGTTCTCGCAAAATTTAGCCTTTTGAAAAGGAGGATGGTTAGGAAACTTTAAGAAACCATATTTGATGCTATTTACTCAAACAGGACCTAATTACGCTTTTAATAAACTTTCTCTAATTCTGAGATTACCAATGTTTCGTATTACTGTCTCTATCTTAACGGAAAAACTATTGTCTTTATTTTTGCATTTGATTAAATGTTTATGGAGTGAGGATGCACGTGTGTGGATATGTTCTTTGATTCTAATGTGGAGAGGTCTAATTGTACTTCCTATATATAAATTAAGGCATTTGGAGCAAGTTAAACGGGAAATTGTATAAGTTTTGTGACATATGTTAGGATCTTTTATTGGTCAGTTGGCTAGTGTGCATGCTGTCATATCATTCTGAAATCGGTAGGGAGACAAAAAGATCGTCTATTACGATGCATTAAAATCCTCGATTTCGCAAAATTTAGCCCTTAGAAAAGGAGGATGGTTAGTAAACTTTAATAAACGATATTTGATGCTATTTCCTCAAACAATGGTACAAGTAAAAGATCTAATTTTTTGTAACAATATTCAGTATACTAACAGAAAACTTTCACATGGATGGACAATTTGATATTTCTAAATAGTGAAAAATCGACCAGCCCTACTGCTCAACGACCTGGATTTTTTCATAAGCATCACGGGTCGCCATTCACGGCGAACAGGTGAACCCATCTGCAGAGGGGCAGTCGTTGTATTCTTATGCCTCTGCCGACAGGGCTAACCGATTCGTGACTAGAGTGCGAGAAACTTAATTTAACAAGACAGCTGAGAGTTTTCTCAGAAATGCCGTGCCACTAGAATTTAAATTTGCTACTCAAGATGTTTCAGATGGTGCCTTACTCAAAGACACCAGCACATTAGTGTCTTATTTCGTGCAGGGTCCCCAATTTCTTCACCGGCGAACTGAATATAATTCGGTGTTGAAGTCGAAACCCATTTTCTTCAGGTTCTAAATTATTTCTAAGAACTTTCAATGGACTTATTGAGTACACTATACAACGAGGAAACATTTACTAGGCTGAAAGTATTCTGGCACAAGGACAGTAATGTGTGGCGCTTTCCTTTTCCTTTCCTTTTAGAAGTCAGTGCATGTCTTCAACAGTTGAGGTGGCTAGTTAGTCCAATGTACTTGCAGATGCGGTCACACACATTGCAAGAAAAATTCTCATCTGCATTTGGTAGTTCATGACGACGAACGCGTCACCGCTCTGCAGCCTTGTTAATCTCGATTTTGAGCCGCTCAGATTCAGTGCGGCACGCGCCTCGCCAACCCTATTTGTTGGAGACCAGATCTTCCAAGCTTGAAGGTGTGATGGTGCATTTCAGCGTCGTCTTAATATGGTCTTTGTATCACTTTCTTTCGTGTGCCATCTGCGAGTTACTTTTATGGCTCTAAAGTAGAATGGTATGCGCACCAGGAACTGTTATAAATAATTATATATGCATTAGGGATACGCTGATATTATCTTTTAATGAAAATGTTGACTGACTTTATGAAATATGATATAGTGTATGAGGGTGAGTCAAAATGTAATGCAATTTTGTTTAGGCCATGTATAATTACCAACACAGGAACATGTATCATACATCAAAAGGAAGCTGGTCTTATGGGGATCACTTCCCTACTTCTGCAAATAGTCACCGTTTCTCTCGATAGAAATGTTCCCCCTTCTAATGTGAGCATGTATCTCTGCCCCGTAAAATTCTGTTGACTGTTCTTTGAGCCACTTCTTCATTACAGATTTCACTGCCTCACTTCTTCACAAGAGATTTTACTTCCTTAATGTAATATGTTTTGATAGGTAACCATTGTTTCAGTGACGAGGAAATGAAATCTGTAGTGAGGAAGTGGCTCAAATAACAGCCAACAGAATTTTACTGGGCAGGGATACATGCTCTCGTTCGAAGGTAGAACATGGATATGGAGAGAAACGGTGACTATCTGGGGAAGTAGAGATGTGATCCACAAAGGACCAGCTTCATTTAGATCAATGATACATCTTCCTGTGTTGGTAAGTATACCTATCTTAAAGAAAATGGCATTACCTTTTGCCTCACCTGTATCGTAGGGATGTGGTCCACAGAGGACCAGCTTCATTTTGATGTATGATAGATGGTCCTGTGTTGGTAATAATGTTGTATACCCTTTCTTTACTTCAATTATTCTTCTGCTCATCTTTGGTATCTTACGTTCTTCCTCTAGCGTCTCTTCTAACGTCTCTGTTCTTGCTGGTTGGTCGTCCTTGATTCATTTCTTCTTCTAGGTCAGTCTTGTTGCCAAGACATTCATCAACCACAAAACCATATTATTTATTTAAACCTTTATTTACTTAACTAAACATATTTCTCTAACTAACACAACGCGCGTGTGCAGTGAGCCCCAGCTAAAGCAGACATATCTTATCTGCCTGACGACCAAGCTGGAACTGAGAGCCAACCAGGTCCCACGTGACTTCACGTATTTCGCGGGCTTTCTGTAATATTCCATGGAAAGTCCCACCCGTGATATGAAAAGGGGCCATCCCTTCAGAAATACAGGGGGTTGACAATAATCTATGCATAGATTATGTAACAATAGTACATATCCTAAAGTAAATGGTATTACTTTTTGAGTCACCTATCTGGAGAAGTAGGGACGTGATCCACAAAGAACCAGCTTCATTTAGATCTATGATACATCTTACTGTGTTGGTAAGCATACCTGTCCTAAACAAAATGGCATTACCTTTTGACTCACCCTCGTACTAGAAATTCTGTCAGACACGTTTAACAATACAGACAATTGATTCATTATTAACGACAAATAAAGACAAATAATGCTTATCTGTTCAAAACCCGAGACAGAAAAAACAATTCATTACAATTAAAACACCTGAGTAAACAATTTCAGGTTGTCTTCCTTTATTATCAACTGGAAGAGGCTACCCGGCGTTGCGTGGGTAAAGGGGGGTCATAAAAAATTAGTCTCCCAGACCCCTTTATTGTTTTGGTCTTACATAATTCATGTATAAGAGGGAGGATCAAAGTGTAGTATCTGTTCCAGATTCTATGCTTTGAGACTTACCTTCTGTACCCGGCCTCGGCTGGGGGTTCAGTGAGCTTCGGCCTCTGGACCGGTGAAGTACAATTAATAGCGTCGATCCAGGGGGACCATACCCCTGGATCGACGCAATTTTTATGCGCCCACGTAAAAACGAGACCTTGTGTCCAGCCCTCATAAGTGGGATGAGCAGGCAAATACCCTTACATAATTCATTTATATTTTAATCACAAACGCAATCAATGACTTTATTTTCTCCTACTATTCAAATCATAATTTTTAAATATCTTCCTAGATATAAATAAAATCTTCGTTATGTTCGCACAAAAAGCAAGATCTGGTGATAGTGAATGTCTATGCATATTTACTTCGACATCAATTGCTCTATTTCCGTAGTTTCGTCTGGGCATACATAAATACACACATTTTATAATTGTATAGATGGATCAATATACGAGCAGGACCTGTGGATATAACACGGCATGATAATTTAATTGTCACAACGTTTGATATGAATGCTGGAAAGCTATTGCGAAATAGTTCAATATCTAAAAAGTATAATAATATTGATTTAACTCCCTCTCACACTTTGTTCTTTCCTTCTTTCTTTTCATTATATCATATT
This sequence comes from Doryteuthis pealeii, assembly GCA_023376005.1. Classification (NCBI taxonomy): domain Eukaryota; kingdom Metazoa; phylum Mollusca; class Cephalopoda; order Myopsida; family Loliginidae; genus Doryteuthis; species Doryteuthis pealeii. Next base: position 69,973,159 of record CM042169.1, read on the forward strand.
GAAACAGATTAGCGTTATCGCCTCTCGCTTTATCTTTACCCTCCCCCCCTTTCTTTCCTATCACATTTTTGTGTAGCATGTCCTTTTTCTTACCTTTCTTTCTTTATAATAAGAACGGAATGGTCCATTATTTAGCTGAGGTTAGAATACTCATAAGAAATAAGAATAGGACGGAATAGCAACACCAGATAATCAAGATTCGCATTTTTAAATTTCACCTTGGACGATTTCTATGTCCTCATTTTATTCAGTGTGTTGCAAGATGACAACGATCGGAAGATAAAGGAACAAGCGTGTTAATTAATCAATATATATATATAATATATATATATATATATATATATATATTTGGAGGATATGTCCTTAATTGAAGTCATGTCTAATTTTGAAAATTAATTAGTTAATAATTAATGAATTTAGGCGGGCATATATGTTCAAATGTGAGGCTAAACAAATCGAGAAAATGTCAATCTATGTAGGTATATTTGGACCTATTAGGTCTCGTCAGCAAGGTTATCGACAGGGGAGACTGCTCCGTGTGTGACTCGAAACCTCGACTGCCAAGCTGACAGGCGGGGATTCTAACCGAAACCGGATATGGTCTCTGACTATGCCTGTGAAGTCCCGGTTTCGATTCCTGTCGGAGGGGAGTCGTTAGTATACATCGCTGAAGAGACTTAATAAAGTCGAAACAGTCTGTACGGTGTTCTACATAGCGAGCCATCCTTTGCCGGGATTCACTTGTCAAGATTATTTTCTATAATTATCAAATTTTATGCGATACTTGCATTATAATTGCCTTCAAGCAAAATATAAATAATAATTTATTCAACAATGCTTCTATAAAAAACAAACATCCAAAAAATCTATATATATATTATATATATATATATTATATATTATATATATATCATAGTGTCTATTTAAACGATTTCCTATTAACTGGAACAAATAGAGCCCCACCCGCTTCAAAACTTTCAACTCTGCTCAACACAAATTCTAAGGTATATCAACAGAAATATAATATGTGACTATTAGGTCGGCCTGACAACACGTATTTATACGACTCTCTCAAACCAACAGTACCTACCGGTCATCACTCCTGGCAGGTACTCCACGCAGCATACAGATTCTACAAAAATCTGATTATTGGAAATTTTTGTTGGTCAGCCTATGCATATGTGTCCTTGCATATCATTCTTCTTTAAACGCCCCTTATTACTGCTCTTGTGCCATACTACATTGAGTCTAGTAAATGTTTCATCGGTGCATTGTGTATTCAATTGAAAGTCTATAGAAATTATATAGAACCTCAAGAAAATGAGTTTCGACTTCAACACCGTATTCTATTCACTTCGGCGGTAAATGAATTGGGGACCCTGCACGAAATAAGATACCAATGCGCCTTATTACTGCTCTTGTGCCATACTACATTGAGTCTAGTAAATGTTTCATCGGTGCATTGTGTACTTAATAGCTCCTTTACTAGTCTTAGGAAATAATGTAGAAGCCAGAGAAAATGGGTTCTGACTTCAACGGCGGTGATGAAATTGGGGACCGTGCACGAAATAAGATACTAAAGTGCTCGTGTCTTCGTGTAAGACACCATCGAAAATATCTTGAGAATCAAATTTAAATTCTAGTGCACGGCATCTCTTGGATGAGTATCAGCTGTCTCTTTAGAAGAATCTTGCCGCAGTCTAGTCACGAATTGGTTCGAAGCAGTAGAATACACCGACTGCACCTCTGCAGATGGGGTCACCTGTTCACCGTGAATGGCGACCCATGATGATTATGAAAGAATCCAAGTCGTTGAGCAGTAGGGTAGGTCGATTTTTCACTATTTCAAAATATCAAATTGTCCATCCATGTGAAAGTTTTCTGTTAGTACACTGAATACTGATTCAAAAAATTAGATCTTTTACTTGTACCAATTTTTGAGGAAATGGCATCAAAGATCGTAGACAAAGATGCACGGAAAAATATTTGGTTTTGCCACATTTGGCCAAAGCATTGATCAGGAAATCTATCAATTTCCGAATTTAAACCAGGGAATGTTGTCATTTTATTCTAGCAAAATGAAATTAAATAACGAAATTATAACCTAAGTGCAAATTAGACCCCCCCCCCATTATTACAAAACCGAGGATTTTTCAGTGCACTTTTGTTTTTTCAAAAATTGGTACAAGTTTAATATTTAAATTTATGTATTAGTGTTCATGTCTAGGTAAAAGTTAGGAATTCAAATGCTGATTTTCTGGGACAATCACACCTCCTTCACTAATACCTGACGATCTTCATATCCCTTGACTATTCGGCTTTCTACATTACTAAACAAAGCTTAGTAAACATCAATAAATACATGGGCTGTATATCACGACGTTTCTTAAAGTTCCCTAACCATCCTCCTTTTCTAAAGGCTAAATTTTGCAAAAACGAGGATTTTAATGCATCGTAGTAGACGATCTTTTTGTCTCCCTACCGATTCCAGATAGAATTTATATTCATACACATTTATCTTAACAAGTAGAAATTAAGTTAGTTGCTTAAACGCGCCTAATATGCAATAATCTCAATTATCATGTGACCAACGGACACGTGGGAAGCCATGCCCACAATCGAAAGGAAGACAATTATTTTTTTCTAAGAAGATATAACAATCTTTGAATTTGACTTTTCCAATTATTAAAGACAATTTTTTTCTTCCTATTCTAGTGATCTTATTCTTCAAACATTATAATTCTATGAAATTCAGATTCATATTTCTGAAACTTTTATTTTTCATTTCTGTTAGCGTTTTCTCGATATAGTTATTTACTAAGCTTAGCTTAGATATGGCACAAGGCCAGAAGTATGGGGCTCCGAATGAGAATCGAACTCACTAACAATGGTTTGCGAAGCGAGCTTGCTAACCATTACACCACGCGAGGTGCCCAGCGTTTTCTCGATATAAGGTGTGTGCCAGATGCCCACTTGTACTTATAGACTCGCCGGCAACCATGTGACCAACTTCTTGTCCAATCACTGGTGGTGCTCTCCTGCTGATATTGTTATCTATACTGGCTGTTCTGGTCATAACTACTCATGACAACTTTAACCTTCGTGGACGACGGAACATAGGATTATATTACTGGACCTTTTGACGCTACGTAGGATTCCAGAACTCAGGACTTATTCGCTTACCAAAGGATTCTATAACTCAGGACTTACTTACTTACTTACTTACTTACTTACTTTAAGTCCTTTACAACTGGCCCAGGATGGCGGTCAGAAACTTAACAATTTAAATCTTGCAATGGTGCGAGTAGAAAATCTTATTTTTGGTATCAGTATTCACTATACTAACACACTATTTTAACGTAGATAGACAATTTGATATTTAAAAAAAAAATGAAAAATCGTCCTACCCTACATATAGTCCATGATTTGTAACAATTCACTTTGGTCATAACTTAGGCTAGACGGGTTGTCATAAAGACCAATCGGTTAGTCGCATCAATCCCTATCTCCTATATGATTAACTATTCTCCTTATGGCCTAACCATAACCCCAACCCTTTCTGTGGTAGGACACTGTGACTGAGTGTCCTGTGTATGATGCTAAACTGCATCTAATGGTGAAATTTCATTCCTGGAGCTCTGGGAAGTGTGGAGTACCCTTTCATCACACTTCCCAGAGCTCCAGGAATGAAATTTCACCATTAGATGCAGGATCTGATCCTGATTGGTAGTACCTGCTAGGGTTCCACCTATAGGTTAAATAGAAAAATGAGTTTTGCAATAAATTCAATATGCATCAAGAATGAAAAAAAATGTCTTCGGCATTAAATAATCCAACGAAGGTTGACATATCGTAAATTCAAACACATTAAACCAACTAACCAAATACTTGACGAAAGTTATTGCATTATCTATCTATCTATCTATCTATCTATCTATCTATCGATCGTTCTATCTATGTCTATTTATATATATCAATCTATCTATTCATATGTCGTCTATCTATCTGTTAGGGACGATTGGATAGAGATTGTCATAGATATCCGTGCTAAGAGCGCGACATGATGATGATGATGATGATGATGATGAATCTCCGCTTGTGTCGTATCCTGTGGAGGGGTTAGTATACGGGTTAGGCAAAAGGCCCTAATAATGTGGGACCACCCATGAACTGAAGCTCTTGGGAGGCGGGTGCAAAAAATACGTTGATCCTGTCGGCATTCCACCTCAAGGGGGCGCCTTAGACACCGGGCAATAAACCCCAGCCCTGCCCCTTTAAATCGAGGTGCAGGAATTGCCTGCTGGGTGCCTCCTGGGAACAACGCTGTTAATCACTTTATATATTTCGTGTGAGTGACAATGCAGAGAGTTATTGTAGGTTTTTTGAAAGAAAATATTTCCATAAGTTATTTCGGCATTCGGCAACCTACAGTGATCCCGGTGACCTTGTTGGTCTGACCTGACGTTTACTGTTGACCTTTCACGAGGTCAAAATAATTTTGGTACTTAAAATCAAAAAACGTCTGTCTTACAACTTTTTTTGTCGGAAATGACGTATTTTGTCATCTGATGACTTCCTTTGAATTTGAATGACCTAATAGTCCAACCTAGCAGAATGTCTATATCTTGGAGGTCGATGTCAAGTCGATATCTATGCAAGAAAAAAAAAAAAAGAAAAAGAAAGAGAAAGAGAAAAAAATCAGTGTCTGAGACGTGGCGTTTCTGATTGATCTTCAAAAAGGAAATAAAAAAGAAATATATCAAGTTAATCATATTATCAGAGTAAAGCGAAAGTAAACAGTTAACTGTAAAAGTCACTGCAGACAAACTGTTGGGTGTTCTTCTCTTTGCTTGGAAGAGTTATCTTCCCTCTGGGTTCCCGATTTGACCACGAGGGATTGTTTGTATTTAAGCGCCTATTTCTGAACCCTCAGTCTGTTTTTGAACCCTCAGCCTCTTCTTTTTCTTCTGCGGCACCTCAGCACATGGGTTAGACTTTTATGTCTACACCCTTCTCGTGTGGGGACTTCTGCTCCCAACGCAACGCTAGTAAGTGACATTGCCCTATGAACTCTCCATAACTATCCATTACTTTTATATGTACATTTAGGTATCTCTTGTATACCTCCTTATTGTATCTCTATTCATGAATGTGTTCTTTTTTGTATTTCTGTTATATGTATCATTTCCATGTGCTTGTAGTAAAGTCCTTTTGTGTGTTTAGCACTCGTGTCGGGGTTGTTTAGTTCAACTAATTATAACTTTGAACCTTACAAAACCAAAAGCAATTACGTCTTTGTTGCAACCTGCTTGACGGGTGGTCGAAGAGACCCCCTCCTACCAGTCAGCTGGTCACGTAAATCCCTAGCATCTATATGATTGTTCCGACCTCATTGCCCATATGGCAAGCTCTCACCCTTATCATCATATATGTACAGGAAGGTGAAAGATGAGGGTCTTAGTGCTCCGAGTATGATGTTAAACTGCTTCCAAAAGTGAACTTCCGATTCTGGAGCTCTGTAGATAGTGGAGTATCCCTTCATCACCATTACTCCCAATTCCATTTTGGCCCGGAGTATAAATATATTTTAGAGGTACGTTCCGGCTGACTGGCGAGGAGGGTAAGTAAACGTCAGAACAGAAAATAAACAGTAAACTGTTAAAGACACTGCAGACAAACCAAAAGAAATTACGTCTTTGTTGCAACAGCCTTAACGGGTGATCACGTAAATCCCTAGCATCTATATGATTGTCTCGACCTCATTGCCCTTATGGATAGCTACAACCATTTTTATCATATATGTACTAGAACACGGTGGCTGAGGGTCTTAGTTTCCCGGTTATGATGTTAAACAGCATCCAATGGTGAAGTTCTCATTCTGGAGCTCTGTAGAATGTGGAGTACCCCTTCATCGCCATGACTCTCAATTTCCCTCTGACCCAGAGTATTAGTAGCTTTTAGAGGTACTTCCCGGCTGCCTGGACCGGAGGGTAGGTAAACACCCGCACAAAAAAGGAACAAACACACACAAAAAAAAACAGGAGCTGGAAAGGTGCGGGTGAGCTCTATGGAAGCCCATCACCATCCACACAGACGATAGGATTGGCGCCCGTACTACACACACAAAACCCAAATTGGTCAGATGCGGTTACCTGACCATGGGCGTCAACCCATCTACGACAAGGAAGAGTTTGTTACAAAATCATTGCTGTCAAGTGGCTTATATGTTCCTGAGGAAAGCTAGGGGAGCCGGAGTCCCTAAGATGGAGTAATGCTGAACTTCAGCGTTACACAGCAACTCCTGCAACACTGCCGTTTCCAAATTGCATTGGTTTCTTAACCTTTCCTTTTGGACCACAGCAGCAGTGTGTGGGATCTGATGCTTGGGAAACAGCATATCCTCCATATCAAGCCATATCGGCTGTAGTTTTAAAAAAAGCCAACTTTTGGACACTATACCATCGTCTTTCACTGAGGGAAGGATGCCAAAAACAACAACAACAGCAACAACTTATTTTCTTACTTTACTTTGGCCGCTGTGTTTTCTTAAAGTCTTTCTACTGACATGCAAAACTCCACTTTGGTCCTTACTTAGCTAGATGGGATTTTGAGTGCCCCCTTTCTCACCACACCTCCTTATCAGTCATCGCTCCCGACAGATCACCACCACCTCAGCTGGTGCTGTAGAATACACTGACTGCATGTGTGCAGTGGGGTAAAATCAATGGGGCCAATAATTGGGTGGTTGGTGACTGATGATGCTTATGGTTGGAACTCTTGTCGCTTTACAATCAAAGACATGCAATACACTACATCTCCTAGCACTTATATGATTGTCCGGTCCCTATTACTCGTATGGCAAGCCCCCGACCTTCTTTATCATATATGTGCTAGAAGGAAGTGGCTGAAGTATGACGTTAAACTGCAACACATGCTGAAGATCCAATTCTGGAGCCCTGGAGAGTGTGAAGTATCCCTTCATCACCATTACTCCCAGATCCACTCTGATCCAGAGTAGTACCTATAAGAATCCCATGTATGGGTTTAATAGATAAAATTGTGTTTTAAAAAGATGCATTCAAAAATAAAATTTAAAACAAAAATTCTATACCCAACAAGAATGAATAAAGCAAAATATCTTCAGCATAAAATAACCCAACAAGGTTTGACATGCTGTAAAATCCACCTAATCAACCTATTATCAAACTGAATTCTTGATTATTCCAGACAGCCCGAGGTTACAGACTCTGCTGCCCTAGAAATAGTTTTATTCGAATTCTTTCGCTAATAAGCAAATCTTTCAAATTTAATTCACATCGAGTAAATAGTTTACAGCATCATAAAAATCAAATAATTTTATTCCGAAACATTTTTTTATTTCATTTTGTAATAACATAACTGACTTCAATTTTCAAAATGGCGTTCTCTCCATTTAATCTTTTTTTTTTTTTATATATTTTCATTTTCTTTTTGTGGCTTACATAAAACTAAAGTGTGCAAATTTGGGGAACAGCTTTGAATGAAGTAGAAATCTAGGAAGATTGCAAAACCTAATCAACATAAATCGATAAAAAATATTGACAAATGATCGATTTTTTTTATTCAACAGAATTATGCAATATCAGCTCGTCTTCAATCGATATTCAATCAAACCGTATTGTTCACTTAAAATGTATTGGATTTATTCTATTTTTTGCTTTAAGTTATTTTTCATAGAAGTATGTGTTTTTTTTTTTCAAAGATGGCCTCAGTAACTTGATCGATGAAAATAATTTGATTCATTCGATATCAACTGATCGATAATCAAAAAAAAAAAAAGAAAAAAAAAATGTTTTCAAAATTTTTAAAAAGTAAATAGCTAATTATTACCCTCTCTTTACCAAATATTTGCATATCTCATTTGCATATTGTAAAAATTGTTCGAAAATTTTGTTAATGACCTTTACAAAGTGTAAGATTTCCGATCGTATTGAAATAAGAAATCGATTTTATGTTCGTCAAGTTACATATTCTCGTATGCAAATATCCCAACCGATTTTGTGAAGAAGAAAAAAAATCAAATTTTAAGTATTCGTTATATATAGGGTTTGTTCCGAGAGCAAAATACGGTTTTCAAATAAAAATGCAACCACGAATTTTGTAGCTCAAAAATCATTAATATGTTTTCTCCTCACAGATAATGTGACCCCAGGGTACATAAAATTATTCATATTTTTCAAGAATCCACCGGAATATTGCAGAATACATTATATACGCTGTTTGCAATGTAGAGTTTCAGTATATATATTTACCAACCCCTCCGCTCCAGGAGGATGCGACATAAGGTCAATTTCTTAAGCGGAGTTTAACAGGTTTGAATTCAGACTTTTCCTTCTCCTAGACCGGTTGCCTAACCAAGATTAAAGAGCCCAGTCTGCCCTACTATTTACCCATAGTTGGAGGTAGAGTAGGATTCATACCTTTCCCAAGGTTATTAGCGCTAAGTGAAATGCAATCACCATGTCCAGAATTTGAACTCGGGGCGACGAGTCCATTTCCCATGACCTTAACCATTACACCACGCGCTTCCTACAGTAGAGTTTCAGTATATGTTTTCAAGGTAGGTTGATTGGTTGGTTTGCTGGAGTTCAGGTTAGCTCAGCCGGTAGACCGTTCGGCTAGAAACCACAAGGTCCCTAGTTCGATACGGGTCCTCGCCAACTCAGCGTATGAATAGCACAGGGATCTGTGCGGTAAAGTAAGGAGCTGATGGTAGGTGTGACGCTCCACCTCAGACGCCAAAACAATCTCCTTGGTCTAGCGCTATTGAAAAGGGGATAGACTTCCTCGCTGACTGGCTGATACCGATACTTTACTTTACGGCATGTCAACCCCTATTAGGTTATTTCATGCTGAATGCGTTTTGTTTTATTCATTCTTTGTGGGTACTCAGAGTCAGAGTGGACCTGAGAGTAATGGCGATGAAGGGTTACTTCACATTCCCCAGAGCACCAGGGACTGGAAAGCAGAGTTTGACATCATAATATGTTTAGGGTAATCATATACGTGCTTGACGTGACCAGCCGGTTGATCGGAGGGGAGCCCTTTTCGTCGCATGTCTAGGACTAAAGTAGTGTTGCATGTCATGGACTGCTCAGCCACCAGGATCTTATCCTCAAGCCTCACAGATCATTACACACGTATAGCCTCTTCAGGACAGTGGACTTATTTTTTGTGTTGAAGGATGCCTTTCTCGTACTGACGAGTCTTGAGGTCGTGATTGGAGAGGGGGAGTAGTCAGTTGCTGATGCCACTGGGAATATTTCGGGTGGTAGTGAGTTGTTATGTTTTTTTGTTTTTTTTATTAGGTGTAGCCTCTTCAAGACAGTGGACTTGTTTTTTGAGTTGAAGGGTGCTTTTCTCCTACTGACGAGTCTTAAGATCGTGATTGGGGAGGGGGTGCTGATGCCTCCTGGGGATCTTTAGGATAATAGTGGGAGTTGGTATATATTGATATATATTTTAGGTGTTGCCTCTATGAGAACGACGTCATTCATTACAAAATCTCAGTCCACTATCCTGAAAAAGGTCTAACAAACCGAAACGTTATAACGTCGACATCACTACCTATTATAAACATCCATCCAGTACTAAACCGTGTTCGTCCACTTTTTTTCACATAGGAGCAGGATGCGACACAAGGTTAATTCTTAAACGGAATTTAACAATGTTTGAATTCAGAGTTT
>CM042169.1:69987883-69997787 GCA_023376005.1 Doryteuthis pealeii
TAACTAAAGCAGTTTTTCAATTAATTTTTCACAATGCTATATATATATATATATATATATATACAAATACACACACACATACAAACACATACACAGAGATGATAAATCGAACTTAACGGACCTAAATTCCACCATCGTATGTCACCCCGCCGAAAAAAAGAAATTACCAAAAAATCAGGGAATTAACCGAATTTTATGAAATTTTCTGTTTGGATACATTAATGAATGTAAAATATAATGCACTAATCATTTTATTCAAAAGCTTTTTATTTTTACATTTTTCAGATCAGTTATCTTTGAACCACGTATCTTTGTGGTGTAACACGAATTCTCAAAGATACGGGGTTCTAAGTTAACTGACCTGAAAAAGTCTAAAAGTTTTAAAATAAAATAACTGGTGCATTATATATTTTATTTATCAATATATCAATACTGAAAATTCCATTAAGTTCGTTTAATCCCCTGATTTTGGTATTTTTTTTTCTTTCTGTGGGGTGACATAAACGGTGGACTTTGGGTCCGTTACGTTCGATTACCCCCCCCCATATATATATATATATATATTAATATTATTAATATTATTATTATTATTATCATTTATATTTTATATATATATATGTGTATTTATGGAATGTCTATGTTAACTAATTATATATTCAGTGTTTAATTTTAACTAGGTAATAAATAAATAAAAGGAATGAAATTGAAATTGATTGAATAACGGATATCATAGCTCTTCAGGGTGGCGTTATAACAACCCACGAGATGCGTGTTTACAACGTCCAAAACAAAAAACCCACAAGACCGTGTCCATTTCAAAAACAGTCTCTTAAGATGAAGTTTCTTCGAAATTGATTAGACACTGGACATTATATTATTTTTATACGCATTGTAATTGCTCTCGTAATATAAATAGATAATAATATACTTAACAATGCTTCAAGCAAATTAGCAAATTCTATTATAACACACACACACACACATATATATATATATATATATATATATATATATATATATTATAAGCGTAGCGTAAACATAAAGTCAGTAGCACTTGGTAATTGTCATTTTCTTTCCTCTTTGATCTTCAATAAAAAATTTGATTCGAAAATGAAAAAAAATCACTAATTCCTTCATACAAGAAGGATGAGAGATAATACCAATTTCTTACGCTGTTTAAGGTTTGAATAAAGAGATTTTCTTCTCCTAGACTAGTTTCCAATGTTAAAAAAAACAGTGTGCCCTACTATTTACCCATAGCTGGAGGTGTACCGTATTATAGGATTTTTATTAACACCAACATCAAAGGGTTCTATAAAAACGCCCGACTTCGCAACATTAAGTTGACGTAAAAGAGGCGGCGGTGACTAAAAATATTTCATTAAAAAAAAATTATAGAAAATGTTACACCAGAGGGTTTGAGTGATCTGAGTGAAAGCTGGTTGGGGTGGAGGAAATGCCCTTGAAGTGAAGAATCCTTATAATGTGGGGAAGTTTTTAGAAAGTTAAGGGAGGAAAATTAGTTAAGGGCATATTTTCTTAAAAAAACAAACAAACAAAAAACAGAGAATGGTTCAGGGTTTATACTGAAGGCGTTTTGTCTTATTCATTCTTGTTCTGTTTTTAATTTTTTAAAACAACTTTATAAACTCATTTTTGTATATATATATATATAATATATATATATATATATATATATTATATATATAATATATATAATATATATATATATATATATATATATATATGCACATATGTTTATATATATATATATGTATATATGTACATATATTTGGGGCCGGGTTAGTTCAGTCGATAGAGCGTTCGGCTAGAAACCACAAGGTTCCTAGTTCGATACCGGTCCTCGCCAGGGATCTGTGCGGTAAAGTAAGGAGCTGATGGTAGGTGTGGCGCTCCACCTCAGATGCTAAAAAACAATCTCCTTGGTCTAGTGCTATTGAAAAGGGTATAGACTGGCTGACTGGCTGATACCGACTTTAGGCCGCCCCGACGACTTATGTATATATATGTACATATATATGTATATATATGTACATATACTTATATATATATATATATATATATATATATATATATATATATGTGTGTATATATATATTTATATATGAATATATGTACATATATATGTATATATGTATATATGTATATACACATATATATATATGTATATAAATATGTATATATATACATATATATATACATATATATAAGTATATATATATACACACATATGTACATATATATATATACGTATATACATATATACATATATATACACACATATATATATACACACATATATATATACATATATATATATGTATATATATGTGTCTGTGTGTATACATGTACATATATAGATGAAACCCTAAAAGGCACAGCTACTCCGTATCAAATTGGAGAAATGTCGACGAAGGCGTACTTTAGCCCGCCCCCACGAAGATCGAAAATAGGAATCTCACCATTAGATGAAGTTAAATGGCATACCTAGGACACTAAGAAATTCAGTCACTGCCTTCTAGCACATGTTATAAAAGGGGTTAGTGGTTTGCCATAAGGACAATTTTATCGGTACAATCATATAGGTTATAAGGATTGACATGCATAGCCTATTGATTGGAGTGGACCTGTCCAATAGACTATCTCGCCACATTAAGCGTCAAGGTGAATTGGTGTGTATCACGGATAGATCAGCCACGAGGATTCCTTCTTTAAGCATCACGAATCGCCACTCACGGCCAACAGGTGGTTACGTTAGGGGGGTCTTACCCCTCTGCATAGGTACGGTCGGTGTATTCTACAACCACAGTCGATAGAACTCTTATTGTTTTATTTTCAATGATATATATATATATATATATATATTAAAACAGACTGTACGATGTTCTAGCATCGCACAAGCATTTGCCAAATTCACTTGTCATGGTTATTTTCTATAATTATCGAATTTTATACGATATACGCATTGTAATTGCCTTCAAGCAAAAATATAGATAATATACATATATATTTAATATACCAAACTTGTTGGTAAATCCTCACGGTGAGAAAAAAAAACGGCAAATAATTTGAATATACTACCAAACATCACCAAAAAGAAAAGACCAATATAATCGTACCAACCAAAAATAATCTATTGATACAATACTTGACCGAAAGAAAAAACAATTTATATATATATATATATATATATATATATATAATATATATATATATATATATATATATATAAACCCGCTAGGATATACTAAAGCTAATAAGTAAAGAGTGACCAATACCTAAGTAGAGCAAATAATAAAGATAAACTTAATGAGTCAGATAAACCTACTGAAAGTTTCGCCTAGTGCTCTTCTGGGCTAAGATCCGACTAAAGAGATTTGGAGCAAACTATATATATATATATATATATATATATATATATATATATATATATATATAGTGTGTGTGTGTCCCAAAATAATGTATACACTCATTAAAAAATGTGCATTCTTTCTCTTGTATCAATCTTATTTACAAGTATAAATACATAGATTGATTAAGTTATAACGACTCAAAAAGTGTATACATTATTTTGGGACACCCTCTCTCGATATATATATATATAATATATATATATATATATATATATATACATATATATATATATATATATAATGTTGTTCTGGTTCCAACGGAAGAAAATGTAATATTTTATAAAAAAAAGAAGGTCCGCGAAATGTATCGTTCTCAGAAAAAATGATTTCACACACACACACACACACACACACACACACATATATATGTATATATATATATATATATATATATATATATTATATAATCCAAAAGTCCCGAGAAAAAATCTTCCTTACGACACAAGAGTTTTATTTAAAAAACCTGTCGCTGTTTGAGAGCTCAATGTGCTCTCTTAATGTTAGAGTCACAGAGCAAATATATAAGTAAAGAAACAACAAAAGACTTAGAGATTTAGCTTTATAGTCTATTTCAGGGTGCTTAGACAAATAGTCTAACTCTCCCGACTCATCAGATACGAATGATGAAATTTTTATTACTTTAAAGGCATTTGAAAACAGATTTTTATTTTATTTAAAAAAAAAAAAATTTTATTATGTTTATTATATTATTTTTATATTTTATTATATTCTATAAAATTTAAAAAAAAAACAATAAAAAAATAAGAAATAAAAAATAAAAATCTGTTTTCAAATGCCTTTAAAGTAATAAAAAATTTCATCATTCGCATCTGATGAGTCGGGAGAGTTAGACTATTTGTCTAAGCTCCCTGAAATAGACTATAAAGCTAAATCTCTAAGTCTTTTGTTATTTCTTTACTTATATATATAATATATATATATATATATATATATATATATATATATATATATATATATTGAAAATGCTACGCCAGCCAAAATGTTATACTGTCAACTTTGTCCGTTGCTTAACTTATTTCCCCACTAACAATTTTAAACCCTTTATCTTTATTCTCTTTGTCTGAAAACCTTTACTGTCAGTTTATAATCTCCTTAGCTTCTGAAAACCTCCAACATCACTACCCGATGAGCCAGCGCACCTAATCTAACCCTGACTGGCTGTTAAGTTGGTTGTGCCTAAAGGACAGAATCGCTTTGCAGGATTCTCACTATGACACTTCCTGGTCGGTAGAGGGCGCTCCGTTCAAATCCGTCCACCCGCGGCATTTTCGTTCATACGTCTAAGCTGTTCTTTTTACACGGAATCACACAGCTTAATTCTTGTTTAAAGTTATCGATTGCACTGGAAGCAAGCTGTGAAAATCGATTTATTGGCCTTCTAACAATGGAAGTATTTTCCCTTAGAATCGGATTACATTTCGGAACCAAAACATCATCAAAAAAAATAAATAAAATAAATAAAAATAAAAAATAAAAAAGTAAAGAAGGGGAAAAAGAAGAAAAAGAAAAAAAAGAAAAAATCTTTTGAACCTTTGGAAATTCACTAATCACAGAAATCAATTTGGGCTTTCACGGAATAGGTTTCAAATAAGATTCCAGGACTTTTATTTTATTCTATTTTATTTTATTTATTTTTGGGGGGAAATATTCCCTCAAGACACTCTTTGGCTTATTCATAGGAATTAGGTTTAACCGGATCATCTTCACTTTTGGGTATCCTACAAGTATTTTGTACTTGGAAGTTGAAAGTACATTGCACTATGAACAGAACACACAAACGTTCTCAAGACACAAATAGTACTTTAGAATAAACTAGCAGCGACTACCCAGCTTCACCTAGGTAGAGGGTGATTTTTAAAAGTTAGTCCCGCAGATCCATTATTACTGATTCGTGAGTTGAATCCTTGTGGGATGCCCCATTTAAATCCCTATGTAAAAAAAAAAAATGCATTTCACTTAGCGCTAATACACTTGGGAAAGGTATGAATCCTATTCTCCCTCTAGCTATGGGTAAATAGCAGGGCAGACTGGGTTCTTTAACCATGGCTAGGTAACCAGTCTAGGAGAAGGAAAACTCTGAATTCAAACCTATTGAACTCCGCTTTAGAAATTGACCTTGTGTCTTATCCTGCTCGTGCGGAGGAGTTGGTAAATATATATGTAAAAAAAAAAAATAGACATTGCATTGATCCAGCTACTCTGAAAAGAAATGTTAATGTCTACTATCGAAAATATCAAATGAAAAAAAAAACCATGCTGTTATCATTAAAATGTTATTTTTTTAATTATATTTACGAATATAAATCAAATCTCTATCCTTTTTGCTCAAAAAACAAGCCCTGGTGATATTTAATGTGTATATATATTTACTTTGTTAATTGTTTTATTTTCGAAGTTTCCTCCGGACTTATAGATTCCCACAACTGCCCTTTATATATATATATAGATGAACCATCTATTAAACAGGGAAAACAATGAATCAGTAATGTATATCTATTATTATACTAAAGCTGAGCGAATCAAATTTGTCTCCTAAAGGCTCTCTGATTGTTTGTTTAGTTTAATGAAACGAAAGTTATACTAAATTATTCCTTATTTTTAGAATTGGATTATGATTTTTTTAAAGTCCATTTTCATTGGTTCTAATTCATCGTAATTTCCAATTAAATCAAAAACTGACCAATCTCTTACTTTATTTTCTGCCTATTACTTTCCTCCTCTCTATGTATCTCTTCCTCTTTATTTTAGTTTCTCTGGAAGATTAGAGAGAGAGAGAAAGAGAGAGAGAGAGAGAGAGAGAGAGAGAGAGAGAGAGAGAGAGAGAGACATGGGTGAATTTGAAATGTATTTCTATGTTACATTTCATAGCTAGCAACTCGTAGCTTAAATTAGGTCAAACATCTTTCTTAGAACGCTTACAAAATAATCTTAATGTTTTGTCCAGTCGAATATATATTCTTTAAAAATTTTATTCAATTTGCAAACTCACTTTTCTCTAATCTCAATTATCTACACAGAGCTGAATGGGTGACACAACGGGTCAGGTTTTGTGTAGCTAAATATGAGATCATACAAATCGTCCAAGATGAAATGCAAAAATGTAAGTTCTGATTATCTGGTATTGCTTATCTGCCGAATTCTATTTTCTTATACGTGTTGTCACCTCAGCTAATCAATTAGCCATTCGGTTTTTATTATAAAGAAACGAAGGAAAGTGAAAGGACATGTGACACAGAAAAAATATAATAACAAAGAAAGAAAGAAGATAGGGGAAATATAGAGAGGGGGTGGGCTTGCGGAAGCGATAATGCTAATTTATTTTAATCCAACATAATGAAAATAGGAAAAGAAGGAAAGGGAGAAAAATAAACGGGAGAGATTTAAATCAAGATTATCATACTTTTATTAAAATATCAAACGTTGTAAAAATTGAATTATTATACTGTGGTATATCCACAGGTCCTGCTAGTTATTAACAATGTCTATACATATAAATATCAAATACAAAAATAAAACGGCGGTTGTTTCTTGTGCTTGTAAAATACGTGATATTCTTGTTAATGATAATACAAAGATGCTTCAACCCCCCCTCTCTCTCTTTTTCTTTCTTTCTTTCTCTATTTCTTTTTTTCTCTCTCATCCTCTCTCTCTCTCTCTCTCTCTCTCTCTTTCTGTCAGTCTGAAGGTCTCTCTCTCTCTCATTCTCTCTCTCTCTCTCATTCTCTCTCTCTCTCTCTCTCTCTCTCTCTGTCATTCTCTCTGTCTCCGTCTTTTTATTTTCTCTCTCTAATTCTCTCTCTCATTCTTACTCATTCTCCCCGTCTCTCTGTCTATCTACCTCTCTCTCTCTCTCTCTCATTTTCTCTCTCCCATTCCCTCTCTCATTGTCTCTGTCTCTCTGTCTCTCTCTCCCATTCTTCTCTCATTCTCTGTCGCCCCCCTCTTTCCTCTCTCTCATTCTCCCTCTCTCATTCTCTCTCATTATTTCTGCCTGTCTGTCATTCTGTCTCTGTTCGTCTCTGTCAATCAGTCCGTCTCTGTCTCTGTCTCTGTCTGTCTGTCAGTCTCTCTCATTGTCTCTCTCATTATCTCTGTCTCTCTGTCTCTGTCTCTGTCTCTCTCTCATTCACTCACTCATTCTCTCTTTTATTCTCACTGTCTCTGTCTCTGTATCTCTTTCTTTCTCTCATTCTCTCTCTCTCATTCTTTATGCCTCTGTCTTTTTAGTTCTCTCTGTCATTCTCTCTGTTATTCTTTCTCATTCTCCCTGTCTCTCTGTTTATCTACCCCTCTCTCTCTCTCTCTCTCTCTCTCTCTCTCCTTGTCTCTCTCTAATTCTCAGTCTCTCTCCCTCTGTATATCTCTTTATTTCTCTCTCTCTCTCTCATTCTCTCTATCTCATTCTCTCTGTCCCTGTCTCTGTCGGTCTCTCAATATCTCTCTCTCTCTCACTCTCTCTCTTTCGCTCTCTCTCTCTCTCATTCTCTCTAATTCTCTATGTCTCTCTCTCTCTCTCTCTCTCTCTCTCTGTCGGTCTCTCCCTCTCTCTCATTCTCTGTCTCTGTCTTTGTCTCTGTCTGTCTGTCTCTCTCTCTCACTATCCCCCCTCTCTCTCTCAGTCTCTCTCTCATTCTCTGTCTCTGTCTTAGTCTCTGTCTGTCTGTCTGTCTCTCTCACTATCCCCCCTCTCTCTCTCTCAGTCTCTCTCTCAATTTCTGTCCGTCTGTCTGTCTCTCATTCTCTCTCTGTCATTCTCTCTGTGTCTGTCTGTATGTGAGTCTATCTGATTCTCATTCTCTCTGTCTATGTGTGTCTCTCACTTATTCTCTCTCTCTCCCTCCCTCTCTTTCTCTCTCTCTCTCTCTTTCTCTCTCATTTTCTCTGTCTCTGTCTGTCTGTCTGTCTGTCTCTGTCTCTCACAATCGTTTAATCTCTTCATTACAATCATCCTTGGGGATAATCCTGTTTTTTAGGCAATTCAAATCGTTGATTAGATTCTATATTAAGCGAAATGTCTTTGGGGAAAATGTAAATTTCTCCCTAGATTATTTCCACGAATACCCTGCAAGCGTGACCTCTCCCATCGAAAATATAAAGAATTTTTTTCCCTTCCTCTTCGTGATTGTTAAATACTGTCGTAGAACTGACAAGTGCCCCTTATGTTTTTGGTAAATTGTCTTTAATTCCGTTAAATCTTCTTTCTTGGAGAACACTGCTTGACGACAATTAACGAAGGATTTGAATCACCTTTTTTATTGTTTCTCTGATTTTAAGTTAGAAAATGTGTTTTCGTCTTTTCTTTTCTTTTCCACCTGACTTTAGTGATTCATATATCTAGTAGAAAACTGGGCTCAATTCAGATTCTGTGGTCCATTCGAAAAGAACGTTTATCTGAATCTAATAGGTAATTTGCTCCTGGAATATTAATATTACAACTAAATATAAAGTATTTTTCTGAATGTTTGAGATGAGGCTTGATGATTAGTATTATCTGCGTTATTCGGACTATTGTCCTCATCTTCGTTGTTATTTGTACAACGTTTCGGCCGATATACCCTCCGGCCTTCTTCAGGTATTTCTTGTCGGACTCGGGAACCTTCTTTTCGGATTCATGCCCTAGTGGATAAGTTAGTTAGGTTAAGACAGTTCTGAGTGACAGTTATCTCTGGATTCCGGGTTCAATCCTGAGTAGAGGCAGTAACATAGAAAAATAATTAACGCAACTCCTACCCCAGTTATGGTTAGCCGAATGAGAACAGGATACCCCCGTGGACTGCATAAAGGGTTAGATTCGAAGTTCCGTGATGGCTCCCGATTACGACAAGAAGGTTCCCGACTACGACAAGAAGGTTCCTGAGTCCAAAAAGAAGGTTCCCCAGTCCGAGAAGATTCCCCAGTCCGACAAGAAATACCTGAAGGAGGCCGGAGGGCATATCGACCGAAACGTTGTACAAATAAAAATAAAGATTGGGACAATAGTCCGAATAACGCAGATAATACTAATCATCAAGCCTTATTTGACCCCCCTTTCCTAAAAAGGATATGATGGTACCAGTCTATGTGTATGTGTGGGTACATTTTGCACAATGTGTAAGTGTGAGTACATAAGCAGAATGTGTATGTGTAAATACTCGGTTAAGGCCTCGGTTATGTTGCAGACCGCTTTTCAAGGGGCGAATAATGCGTAAGAGTCGTAGTGGGAAAAATGACAAATAATGGGAAGTCGAATAGAAGAAAGCCTTTTTACTCGTTTTTTCTCTCTCTATATATATATATATATTTACCAAGTCTCCACGTTATACCATTACAGTCAACCATGCTGAAGCACCGTTTCCCACTAGATCACCGAAGTTAAGCAGTGAAGATACTGTCCTCAAAGTTTAGATGGGTGACCTAACTACACGACGGTACTGTTAGAAAACCGAATAATCAAATCTGCTTTCGTGGCG
>CM042169.1:69997887-70002887 GCA_023376005.1 Doryteuthis pealeii
TTCTTACATAGACTCTTTTTTTTAGATTTTATTTGTGATAATTAGGCATTTCAGATCTTTAGATTTTTAGTATTATCACTGATCTTTCGATAGTTTTTTATAGATATACTTGAATGTTAACGGTTTAGTTAGAATTAAATTATCTCTATTAGAACTATCTATTTGTTTAGTCTTTAATATCTCTTATCTGATCACTTCTTATAGTTATCCTTTATTTTACTTTTTTTTAATCGCTTTTCATCTGTGTATATTATAAATTAGCTATATTTATTAGATTATAATATTATTTTATTTTTTATAGTTTACTTTGGGACTTAGTAATATTTTTTTTTCTTTTTTATTTTTAATCGATAATATATAAGATTCTTTATGTTTTTTGTCGTTATAGTTCTCTTTCTATAGTTATTTTCTAAATATAGTTACTTTTCTTAGCTTAGGATTTTATATAATATAATTTATTATTTTAAACTTCTAGATATTAATTTAGATTTATATAGAAATCTTTACTATTTAGATTAGTAGTAGAATGAATAGACATCTCCACCAAACACGGGTGTACAAATATTTTTTTTTTTTTTACTGTTCGTGTTTTGGAGTAGCTCTCCTAACACTGTTGAGATGATCGCTCCTATCTTATTTTGGGTCTATTTCAACTACAAATCCCATCATTCTACAGTTGCAATTATAGCATAGAAACACTACAGAACTGTGGAATATTACCACATTATGATAATTTAATTATTCTAACATTATTCCATATTTATTTAAGAGTTATTGAATTAGTTCAAGATTAAAAAGTAATAATCGTTGATTCATTTTTAAAAATTCAAATCTTAATTGTTGAAGCACCTCTTCATCACCATTGCTCCCTGGTCCCACCTGCCCGGAGTGGTAATACCTGTAGGGTCCCATCTATGGGTTAAATACAAAATGTATCACCATTGCTCCCTGGGATCCCGACCTACCCTCAGCCATCCGCCACTGCCCACTCCAACCCCCTCCCTCCCACACATCCACTCTGACCCGGAGTGGTAGTACCTGTTAGAGTCCCAATTATGGGCTAATGAAAAATGTATTTATAAAAAAATGTGATTATCCATTAAGAATGGATTTTATTTCAAAACTTTTCGGGCATGAATGACCCACTGAGTTTGATAGCCGAAAAAACCAAACAAACCTATATAATTTCCCAACCCTATTGCCCGTATGCAACCCCAAACCCTTTTTAATCATATGGATGCTATGATAGAGTGACTGAGGTCTTACATGTCCAGGGAACAACGTTAAACTCTGATGGTGAGGTTCCAGTTCTGGAGTCTGCGGAAGGTGGGCACCCTTCATCACCATTGCTCCTGTTCCAACTCTGACCCGGAGTGCTAGGTACCTGTTAGAGTCCCATCTATGGTTGGAATAGAAAAAATGTATTCTATTTTTTTTTAAGAATTGATTTATTTCAAAACTTTATCGGCATTAAATGACCCCACAGAGGTTGATATGTTCGGAAAACAAAACAAACAATCACAAAATTATTTCTTTCTTTTTATCTAACATATTATAACTTTTATTTGATTCTTCTTCCCCTTCTTTTTTCGTCCGTTTGTTTTGGTTTGGTTTGGTTTACGGGGCATATCAACCTCACTGGGTTCATTTAATGCGTACATTTTAAGATAATTAATTTCTTAATGGATACACAATTTTTTTATAATTACATTTCTTTATGTAAATTATCAAGAGAAGAAGCCAGCAGAGAAGTAAAAAAATGTATTATCCATTAAGAATGGATTCATTTCAAGCTTATCGGCATTAAATGACCCACTGAGGTTGATATGCCGTAAAAACAAACCAAATCAAACCAATTAAATAGATTGTGGAATGCAGGATTTCCCGTAAAGTTTACTAAAAGTTTTTTTTTCTACGGTTACAACTTCATCGCGTTTTCGCATATATTCACAGATGATAGTTTAATATGATTATTTTTTCATACTTTTTGGGTTTTTGTTAATATTATTTTTTTTTTTTTAAATTTCCGTATTTTTTAAATTCTTTTTAATATCTCTTGTTGACGATGATAAACCTTAGAGTCTCTTTAGTGCACGCGTGTCTGTTTGTGTCTGATGTTTGTGCATGCGAGCGTCTGCATGTTGTATGATGCATGTGGGTATCGTGTTGTGTCTGGTCTACATGTTTGTATGTGCAACTGTATTGTTGTGTGTGTGTGTGTGCATGTGTGGTGCGTGGTGCGTGTGTCTTAGAAATATGTATGTGCTTGGAATATTCGAAATAATACAGGAGACGTCTTTCTCTTGGTGGCCCGTATGATGTTAATTATCATGACAGAAAAGTACGATAAGGAACCCTATTCATTTGGGCAAGATTTGTCCAAAAATTAGACAGCGAAGGAGTTCAACAGACAGGATTGTAGTGGAGAGAGAGAGAGACGAAGAGAGAGAGAGAGAGAGAGGACGACAGAGAGAGGAGGAGAAAGAGAGAGAATGGGATGGAAGATAATAATCCACCCGGTTATAAGGTTAAATTTGAATCTGGAATTGAACGTTCTAGTATCCGCGAAAGTACACTCATGCACGGAAAATAGGCACAGACAGAAATACACACCATACACAGATAATATATATATAATAATATAATATATATATATATATGTGTGGGTGTGTGTGTGTGTGTGTGTGGGTTGTGTGTGTGTTTGAGCAGCCTTTTTTCATTTATGCATGTTGAATTAAACAGAAGAATACACATCCTCTTTAACAATTTTATTTGTGATATTTTCAAGTTTTCTGGCCAACTTTTTAATATTTGGATGGAATTCGTGGATTAGTCCACCAAAGTTCATGTCCTGAGTACTTTCGGCACTTCCAAGTGCGATCATCATGGATGATGTGTTCCAGTTTTTCAAATTATATTAATGGATGTGGACGTTGGAAGGAGGAGTATTGATAGGAAAGCTGCTATAGGCATTTTAAAATGTGAGTACTGCATTGGAAATTAATTTTGTTAAGGAAGTTTAATTCCACACATTCTGCACAAAGAAAAAAAATAAACAAAAACTCCAAATACTAGAAGCTTTATACATAAAACAATACAAACCATCCTTAAACAAAATTTATTTCCAATATAGTACACACATTCTAAAATGCCTATAACACCTTTCTAACCAATTCTTCTCCTTCCAGCCTCCACATTAATATATATATATATATATATATATATATATATATTATTATTATATATATATATATAGAGAGAGAGAGAGAGAGAGAGAGAGAGAGAGATTGGTAATTTTTCCGAGATGAAATAATGGAAAATAAGTGCTTAATTACAAATGTAAGAGCTTTATTTATTAAATATAACTGTTTATACGGAGGTTTTAGGGAGCAAGCATCTACCTAATGTTTCAGGCTTCGCCTTCGTCAGGATACCATTTAATCTGATGTGTCTGCAATTTCACATTTTACGGTTATATATTTGTAAACAACAGCAATTTTACGGTTAAATTTATAGACGCTGATAAATTCAAAATTAAGGCTCACAAAGTTCTCTCCCTTTGATTGTTTACAAAAAAAACAGAAAAATATAAACAAAGAAACATATATATAAAAAAAAACTTGTGCACATTCCACTCATACATATATATTTTTTTTTTCCTCACTTTACGTTTTTTTTCCCGTATTTTTTTAGTTCAATCCTTATATTATGTAAATTAATATTAATAAAAAATAAAAAATAAAAAATAAAAAAATAATTTGTAGAATGTCTTGTGAAGACCCCCTTCACAAAGAAATTCTACAAATTTATTTTTTATTTTTTTATTTTTTTATTTTTTTATTAATATTAATTTACTCTAAAATTTGTTAGAAAAATTGTAAAATTTCCGGATGGTAAAATCCTGGAAAATTATGTAAGCTTGTATTCTAGTGTGGTTGATGAGTTTCACTTATCCATAAGTTTAGTAAATATTTTTTTCTTATGTGGGCATACCTTAAACATTTCAGATATTTTGTTCAGGTGGTTATATATAAACATTAAAGCATGAAAATTATCGAACCAAGCATTTATTATAAATGTTATAGTTTTTGTAAAGAGGAAACCAGAAAGCAGAGGAAAATACGCAAAGATTATTCGCAAACTATAAACATATATTCTGAACCTGATCGATAGCCATTGAGATAAAAATCATTCCAATATAAATATTTTTTGAACTTTGACTTAAAATTCAACAAAGGGTACACTATTTATCTGAATTTTTTAGACGCGACTCGATAATTAGTATCATTTGGATTATACAAACTATTGTCCAACATCTTTATTATTATCTGTACAATGTTTCGACCGATGTGGCCCCAGCCCGGTATTTCTTTTGTCGTTTGTTATGTGTCAATTGGACATATATCATTAGGTATGTGTCCAATTGGACGCATATCATTTATGGACGGGGATTTGAGACCCAATATCGGTTTGTGTTAAAATGTGATCTCCAATCGTTTTGCCTATGTCTTCCGACAATCCATTTTTTATTCATGTTACTCTATCAGTTTAAATATAATAAACCTAGGGTATACAAATGCAGAATAACGCGCAAGAGATAATATAATTAGAATCGCATTTCACGTATAAAATATCATTAGATTACGAAAATCCCAAAGTTGCCTAACCTAGCCCTAACAATAACCCTAGCACTTTCTCTCTCTCTCTCTCTCTCTCTCTCTCTCTCTCTCTCCTCTCTTCTAATATATATATATATATATATATTATTATATATATATTACCAACCCCTCCACACCATAGGTCAATTTTTTAAGCAGAGTCTAACAGATTTGAATTCAGAGTTTTCCTTCTCCTAGAATGGTAACCTGGCCATTGTTAAATGGCCAAGTCTGCTCTGTTATTTACCTTTAGCTGTAGCGTGTAGGGAGAATTGGATCCATACCTTTCCCAAGGGTATTAGCGCCATGTAAAATGCAAACAGCTTCGTTTAGGAATTGAAC
>CM042169.1:70007887-70022887 GCA_023376005.1 Doryteuthis pealeii
TTCAGTTGGGCAGATGTCTAAACCCTATATAAGCCCTTTTAGAAGTCAGTCGTAGACGACAATGACGTCACTCCATGTTTGCAACAGATGTGGGCGCCCTGGTCGCTAGTTAGTCCAATTCTGGACTAGCAGATGCGGTCACACAATATTGCAAGGGAAATTCCCATCATGTTTCAAGACGACGAAGACGTTGCTGATCTGCAGCCTTGATAATATCGATGTTGAACCGCCCAGCTTCTGTGCGGCAGTCGTGTCGCAAATCTTGTCTGTTAGAGGCCAGATTTTCCACGCTTGAATGTACGATGGTGTATGGTTTCAGCGTTATCTTTATATGGTTCCATGGTACTGCTTTCCTTACAGACAGTGTCAAATATTCTCCACCCAAACACTCTGAAATATCCATATTGATGCTCCATCGAGAATGCCAAGAAGTTACAGTTTTCAACTGTCTTTGCAGAATAAAAAGTTTCATGGTACTTAGAAGTCAGTCGTAGACGACGATGACGTCACTCCATGTTTGCAACAGTTGTGGACCCTCTGGTGGCTAGTTAGTCCAATTCTGAACTTGCAGATGAAGTCACACATATTGCAAAGAAAATTCCCATCATGTTTCATGACGACGTTGCTGATCTGCAGCCTTGATAATATCGATGTTGAACCGCCCAGCTTCTGTGCGGCAGTCGTGTCGTAAATCTTGTCTGTTGGAGGCCAGATCTTCCACGCTTGAATGTACGATGGTGCATTTCTTCAGTGTTGTCTTAATATGGTTTCATGGTACTGCTTCCCTCACAGACCGTGTCTAATATTCTCCACCCAAACACTCGGAAATATTCATATTGGTGCTCCAGCGAGAATGCCAAGCAGTTACTGCATGTCGTTTTCAACTGTCTGGCAGAATAAAGAGTTTCATGGAAATTCTTTCTTCACAGACAGTGTGTATTTTTCTCCACCCAAACACTCTGAAATATTCTTATTGATACTCCATCGAGAATGCCAACCAGTTACAGTTTTCAACTTTCTGGCGGAATAAAGAATTTCATGGTACTCCTTTCCTTACAGACAGTGTCTAATTTTCTCCACACAAACACTCTGAAATATTCATATTGATACTCCATCGAGAATGCCAACCAGTTACAGTTTCAACTTTCTGGCGGAATAAAGAATTTCATGTACTCCTTTCCTTACAGACAGTGTCTAATTTTCTCTACACAAACACTCTGAAATATTTCTTATTGATACTCCATCGAGAATGCCAACCAGTTACAGTTTTCAACTTTCTGGCGGAATAAAGAATTTCATGGTACTCCTTTCCTTACAGACAGTGTCTAATTTTCTCCACACAAACACTCTGAAATATTCTTATTGATACTCCATCGAGAATGCCAACCAGTTACAGTTTTCAACTTTCTGACGGAATCAAGAGTTGCATGGTACTCCTTTCCTTACAGACAGTGTCTAATTTTCTCCACCCAAACACTCTGAAATATTCTTATTGATACTCCATCGAGAATGCCAACCAGTTACAGTTTTCAACTTTCTGGCGGAATAAAGAATTTCATGGTACTCCTTTCCTTACAGACAGTGTCTAATTTTCTCCACACAAACACTCTGAAATATTCATATTGATACTCCAAGCACTTACTGCATGCCTTTTTTCAACTTTCTGGTGGAATAAAGAAATCCATGGTGCTGCCTTCTTCACAGACAGTGTCTAACTGTTCGTATATATTGGCAGAAACATAAATGGAAACACTAGTTCATAGTACAGAAAAATACACACTCACACTATTGTGCGTCCAAACCCTATATAATTCCTTTTAGAATTCCGTCGTAGACGACGATGATGTCACTCCATGTTTGCAACAGTTGTGGACTCTATGGTGGCTAGATAGTCAAATTCTGGACTTGCAGATGCGGTCACACACATTGCAAAGAAAATTCCAATCGTGTTTCATGACGATGAAGACATCGCTGATATGCAGCCTTGATAATATCGATGTTGAACCGCTAAGCTTCTGTGCGGCAGTCGTGACGCAAATCCTGTCTATTGGAGGCCAGATATTCCACGCTTGAAGGTACGATGGTACATTTTTTCAGCGTTATCTTTATATGGTTCCATGGTACTGCTTTCCTTACAGACAGTGTCTAATTTTCTCCACCCAAACACTCTGAAATATCCATATTGATGCTCCATCGAGAATGCCAAGAAGTTACAGTTTTCAACTGTCTGGCAGAATAAAAAGTTTCATGGTACTTAGAAGTCCGTCGTAGACGACGATGATGTCACTCCATGTTTGCAACAGTTGTGGACCCTCTGGTGGCTAGATAGTCAAATTCTGGACTTGCAGATGCGGTCACACACATTGCAAAGAAAATTCCAATCATGTTTCATGACGACGAAGACGTCGCTGATCTGCAGCCTTGATAATATCGATGTTGAACCGCTCAGCTTCTGTGCGGCAGTCGTGACGCAAATCCAGTCTGCTGGAGGCCATATCTTCCACGCTTGAAGGTACGATGGTGCATTTTTTCAGCGTTATCTTTATATGGTTCCATGGTACTGCTTTCCTTACAGACAGTGTCTAATTTTCTCCACACAAACACTCTGAAATATTCATATTGATACTCCAAGCACTTACTGCATGCCGTATTTCAACTTTCTGGTGGAATAAACAGTTTCATGGAACTCCTTTCCTCACAGACAGTGTCTAATTTTCTCCACCCAAACACTCTGAAATATTCATATTGATGCTCCATCGAGAATGCTAAGCAGTTACTGCATGTTGTTTTCAACTGTCTGGCAGAATAAAGAGTTTCATGGAACTCTTTTCC
This sequence comes from Doryteuthis pealeii, assembly GCA_023376005.1. Classification (NCBI taxonomy): domain Eukaryota; kingdom Metazoa; phylum Mollusca; class Cephalopoda; order Myopsida; family Loliginidae; genus Doryteuthis; species Doryteuthis pealeii. The sequence continues at coordinate 70,010,720 of CM042169.1, forward strand.
TTACAGACAGTGTCTAATTTTCTCCACCCAAACACTCTGATATATTTATATTGATGCTCCATCGAGAATGCTAAACATTTACTGCATGCCGTATTTCAACTTTCTGACGAAATCAAGAGTTGCATGGTACTCCATTCCTTACAGACAGTGTCTAATTTTCTTCACCCAAACACTCTGAAATATTCATATTGATACTCCAAGCACTTACTGCATGCCTTTTATCAACTTTCTGGTGGAATAAAGAGTTGCATGGTACTGCCTTCCTCACAGACAATGTCTAACTGATCGTGTATATTGTAAGAAACATGAATGGAACTACTAGTTCATAGTACAGAAAAAAACTACGCACTCACGCTATCGTGCGTGCAAAAGGGACGTGCGTATATATTACATTGAGTTCAGTTGGGCAGATGTCCAAACTCTATATAATTAGGTAGAGAATGATTGCTCAACTCACGCGTCATTCTCATTTCTTTAATAGAGTTTTTCTCAATTGTGTGTAATTTCCCGAGTACACATGCATTTTGTGAATTGATAGAATAAACTTATGAGAGAATTGAAGGCAAAAATTCATTCAACATGAAAAGCTTATACGAGTTCAAATCCTGGACGAGATTTATACTTTTGAGAGAATTTAAGACAAAATTTAAGTAAAAAAATGTGTATTAATAGTATAAACTTATGAGAGAATTTAAGGCAAAAATTCATTCAATTGGAAAAGCCTAGACGAGTTCAAATTCTGGACGACATTTATACTTTTGGGAAAATTTAAGCCAAAATTTAAGCCAAAATTTAAGTAAAAAATGTGTATTAATAGTATAAACTTAAGATATAATTTAAGGCAAAATTCATTCAACTGGAAAAGCCTAGACGAGTTCAAATCCTGGACGAGATTTACATTATTGAGAAAATTTACGGCAAAATTTAAGACAGTATTTAAGGCAAAATTTAAGGCAAAAATGTGCATTATTAGTATAAACTTATGATATAATTTAAGGCAAAAATTCATTCAACATAAAAAGCCTATACGAATTCAAATCCTGGACGAGGTTTATACTTTTGAAAGAATTTTATGGCAAAATTTAAGGCAAAAAATGTGCATTAATAGTATAAACTTATGAGAGAATCTAAGGCAAAAATTCATTCAACTGGAAAAGCCTAGACGAGTTCAAATCCTGGACGAGATTTATACTATTCTTTTTCTAGCTATTTGTAAATAGTAGGGAAGATTGCGCTCTTTAACCTTCGTTAGGCAACCAGTCTAGAAGAAGGAAGATCTGAAAACAAAACTATTAAATTCTGCTTAACAAATTGACCTTGTGTCGCATCCTACATACAAGGTGTATCAAGTATTTTTGTACTTTTTGACACAACCTGTATTCTGAAAAAAAAAGTTCCATTCATTGTTCATTTCTATCTTCGTAAATACAGCTTTAAACTTGGTACTTTTTGGCACAACTTGTATTCTGAAATAAATTAATGAATGGAACGCTATTTTTTTTCAAAATACAAGTTGTGTCAAAAAGTACAACAATCTCGATACTTTTTTGACACAACTTGTTTATATAAATGAAATTATTCTGACCGCATTTTTGACATTTCTAGAGCACATGTTATCTTCCAATTCCTCTTTATCTATTTCCCTTTCCATTGTAATAAAAAGGTTAATTAAGGTGCGAAAAATATTTCCCCCGTGTAATATTCGAAGCGTTCGAGATAGATAGGCCAAAACTATTGCTGGAAATTACCCCTAAGTATAACCCAGTTTAATAGGGCAAGATAATATTGTTTAAGTAAGTAAAATTTCCCAGGGGTCTGCTTTCATTGGGTTTCTAACTCTCTTATTGGGATGTTGTTAACACGATACGTGTAGGAACATGAGAACAAACAATGCCTTATCTAAAGCAATAGTGTGAAATTATATATATATAATATATATATATATATATTATATATATATATATATATATATATAATCGATATATTCACAAATAATAGTTCACAATATCAGAGATATAGTATGTATATCTAACTTAGAGTAGCGTGGAAACACAGTCAGTTTCTCCCTTTCGTGATTAATCAATACTTGTCTCTATATTTAATTTATTAATTTATCTATTAATATATATATATATATTATATATATATATATATATATATATATAAATATATATAATATATATATATGTGTGTGTGTGTGTGTGTGTGTGTGTGTGTGTGTGAGGTATCCAAAACTTGGTAGTAAGATGATTCTGTATGTGCTTTCTAATATATATATATATATATATATATATATATATATATATGTATGTATATATATTTAAAATCGACGCGGGGGGGAGGCTTAAAGTCGATATCAGCCAAAAAGTGAGGGAGTATATCCCCTTTCACTAGCGCTATACGAAGGAAATTATTTTTAGCGTCTGAGTTGGATCGCCACACCTACCATCAGCTACTCAATTGACCGCACAGATCCCTGTGCTACTCATACGCTGAGTTGGCAAGGGCCGGTATCGAACCAGGAACCTTGCATACCCAAACAAAAAAATATGAATATCATTTCAAGATTTGTTCTGATTATGGTGGGGTCTGGAAATTCCGGATTTAGTGCAGAATGAAATGCGATTGGGTCGAAAGAAGTTCCGTTGATAATATCCCAACGATTTCCAAAAGTATACGTTCGGAAAGAAACGTAAGGAAAAAAAAAAGAACAACTTTTCTTTTCTTGGAGGATTTACAGTGCAAGTTATTTTGTAAGCCAAGTTTTTTTTCTCCATTATTGTCTATGAAATTGGTTTGAAAGAAAGAAAAAAAGAGGAGATAATTTATCATAATCGAATACACACAGATACACACACACAAACACACACACACACACACACACACACACTTATATATATATATATATATATATATATATATATATATATATATATATATATACACGCACATATATGTGTGTGTATGTGTGTGTACGTTTACATAGATATATATAAACTTATGATTATTTATATTCATATATACGTGTGTGTACGGATGCAGTGATATACATAAATGTATGTATATATACTTATGTATGTATATATATACACAAATATATATATATGATACATACATACATATATGTGTATATATGTGTATACACATTTATGGATACACATGTACACAAATGTATATCCAAATATAAATATTCATACGTGCGTGTATATTTGTGCATTTAATCATGATAAATTTCCTATTTGAAATTATATATATATATATATATATATATATATATATATATATATAATTGGAAATAGAAAATTTATCATGATCAAATGCACACATATACACGCACGTATATATATATATATATATATATATATATATATATATATATACGCCTGTGTTTTCACAATTAGATACATAAATATATATATATATAATGCGTATACATATGTACATATATTAGTACACACACACACACACATACACACACACACACACACACACATATATATATTATATATATATTATATAATATATATATAATTTAAATATTTACATAAAAATGTATATTTTAATTCATCTTAATCGCATAGGCTCACACACATAGTTTTATAAATTTTTGCATGTGTATATGTACACACGCACACACAAAACACAGACACAGACACAGACACACACACACAAACATACACATATATATATATTTATACATATAGAGTTATATATATATATATATATATATATATATATATATATATATATATATATATATATATATATATATAAACGTGTACATATATACATATATAATTTGAAATAGATAATTTATCATCGACTAATACACACAGGCTTATATATATATATATATATATTAATATATATATATATATATAATTTGAAATATTGTTATTGGAAACAAGATTTGATCTTGTGATCCCTTGCTCTAACCAACGCGAATGAAAAGATGAAAGGTCAAACAAATAGTATTCAAAGAAAATGCGTTTTCGTACAAGCTACAATGTTGTGAAAATAAAACTTACACACCTACGCGCGCTTTCCCATAGAATAGAAGATGATCATCGGTAGACAACAACAACAACAAAAAATGGCGGGAAGTGTGTGGGAGTGAGAAGGGAGTTGATCCGGACAGAAGAAGAATAACTTTTTTGTACGGAAGTTATTATGACGTAAAGAAAGAAAAAAAAATCAATGTCTTACTCGATTTCCAAAGCGATAGTTCTTTCCCTTTGATTCGTTCGTTCGAATAGGGGAATGGTTTGAGAGAGAGGAGTGTGTGTGTGTGGTGTGTGTGAGAGGAGAGAGAGAGAGAGAGAGGGGGGAGGAGAGAGAGAGAGAGAGAGAGACTTCAGGAACAGAGGTTAAAATCCTAGACAGATATAATTAACAAGTGGTCACTAATGGAAAAGAAAAGAAAAATCCTCAACAATAGAAAGAATGAAGTAATAAAAAAAGGCCAATAATAATATAAAAAATAAGGTTGAAAAGCGAAGGTCGACTTATAAGAAATGTTTAGTGTCTGTAGAAGTTCAAGGTTTAAGAATTACATTTTTTGTTCTTTTGATTCTTCTTCATTTCTGGGGTGGGGGTGGGGGGTTCTTTGAAGTCTTCACTGAATCTGGGATTTGTTATTTGCCTCGCACAGACTATGATTTATTAGGAATGTATATAGTTCGATTTGATAGTTTGGGTAATTTTCTAATTTTTACTTCAGAAAAAAAAACTCATAATGATTTTGTAAAATCTCGTTCTCCCACCTTGTGTGCTTAAACACAGACACACACACACACACACACACACACACACACACACACACATATATATATTATATATATATATATATATATATATATGTGTGTGTGTGTGTGTGTGTGTGTGTGTGTGTGTTAATGTATGAGTAGTAGCTTACCGGTGGGTACGAGTACGATCGTTGGAAGCGCACAGTAACCAGGGGTTAAGACCGAGAAAAAAACAAATACAAAGTGATCAATACAATGTAGAGCAAAATTTATTTATATAATAGATAAAATATGCCCCGTAATCTACCTTTCATTAAATAGTAATTGAAAAAGTAATCCCCACAAATTAATTCAAATTTTTAATCCACTAAACAAAAACGGCTCACGATGAGTTCTGAAAATATAAGCAAGCGTTCGTCTATAAAAAATAAGACCCATTTCAACGGGTATTGTACCAACTGAAATTAATCGAAAACTCGATTAATACAACGGATGTAACCCTGACGAATCAGACTTTTATCCATTATATATATATATATATATATAATATTATATATATATATATATATATTATATATTGTTGATAATACAGGTGGTATATTTCTAAGTAGACAGTGCACAATATCATTTATAGGGCTCTTATATCTAAGTTAAGTTTTTCTGAAAATTGGGTAGGCGTGAAACTGTCAGTAACCAGGTGTTGACTCCACATTCTTATCTCATATATATATATGTGCATAATTGAAGTCATATCTAATTTGAAAATTAATTAGTTGATAATTAAGGAATTAGGCGGACATATCTGTTCAAATGTAAGGCGTAAACAAATCAAACATTTGAACAGATATGCCCGCCTAATTCCTTAATTATCAACTAATTAATTTTCAAATTAGGTATGACTTCAATTAAGCATATATTCTCCCAGAAATTGTCGGCTATCGCCATCTCAAACACACTGTTTGTTTACTTACATATATATATATATATATATATATATATACATATTATTATTATACATATTATTATTATTATCATTATTATTATTATTATTATTATTTATATTTTTGCTTGAAGGCAATTACAATGCGTATATCGCATAAAATTCGATAATTATAGAAAATAATCTTGACACGTTAATCTCGGCAAAGGATTGCTCGGTGTGTAGAACATCGTACAGACTGTTTCGACTTCATTAAATTTCATCAGCGATGTATACTAACGATTTATCTCCGACAGATCCTTTTCTGACACACCTTATATATATATATATATATATATATATTTATATATATATGAAGTGGTCAAACGATGTGTTTGAAATGGCGAAAGCCGACAATTTTTAGGGAGATTATGTGCTTAATTAAAGTCATACCTAATTTGTTAATTAATTAATTATAATTAAATGAATTAGGCGTGCATATCGGTTTAAATGTAAAGCGTAAACAAACCGAGAAAAAGTCGATCTCTGTATGTACATTTCAGCCCATTTAGGCCTCATCAGCAGAGTTATAGACAGGGCAGTGCTTTGTGCACGATTCGAACCCTTCCTGTCAGGCGGATATATATATAATATATATATATATATATATATATAATATATATATATATATATATCTTATTATAATGGAGATTGTGGGTTTGTCTGTCTGTAACCGAAACTATATTACTATACAAGTCACAATTCCTTTTAGTTATTTACATCACATTCTCCAGGATTTTATTTTTAATTTAAACTTCAATTATTAATAAAATTGTTTTACATCATTAAGACTGTTGTCCATATCTACATACTAATAACATGCAATTGTATTTATATATACAACAAAATGCCGGATTGGAAGGTTAATTTGCATATTGATATTAAAAATTTGATTTTAATAGATATGTGCTTAGTATTATTGATTTCTAATTTTTTGGTTTTATCTTATTGAATATGAGCAAAAATCTCGGGGATAAATCTTAAAATAAATCCATTAACAAGAAGAAATAACTGTAAATGTATTCTTTACTTCCTTTTTAACTAAACAGTTAAATTAGGAAAATTTACCAATGAAAGACGGGAGTAAGGGAAAATGATGGAAGAGTTAGTTTCAAAGTTGTTCTATTTTTCAATCATACCCCTCTGTTCCAAATATTTTATCTGCATTCTTATACAGTTTCATTAGCCTTTCTAATTTAATATGATATTTTATTATATTAAAATTTAAATACTTGCACCCGGAGGTGCATATATTTGCTAGTATATATAAGGTGTGTCTAAAAGTATCCATATTTTTTTGTACTTTTTAACACATCTTTTATGATGAAAAAAAACCTTCCATTCATACTTTATTTTTCTTGGCAAATACAGCTTTTAAACTAGATACTTTTTTCACACACCGTACATTGTGAAAAAAAAACGATTGGAAAATAAAAAGGCCGATAGTAATAAAAAAATAAGGTTGAAAGCGAAGTCTCGACTTATAAGAAATGTTTAGTGTCTGTAGAAGTTCAAGGTTTAAGAATTACATTTTTTATTCTTTTGATTCTTCTTCATTTCTGGGGGGTGGGGTGGGGCTTTTCTTTGAAGTCTTCACAGAATCTGGGATTGGTTATTTGCCTCGCACAGACTATGATTTATTAGGAATGTATATAGTTCGAATTGATAGTTTGGGTAATTTTCTAATTTTTACTTCAGAAATACAAAAAAACAAAAAACAAAAAACATCTACATAATATCTTTATATCTCTCGTTCTCTGACCTTGTGTGCTCACACACAAACACAACACACACACCACACACACACAAACACACACACACACACACACACACACAAACACACACACCCACACACATATATATATATATATATATATATATATAAAGTAAAGTCGTCGAGGTGGCCTAAAGTTCGGTATCAGCCAAAAAGCGAGGGAGTCGATCCCCTTTTCACAAGCGCTAGAACAAGGAGATTATTTCAGCTTCTGAGGTGGAACGCCACACTTACCACCAATGAATTAAATATACTATATATGTATATAAGCTTATCTTGTCTTTCCTTCCATTTATTCAGTGTTAGTGTGTTATTAGATTTACTAATCCAAATGTTGACCCTTGCTAAATGGGGATTCTACTAAATATCTTCTCTACAACCAACCAACCCTATAACAGCAGTGAATGGGTACTCCACACTCTTACCTGTTTCTGTATGTGTGTAAATGATCTTATTTTGTCTTTCCTTCCCTTTATTCAGTGTTAGTGTATCATTAGATATACTAATGCTAATATTGGTCCTTGGTAAGTGGGGACTTGACTAAATCTCTTCTGTACGTCCAACCAACCCAATAACGCCTGTGAAGGGATACTCCACATTCTTATCTGTTTCTGTATGTGTAAATGAGAGCTTATCTTCTCATTATCGTCTTTCCTTCCATTTATTCCGTGTTAGTGTATCATGGGTATACTAATGCTAATATTGGTACTTGGTAAGTAACTAAATATTTCCCTCCAACCAAGCAAACCAATAACGGCAGTAAAGGGTTACTCCACACTCTTACCTGTTTCTGTATGTGCAAATGAGCTTATCTTGTCTTTCCTTCCAATTTATTCAGTGTTAGTGTATCATGGGTATACTAATGCTAATATTGGACCTTGGTAAGTAACTAAATATCTTCCCCCCAACCAAGCAAACCAATAACGGCAGTAAAGGGTTACTTCACACTCTTACCTGTTCCTGTATGTGTAAATGAGCTTATTTTGTCTTTCCTTCCATTCATTCAGTGTTAGTGTATCATTGGAAATACTAATGCTAATATTGGACCTTGGTGAGTGTAGAAGCAATTAATTATCTACCCTAACCGCAACGATTACCAATAACTACCAACCACTCCAATGCTAATTATTTTGCTGCTTACCAGGATATGAGCAGTTATTGTGTTTTCTAACAATTCCTTAACTCTTTAACATTATCGAAAATAAATAGATGTGTTCATTTAAGCTGAGAGAATTAGTTATAGGCTGCCTAGTGCCGTCCCTTTAATTCTATTTAGTGCACTTAAGGACGTTTAGCTTTCTGAACAACCAGTCGGGCATGGTTGGCAGGTGTTTATGGTGTGATTTCTCTGGGTGCTGGCCAATAGCCAAAGTGCATACTGCAAAGGCGCGTTCTATTGGTTATCCGCTATTCAGACAAGTGACCTTCTGCTGGTCATATGCCATAAGCAAGAACTCTATGATGTTAGAAAGGATCTTTGACAATCTTAGTTCATGAGATTCGCGATGTATATTTCAATTAAAGAGAATGTAATAGCGAGTATTTACACCCCAATATATGAAAACAGAAAATACAAAGCTGAGATAATATCATCATTTATAATTCAAGTATTCACCAAACCCTTTCACTACGAGTAGGATATAACACCAAGTCATAAATATGGGACATTCTGCGAGAATCGAACCCAGTGCTAATGGATCTGTGAACCTAGCTTGTTAACCAGCGCATATTGGTCAGTGTCATTTGTAATGTCTATTAATAATGGAGATTGTCTGTATTTCTGTCTGTAACAAAAACTATGTCATAGCTCTTACGTCACAGTTTACATCACAATATCTTATGCTATATACACCCAAAAATTTGAGTAAGCAATTGTTTTTACTCTCGCCCCCCCCCTTTTTTTTTACAGTAACAAGAATTTAACTAAAAAGTTTACAAATAAATAAATACTTACGATTTTGTGAAAAATGGATGTGGAAAATATTCAAAATAATTATTTGATTATTACATGCATGCAACATTTTATTTGAGAGGGACGGGGCTCATTTTTCATTTCAAATTGTTTTATTTTTTTTTACTCCTTTAATAAATATGAGGATTTGTCTCACTTATGATACAAACTCTCTGACATTGAATTTTTAACTCCCACTCTCTCAGGCAATGTCTTTCAAAAAATAATTTTTACGACGCCCGGAGGGTGTTTTCTGTTGCTAGTTTATCTAAGAGTGCTCAATATATCATATACATAGAGTTATAATAATAGTACAAGGAGGCACGTTGTTTAATGGTTAGAGTCTTAGGAAATGGACTTGACGCGAGTTCAATTCCTGGACGAAGCTGTTTGCATTTCACGTGGCCCTAATACCCTTGGGAAAGGTATGAATCCAATTTTTCCCTCCAGCTATGGGTAAATAGCAGGGAAGACTGAGCTCTTAACCATTTCTAGGTAACCAGTCCAGGAGAAGGAAAACTCTGAATTCAAACCCATTAAACTCCGCTTACGAAATTGACCTTGTGTCGCGGAGGGGCTGGTAAATATATATAATAATAGCAAAATAGGGTTATGGGCCTACCAAGGTTCCGATCTATACAATCTCTTGAGCACCCTACCTGAAATTACGTCTCTATTTGTGGGTATAACGGAAACTACATTACTGCTTATGTCACATTCCCCCAAAATCGTTATTACACAGAATAAATACGTTTAAAATTTGAGCATATAGACGGTCTTCATTCCCATTCCTTCAGCCAGTATCTTAAAATGTTAACATTTACACCACCAGGAGGGTGTGTTTTTTGGGGGAAGGGGGCTAGTAGATATAAAGAAGAAAAGGGTTAAACTATAGTGAAAAAAAATTAGGAATATCTATTTTATGTAATTTAATTTTTGGCTGTTCTTAGTTCCAACCTTAGCTCATCGTCAGAAACATGATTTACCTGTACGGTGTTCCACACGTCGCACGCGTTATTCGCCGAGTTTGCTTGTAATGATTATTTTCTATAATTATCGGATTTTATACGATATACGGATTGTAATTGCCTTCAAAAATATAAATAATATTATACTTTACTTAACAATGATTCAAAAGAAAATTATCAAATTCTGTTATATATACAAGCAAAATAAAAAGACACCCTCCGGGCGATGTAAAAGTAATTTTTTGAAAGATATTGGCCGAGGGGATGGGAGCTGAAAATTCAATGTCATAGAGTGTGTACCATAATTATGTAAAATCGTCAAATTTTTTAAAGGAATAAAAAAAAATTGAAATGGAAACAGTTCCGATAACTTTAAATATTATATTAGAATAAAACAATCTATATATAAATATATAACGCCGGGCATCTATTTATTGAAACAATGAGGATTGTCTAACGTTGCATGCTCAAATTTTGAGTATATTTATTCTATGTTATGACGTTGGATTATGAGTTGGGTAATGTGACGTAGGCAGTGACGCAGTTTCTGTTACAGATAAAAAGAGAGCGAATCTCCATTATTAATAGATATAGTACTGTACAATCTTTTTGCAGCTATGAAATGATTTCTACCACTATATGTATATATACGAGGTGTGTCAAAAAATAATGAGTTGTTTGTCATTTTTGACACATCTTGTATTCTGAAAAGAAAAAAAACTTTACATTCATTCTTCATTTCTATCTTGGTAGATAGAGATTTAAACTTGGTATTTTCTGACACACCCTGTATTATGAACCAATTAATGAATGGAACGTTATTTTTTCCAAAATTCAAGGTATGTCAAAAAGTACAAAAAATGTTGATACTTTTTTGACACACCTTTGTGTATATGTTTTTGTGTGTATGTGTGTCTATGTGTGCGCGTTTAGACATTGGTTCCATACAAGGTCAATATAAGGTATGACCATCGAAAGGCATTTACAACCATTGTATTATACACACTTCTTTTTTTCTTCATTTACTTTCATCCGCTTCATTATCTTCTTTTTTCTTTTCTTCTGTTTCAGGGGACTTTCTTCTTTCTTCTTCTTCTTCTTCTTCTTCTTCTTCTTCTTCTTCTTCTTCTTCTTCTTCTTCCTTCTTCTTCTATTTTTAGACACTTACCATCTTCTTCTTCCTCCTCCTACTTCTTCTTCTTCTTCTTCTTCTTCTTCTTCTTCTTCTTCTCTTCTTCTTCTTCTTCTTCTTCTTCTTCTTCTTCTTCTTCTATTTTTAGACACTTACCATCTCTTCTTCTCCTCCTACTTCTTCTTATTTTTAGACACTTACCCCTTCTTTTCCTCCTCCTCCTCCTCCTCCTCCTCCTCTCGCGTCTTCTTTTTCTTCTTTCTTCTCTTCTTCTTCTTTTATTTTAGACACTTACCCTCTTCTTCTTCTTCTTCCTCCTTCCTCCTCCTCCTCGTTCTTCTTCTTCTTCTTCTTCTTCTTCTTCTTCTTCTTCTTCTTCCCTAGTCTCGTTCACCTCCTCCTCCCCTTCTTCTTCTTCTTCTTCTTCTTCTTCTTCTTCTTCTTCTTCTTCTCTTCTTCTTTTATTTTAGACACTTACCCTCTTCTTTCTTCTTCTTCCTCCTCCTCCTCCTCCCTCTTCTTCTTCTTCTTCTTCTTCTTCTTCTTCTCTTCTTCTTCTCTTCTTCTTCTTTCCCTAGTCCTCGTTCACCTCCTACTACTCCCCTTCTTCTCCTCCTCC
>CM042169.1:70027887-70035048 GCA_023376005.1 Doryteuthis pealeii
TTTTCCTTTGATTTTAGAAGTCACTCCATGTCTTCAACAGTCGTGGTAGCTAGTTAGTCCAATGTACTTACAGATGCGGTCACACACATTGCAAGAAAAATTCTCATCTGCATTTGGTAGTTCATGACGACGAATACATATCCACTCTACAAACCTGTTAATCTTGATATTCAGCCGCCAGATTCAGTGCAGCACGCGCCTCGTCAACCCTGTTTGTTGGAGGCCAGATCTTCCAGGCTTGAAGGTGTGATGGTGCATTTCAGCGTCGTCTTAATATGGTCTTTGAATCACTTTTAGGGCCCTTCTGTCTTTCGGGTGCCATCTGCGAGTTACTTATATGGCACTAAAGTAGAATGGTATGCTCGCCAGGAACTGTTATAAATAATTATATATGCATTAGGGATACGCTGATATTATCTATTAATAAAAAGGTTGACTGACTTTATGAAATATGATATAGTGTATGAGGGTGAGTCAAAATGTAATGCAATTTTGTTTCAGCCATGTAATAATTACCAACACAGGAACATGTATCATACATCAAAATGAAGCTGGTCCTATGAGGATCACATTCCTACTTTTCCAAATAGTCATAGTTTCTCTCGATAGAAATGTTCCCCCTCCTAATATGAGCATGTATTCCTGTCCCGTAAAATACTGTTGACTATTCTTTGAGCCACTTCTTCACAACAAATTTCACTGCCTCACTTCTTCACAAGAGATTTCACTTCCTTGGCCTCATAAAAGAGGTTTTGATTGGTAACCATTGTTTCAGTGACGAGGAAATGAAATCTGTAGTGAGGAAGTGGCTCAAAGAACAGCCTACATAATTTTTACGGGGCAGGGATACTGGAGAAGTAGGGATGTGATCCACAAAGGACCAGCTTCATTTAGATCTCTGATACATCTTCCTGTGTTGGTAAGTATACCTGTTCTAAAGAAAATTGCCTCACCTATATCGTAGGGATGTGGTTCACAGAGGACCAGCTTCTTTTTGACGTATGATACATGGTCCTGTTGGTAATAATACATATACTAGAGTAAATGGTATCACTTTTTGAGTCACCTATCTGGAGAAGTAGGGACGTGATCCACAAAGAACCAGCTTCTTTTAGATCTATGATACATCTTACTGTGTTGGTAAGCATACCTGTCCCAAACAAAATGGCATTACCTTTTGACTCAGCCTCGTACTAGAAATTTTGTCAGACGCGTTTAACAATACAGACAATCGATTCATTATTAACGACAAATAAAGACAAATAATGCTTATCTGTTCAAAAGCCGGGACAGAAAAACAATTCATTACAATTAAAACACCTGAGTAAACAAATTCAGGTTGTCTTCCTTTATTATCAACTGGAAGCGGCTACCCGGCGTTGCGTGGGTAAAGGGGGGTCATAAAAAAATTAGTCTCCCAGACCCCTTTATTGTTTTGGTCTTACATAATTCATTTATAAGAGGGAGGATCAAAGTGTAGTATCTGTTCCAGATTCTATGCTTTGAGACTTACCTTCTTTACCCGGCCTCGGCTGGGCGTCCAGTGAGCTTCGGCCTCTGGACCGGTGAAGTACAATTAATAGCATCGATCCAAGGGGGCCATGCTCCCCAGATCCTTGCAATTTTTATGCGCCCACGTAAAAACGAGACCTTGTGTCCAGCCCTCATAAGTGGGATGAGCAGGCAAATACCCTTACATAATTCATTTATATTTTAATCACAAACGCAATCAATGACTTTCCTTTCTCTTACTATTTAAATCATAATTTTTAAATATCTTCCTAGATATAAATAAAATATTCGTTGTTTGCACAAAAAGCAAGATCTGGTGATAGTGAATGTCTATGCATATTTACTTCGACATCAATTGCTCTATATCCGTAGTTTCGTCTGGGCATACATAAATACACACATTTTGTGTTTGCATAGATAGATCAATATACGAGCAGGACCTGTGGATATACCACGGCATGATAATTGAATTGTCACAACGTTTGATATGAATGCTGGAAAGCTATTGCGAAATAGTTCAATATATAAAAAGTATAATACTATTGATTTAACTCCCTGTCACACTTTTTTCTTTCCTTCTTTCTTTTCATTATATCATATTGAAACAGATTAACGTTGTCGCCTCTCGCTCTATCATTACCCTACCCCCTTTCTTTCTTATCATATTTTGTGTAGCATGTCCTTTTTCTTACCTTTCTTTCTTTTTCATAAGAACGGAATGGTCATTATTAAGCTGAGGTTAGAATATTCATAAGAAATAAGAATAGGACGGAATAGCAACACCAGATAATCAAGATTCGCATCTTTAAATTTCACCGTGGAGGATTTCTATGTTCTCAATTTATAACATAGTGTGTTGCTATTCGTCCTTATTCTTATTCTTATGAGATATTCTAACCTCAGCTTAATAATGACCATTCCGTTCTTATGAAAAAGAAAGAAAGGCTAAGAAAAAGGACATCTACACAAAATATGATAAGAAAGAAAGGGTAGGGTAATTATAGAAGCGATAGGCGACAACGTTAATCTGTTTTCAGATGATATAATGAAAAGAAAGAAGGAAAAGAAAAAAGTGTGACAGAGTTAAATCAATAGTATTATACTTTTTATATTATTGAACTATTTGCAATAGCTTCCATCATTCATATCAAACTTGTGACCAATTCAATTACATGCCGTGGTAATCCACAGGTCCTGCTCGTATATACTATCTATGCAAACACAAAATGGTGATTATTTATGTATGCCCAGACAAAACTACGGGATATAGAAGCAATTGATGTCAAGTAAATATGCAAGACATTCACTATTCACCAAGATCTTGCTTTTTGTGCAAACAACAATATTTTATTTAATATCTAGGAAGATAATTTAAAAATTATGATTTAAATAGTAAGAGAAAGGAAAGTCATTGATTGCGTTTTGATATAAATATAAAATTGAATTATGTAAGGGTATTTGCCTGCTCATCCCACTTATGAGGCTGACACAAGTCTCGTTTTTACGTGGCGCATAAAATTGCAAGGATCTGGGGAGCATTGGCCCCCTTGGATCGATGCTATTAATTTGACTCACCGGTCCAGAGGCCGAAGCTCACTTGGACGCCCAGCCGGGCCGGTAAAGAAGGTAAGTCTCAAAGCATAGAATCTGGAACAGATACTTACACTTTGAATTCCTCCCTCTTATAATGGAATTATGTAAGACCAAAACAATAAAGGCGGTCTGGGAACTAATTTTTTTATGACCCCCCTTTACCCACGCGAACGCCGGGTAGCCGCTTCCATTTGATAATAAAGAAGACAACCTTGAATTTGTTTATCAGCTTGTTTTAATTGTAATGAATTTGTTTTCTGTCCCGGCTTTTGAAACAGATAAGGCAATTATTTGTCTTTATTGTCAGTTTAATAATGAATCGATTGTCTGTTTTATTGTTAACGCGTCTGACAAAATTTCTAGTACGAGGCTGATCAAAAGGTAATGCCATTTTGTTTGACAGGTATGCTTACAACACAGTTTAAGATGTAATCATAGATCTAAAAGAAGCTGGTTCTTTGTGGATCACGTCGCCTACTTCTCCAGATAGTGACTCAAAAAGTGATACCATTACTCTAGTATATGTATTATTACCAACAGGACCATGTATCATACGTCAAAAAGAAGCTGGTCCTCTGTGAACCACATTCCCTACGATATAGGTGAGGCCAATTTTTCTTTAGAACAGGTATACTTACCAACACAGGAAGATTGTATCAGAGATCTAAATGAAGCTGGTCCTTTGTGGATCACATCCCTACTTCTCCAGTATCCTGCCCCGTAAAAATTATTAGGCTGTTCTTTGAGCCACTTCCTCACTACAGATTTCATTTCCTCGTCACTGAACAATAGTTTACAAATCAAAACCTCTTTATGAGGCCAAGGAAGTGAAATCTCTTTGTGAATAAGTGAGGCAGTGAAATTGTTGTGAAGAAGTGGCTCAAAGAATAGTCAACAGTTATTTTACGGGACAGGAATACATGCTCATATTAGGAGGGGGGAACATTTTCTATCGAGAGAAACTATGGACTATTTGGAAAAGTAAATGTGATCCTCATAGGACCAGCTTCATATTTTGATGTATGATACATGTTCCTGTGTTGGTAATATTACATGGCTGAAACAAAATTGCATTACATTTTGACTCACCCTCATACACTATATCATATTTCATAAAGTCCAGTCAAACCTTTTTATAATAGATAATATCAGCGTATTCCCTAATGCATATTATAATTATTTATAACAGTTCCTGGCGAGCATTACCATTCTACTTTAGTGCCATATAAGTAACTCGCAGATGGCACCCGAAAACAGGAAGGGCCCTAAAAGTGATTCAAAGAAACCATATTAAGACGACGCTGAAAATGCACCATACACCCTTCAAGCCTGGAAGATTCTGGCCTCCAACAAAACAGGGTTGACGAGGCGCGTGCTGCACTGAATCTGGCGGCTGAATATCCCAAGATTAACAGGTTTGTAGAGTGGATATGTATTCGTCGTGCATGAACTACCAAATGCAGAGGAGAATTTTTCTTGCAATGTTGTTGACCGCATCTGTAAGTACATTGGACTAACTAGCACCACGACTTTTGAAGACATGGAGTGACTTCTAAAATCAAAAGGAAAAGGAAAGTGCCACCATATTACTGCCCTTGTGCCAGAATACTTTTCAGCTAGTAATGTTTCTCGTTGTATAGTGTACTCAATAAGTCCATTGAAAGTTCTTAGAAATAATTTAGAACCTGAGAAAATGGTTTTCGACTTCAACTTCAGTTCGCCGGTGAGAAATTGGGGAACCTGCACGAAATAAGACACTAATCTGCTGGTGTCTTTGAGTAAGGCCCCATCTGAAACATCTTGAGTAGCAAATTTAAATTCTAGTGGCACGGCATTTCTGAGAGAACTCTCAGCTGTCTGTTAAATGCAGCTTCTCGCACTCTAGTCACTGTCGCAGTGGGCATAAGAATACAACGACTGCACCTCTGCAGATGGGTCACCTGTTCGCCGTGAATGGTGGCCTGTGATGCTTATTGAAAGAATCAGGTCGTTGAAATAGTAGGGTAGGTCGATTTTTCACTATGTAGAAATAATCAATTGTCCATATCCAGTGAAAAGTTTTCTGTTAGTATACTGAATACTGTTACAAAAATTAGATTTTTACTTGTACCATTGTTTGAGAAATAGCATCAAATATCCTTTCTTTAAATCACAAACCAACTCCTTTTCTAAGGGATAAAATTTCTGCGAAAACGAGGATTTTTAATGCCATGGTAGTAGACGATCTTTTGTCTCCCTACCGATTCCAGATAGAATTATATTTTATACACATTTATCTTAAACAAGTAGAACTTAAGTTAGTTACTTAACGTGCCTAATATGCAATAATCTGAATTATCCATGTGGACCAACGGACACGTGGGAAGGCCATGCCACAATCGAAAGGAAGACAATTATTTTGTTCTAAGAAGATATAACAATTCTTTGAATTTGACTTTTCCAATTATTAAAGACAATTTTTTTCCTATTCTGGTGATCTTATTCTTCAAACATTATAATTCTTATGAAATTCAGATTCATATTTTCTGAAACTTTTATTTTCATTTCAATCTTGCAATGGTGCGAGTAAAAGATTTGATTTTTGTATCAGTATTCACTATACTAACACACAATTTTAGCATAGATGGACCATTTGATTTAAAAAGAAATGAAAATGCATAGGTTACAAGATCAAAATTACAAGATCAAAGAGGTAACATAAAGCAAACAAAACCCACATGGACAAATAAATACGCACATACACAACACACTAACACATACAAACACACACATGAGTAATGTTAAAAAATACTGTGACATTATTAAACAAGCATACAAGCACACAGTTACTTATATCACCATAAACAGTGTGGATTGATTCAAGCAGCCGTGAGCATCCCTTTGTCGGAATCAGTACTTTTAGAAGTCTTCTGACGAATGGACCTTTCATTCTGAAATATTAAGGAAATAAGTCACAGGTAAATGAACAACATCCTAGTTACCTCCTGTTTCACACTCGCCATTGACTAGCCGTTAAAAACCAACTTGCAACCAATATAATATAAATATAATAATATATATATATATATATTATTATAGTGAAACACTTTTTTATTCCATTCGTAAACCCTGAAGATTTTGAATTCTCTTTAATATTTCGGATAAGTCGGAAAACATACAAACAAGTCGCACACATACAACAAAAAAAACGTATTCACGTAAACAGCAAACACGAGAATACAGTTATAAAAAATACCATCTGTAACATTATAAAAAAAAAATATCATTTAACTAAAAATGCCATAACACGACGACAAATACTTCAGTTCCAGTGTTCTTCTGAGGAAGAGATTTTATCTCGAAATATCAATATTAAGAATAAATAAAGCGTTAACAACAACACTATGGTTACCTTATTTATTTCTTTACACCTGCATCTGCATTGTGATAGCCTTCAAAACCCAACCTACAACCAATATATACACAATGCTTCAAGCCAAATTATAACATCCGTTATATATATATAACATATTATATATATTTATATATATATATATATTATATATATATTATAATATATTGTGTGTGTGTGTGTGTGTGTGGTGTTGTGTGTTGTGTGTCTGTGTGTTCATGTGTGGTATGTTTCTGCTATGTATTAATGTATGTGTTTGTGGCACTGTGGTGTGTAGGAAAAAGCCCTCATGTCACAAAAACAGTGATAGCATATTTACTTTTAGATTATTTACGTTTATATTTGATTTTTAGAGACACCAAATTCAGTACCTGAAGCCCATTCGTAATGTTAGGTTACTATTTCTGCTTGCCAAAAACGCAAAAGCCTCCACGCAAACACTACAGGTCTACACGTTGATTTTTTTTTTTTTGTAGATCCACATCTGAACCAAAATGCCTAAATGCACAGATTCCATTCTAACGCCGGACCTGGACCGACCATATAACCGACTTTAGCATACTGTTTTCAAGTGAATGTGTCATGACTTATCCAAACAGGTTAGGATCAGCAGGTTAAAAAGAGAGGTATGTTACGCATATGAGGCATTTTGGTTTTCCTGTTGC
>CM042169.1:70035148-70052648 GCA_023376005.1 Doryteuthis pealeii
AAGAGAGATGAGTGAATGAAAAAATATATATATATATATATGTTTGTGTGTGTGTGTGTGTGTGCATGCATGTGGTGTGTGTGTGTTCATTATATATATATATGGTTGTGTTGTGTGTATGTATTTAAATTGAGCGAGTTTGTGTGTGTGTAATGGTTTAGCAATTTTCTTGTATATATAGATGATATATATATATATATATATATAATAATATATGATACATTATATATATATATATATATATATAGTATATAATATATATATATATTATATATATATATATATATATATATATATATTATATATAATTTTGCGCATGTTTGGTAGTTAAGTATATAGATTAGCGTACAAGACAGCACCTTTTTTTTCTAAGAAGGAAAAGAAACTGTAATATCGATATGTGCGCCTGGTTCATGAGCCACACCCAAAAAACTTCTGAAGATCGTGATCGAATTGGATAAAAAATCAATATCGCTGGATATAAAAAAAAATAACCGAGACTATCGATAAGAAAAAATAAGGGAAACTATCAATTCGTCTAATTAAGAAACAAAAAGAAATTTCGACGATAAAATAAAGAGAAAAGTCTAATAGAATCGAAAGCCGGGAAAAAACAAGAGAACCTCAAAGTCCGAAGGGCGACACCTCCTCACAGATTGTCTATCTTTATTCTGTATCGCTAACCGATAAATATTTATGACTTTATCGGGAGTGTCTGTGGTCCTGTTTTTTGTTTTACCTTTTTTTTCCTTTTTTTTTTTTTTGTCTCATTGATATTTTTCTTTGTTTCTTTTTTTGTGTTTTTATTTGTGTGTGTGTGTGGTTTTCTTTTTTTAGACAAGCGTTCCTTTATTATTTGATCTGTGATGTGGTATATCTCATCTGAAATTGCCTCCAATTATTTTGAAGTAATTTTCAGACGTTATATTGTTTGGGTTTTTTTTGATTTTTTTTTTACTGAATTAAGTGAATAAGTTAAATTTGGCTTGTCGTCTCTTCGGATAAGAAATGGAATGTGGCGTCACAGCTAACAGAGGAACGAGTACTAAGTTTAGGCTTAGCGTGGGAAAAAAAAAACAACCTAATATAGTGAAAATCAGTTTGAGAAATATTATTGAAGTAAGGCATCAATAGAGGAAGATTAGGCCTCGGCCTACGGAAGTCGTCTCACTCGTCCTATGATTTATTAGAACCGCGGGCAATTTTTAGCCAGATTTTTGGAAATAAAAGTGCGTCCTATATGCCGTCAAATTACGGTATCTTTTCTGTAAAATAAGCACCGTCATATTTGAAGTATTTTTCAACGTTTATATTTGTTTTTGGTTTTTTGATTTTTTTTAACTGATCTTCGTATATAAGTTAAATTTGCTTTGAACTGCTTCGGAAAAATGGAATGTGGCGCCACAGCTAAATGAGAACGATATTAGTTTAGCTTAGCGTGGCTTAAATAAACGCCTTATAGTGGAAATTCGTTTTAAAATATTTATTGAAGTTGAGCATTCAAAATAGAGAAGATTAGCCTCGGGCCTACGGAGGTCTCAACTCGTCCTTGATTTATTAGAACCGCGGGCAATGTTTTTTTTTTAGCCAGAATTTTGGAAATAAAGGTGCGTCCTATATGCCGGTCAAATACGGTATCTTTTCTGATTATGGTACTGCGGTCATTATTTTGAAGTATTTTTGCAACGTTTATATTGTTTGGCTTTTTGTTCTTTTTCCTGAATTCAGGTAAATATAAGTAATTTGCTTTCGACTCTTCGGAAAGATATGGGAATGTGGCTGCCACAGCTAAAGACAACGAATACTGAAGTTTAGGCTAGCGGTGGAAAAAAAAACCTATATGGGGAAAATCAGTGTTTAAAATATTATTGAAGTAAGCGGCCATAGAGAAGATTAGCCTCGCCTATGACTGTTATAACCAGAGAAACCCGGGGCAATGTTTTGTAGCCAGAATTTTGGAAATAAAATGTGCGTCCTATATGCCTCAAATATGGTATCGTCTTCTGAAAATGGTACCTGCGTTATTGAAAGTAATTTTCAAAGTTTTATATTTGGTTTAGGTTTTTTGTTCTTTTTCCTGATTCAGGCATATAAGTTAAGATGGTGTTTCAATCTTCGGAAAGAATGGAATGTGGCGCCACAAGCTAAAGGAAGAAGATACTAAATTTTGGCTTAGCGTGGGAAAAAAAACCCTAGTATGGTGAAAAATCAGTTTTTTAAATAATTATTGAAGTGAGCATGCAATAGAGAAGAGTGCCTAGGCCTACGAAAGGTCTAAAACTTCACCTACGAATGTATATGAGCCTCGGGAAAATTATTTGAGCCAGAATTTGGAAATAAAAGTGGCGTCCTTATGCCTGAATTGGGTAATCTTTTCTGAAAATGGTACCTATCGTTGTTTTAAGTATTTTTTCAAATGTTTAATATTTTGTTTTGGTCTTTTTTGTTCTTGTTTTCCTGATTCATTAAATTTGCTTTCGTTTTACTCTTCGGAAAAGAATGGAATGTGGCTCGCACAGCTAAAGAGAAGCGATACTAAGTTTATCTTAGCGTGGCAAAAAGACCTAAATGGTGAAAATCAAGTTGTTAAATTATTATTAAAGAAAGCGCCATAGGAAGATTAGCCTAGGCCTAGCGGAAAATCTTAAACTTCACCTACGATATATAAGACATCAGGGCAATTATGTGAGCCAGAATCATTGGGGAAAAAGTGCGTCCTATATGCCGTCAATAGGGTATGCTGTTCTGAAAATGGTACCTCGTCATTTTGAAGTATTTTCAACGTTTATATTTGTTTAACTTTTTTGTTTCGATTTTTGTTTTTTGTTCTTTTCCTGGTTCAGTCTATAGCTAAATTTTGCCTTCAAATGTTTCGGGAAAAAAGCACTGGTAGCTCAACAGGCTAAAGAGAAATACTGAGTTTAGCTTAGCGTAAACAAAAAATCAGATGTGGTAAATCAGTTTAGAATATGAGGAACTGCAAAATTTCAATGAAAACAAATGAATTATTGTTAAATAGGAATAGTTATTGTTATACCAATGTAATTGTTGTATAAAAAATTAATAGTTATTATATAGGAACCTTGAAATCAAATAGAAACTGTATAGCAAATTATTAGTATTAGTAACTAACTCAACACATATTTGATTTAGTTTATTAATATTTAAACACCATAACCAATGGTGTAAGAACAGTTTATAACTCTGTTTTATTAGTTAAAATGTAGAGTCCACATGCTTTAATAAATAAGTATTATTATTGTATACACTTATGAAGTATTAAAGTGACATCTTAAAAAACAGACGGCTGACTAAACACAATGAATGGTATTTTTTGAATTAGGTATTTTTTGAATTCAGCATAAAATGGCTTCATATATCGTATTGTCCTTTGACCTTTTTGAACATATTTAAACGCAGGTCAGTGTAATATACAACTCTTCGCAATGCTATTGCTCTTTCTTTCAAGCAATTTAAGATCTTCAAACTTTTAAGAAAAGATCGATTAAC
This sequence comes from Doryteuthis pealeii, assembly GCA_023376005.1. Taxonomy (NCBI): domain Eukaryota; kingdom Metazoa; phylum Mollusca; class Cephalopoda; order Myopsida; family Loliginidae; genus Doryteuthis; species Doryteuthis pealeii. The sequence continues at coordinate 70,038,659 of CM042169.1, forward strand.
ACAAGTCTGGTTGACTAATGCCATTATTATTGTTTCGATTCGAAGTATCGATTTGTTTTGGCAACTTATAAACAGACAACAAACCATTCAGAAATTTTCCTCACATTTTAAATACAAAACCAAAGAAAATAAATTAAAAAATTACAGAATAATACATTTCAAGTATATATATATATATATATATTAATATATATATATATATATATTATATATATATAATGAATGTATATATATAATACATATATATATATATCATGAATGTATTATATATATATATATACATACATATATATATATATCATGAATGTATATATATATTATCATGAATGTGTATATATGTATATATATATCATGAATGAATATATATGTATGATAATATATCATGATGTATATTATATATAGTAGTATAGTATACATATATATCATGAATGTATATATATATATATACATATATATATATAATACATATATATCAATTGAATGTATAGTATATACATAGTATATATATATTCATGAATGTATATATATATAGCATATACATATATATATAGTATCATGAATGTATATATATGATAGATATACATATAGTATATATGTTCATGAATGTAATTATAATATACATATACATATATATAGTATATATCATGAAATGTATATTATATATATATATAACATATACATATATATATATATCATGAATGTATATATATATATATATATATATATTATATATATATATATATCATGAATGTATATATATAATATACATATATATACTATATATATATATAGTATATATATATAATATATGAATATAAATGATATATATATAATATATATATATATAGTATATATATATTTATAGAATATACATATATATATAAATAATATTATATATATATGTATATATATATATATATAATATTATATATATATAATTGTTATTAATTACGTTTGTATGAAAATATATAATCGTTAATTAAGAAAATATTCTATTGATTCAACGAGTTAACACATAACTACTCTATTTTTGAGTGGGGTGGCACTCGTCTTGTAACGTGCTATAATCGTGGAAAATGGACGTAGTCACCCAAGTTCAAGACCTTAGACAAGGCAGTTAGCATTTCATATATCTCTAATACTTTTGGGAATGGTATGAATCAAGATACCCCCAACCAACTATGGGTAAATAGTAAATAGTACGATAGATTGAGCCCTTTTTAAAACTCGTCATGATGTTAAACTGCATCTCGCGTTGAAGTTTCAATTCTGGAACTCTGGAGAGAGTAGAGTATTCCTGCATCGCCATTACTATTAAGTCCACCCCGACATGAAGTGGTAGTATCTGTTAGGGTAACATCAATTGGTAAAAAAAAGCAACAAAAAATAATAAGCTTCAAATTGCTTAGAACATAACATCATCATCATCATCATCATCATGCCAACAGCACGGGTATCTATAACAATTTCTCACCAACCATCCCTTGTAGTCATTAGCCCCTGGGGGACCTCTGTGCTACACCCGTCCACAATGTGAATCCTTTGGTTACCAAAGTGTCCTGAGTTACTGGCAATCGTATATATATATTTACCAACCCCTCCGCACGAGCAGGATGTGACACAAGGTCAATTCCATAAGCGGAGTTCAACAGGTTTGAATTCAGAGTTTTCCTTCTCCTAGACCGGTTGTCTAACCAAGGTTAAAGAGCCCAGTCTGCCCTACTATTTATCCATAGCTGGAGGGAGAGTAGGATTCATACCTTTCCCAAGGGTATTAGCGCTAAGTGAAATGCAATTATCACATCCAGGATTTGAACTGTGGGCGACGAGTCCATTTCCCATGACTTTAACCATTACACCACGCGCTTACTGGCAATCGTATAAGTCCTTCGTGAGTATTGGTAAAGATCCCGGCAATCCTATGTGCTTCCTCCAACGGTACGGTTTCAGATATGACCAATATGGGGGGGGGGTTAAGTATCTTATCAGGCCACTAGTACTGCCAGTGATTGGTTAGAAGAGTCAATCACATGACCATGGCCAGTCTATAAGAATAAGCGGGGAACTAGCACACACCTTATATCTAAAATCTATTAACAGTAGTATAAATACTTTGGAATCCTGGAAGCGGACACCGTCAAACAAACAAATACGAAAGAAAACGCGAGGAAGCAGTACTTTAGAAGAACGAGAAACCAAGCTCTGCATCAAGGATATTTTCAGAGGATTAAACAAGTGGGCTGTTCCGATTGTAAGATACTCTGGACCATTCTTAAAATGGACAAGAGAGGAACTCCGACCAATGTAATAAGGAAACTTATGACAATTCTCATGACATTACCCCCAAGAGCCAATATTGACAGACGATATATGTCGAGAAATAGAGGAGGAAGTAGTCTCGCCGACGTTGAAAACTGCGTAGATGCGACAATTCAGGCTCACGAAGAATACACTAAAAAGAGCAAAGACATACTAATTACAGCACCAGAAACATATAAGCAAACAGCAGTACAACAAAAACTAGAAAATATAAATGGGAAGAAAAAACAATTACGTGGATACTTCAAGCTACCAACTGGGGAGATAGCGCATGACAAGCCCTTCACATGGATAAGTAGGGGATACCTCAAGAGAGAAACTGAATCTCTCATTATTGCAGCACAATACAATGCCATAAGAACAAACTAAATCAAAAGAAAAATAGATGAGACGCAATAGAAGAACAAGTGTAGGTTGTGTGGAGACAAAGACGAAAAGTTTAATCATATAATTAGCGAATGTAGCAATCTAACACGAATAGATTACACGACTAGTCACGACTGGGTAGGAAAGGGGGATCTACTGGGAATTGTGCAAGAAATTAAATTTTCACCATGCCACTAAATGGTATATACACAGACCAGAATCTGTTCTAGAGAATGCGACCCACAAAATTATCTGGGACTTTGATATACAGAAAGATCCCTTACTCTCGACTAGGCAAGTGTTAATTAGCAAAAAAAGGAACTTGTCATCCGGTTGGGTCATAGATTGAAAATTGTTAAGATCGGCTAGAATACTCAGAAGAGTCATGGATTCCTAAGACTTGCTGTCACACAGTCTCCAGTGAACTAACAGCTATAGAGGAGAAGAAGAACAATCATGGAATCAAATAATAATAATAATAATAATAATAATAATAATAATAATAATGGGTTGGAAAGGTGATCCACTGGGAATTATGCAAAAAATTAAATTTTAACCATACAACAAAATGGTATATGCATAAACCAGAATCTGTTCTTGAGAACGAAACGCATAAATTTCTCTGGGACTTTCAGATAAAAACTGATCAACTTATCCCAACAAGTAGACCAGACCTAGTATTGATTAACAAAAAAGAAAGAACTTGTCAATTGGTGGATTTTGAAGTTTCAGCAGATCACAAAGGGAAGCTAAAGGAAAATGAAAAAATGGACAAATACCTGGACCTTGGCAGAGAACTGAAAAAGTTATGGAATATGAAAGTGAAAGAGATACCAATTGTAGTTGGTGCATTTGGAACGGTCCCAAAAAGATTGGAAAAAAGATTGAAAAATCTGGGAATCAGAGGGAGAATCAACACCATCCAGAACAATGCACTGCTGCAATCTGCCAGAATACTCAGAAGAGTCCTGGAGACCTGAGGAGACTTGTTGCCACTCAGACTCCAGTGAAAGGCCATCAGCTAACGCTGATGTGAAAAACTCAAAAGGAGTAAATAATAATAATAATAATAATAATAATAATAATAATGCGAGAAGAAGAAGAAGAAGAAGAAGAAGAAGAAGAAGAAGAAGAAGAAGAAGAAGAAGAAGGTAAATTCCTTTAAGGTAATACAAATTGTAATTGGTACCCTTGGGACGATCCCCATGGGTCTGTAAAAGAGACTACAGCATTGTTGAGATCGACTAGAATACGCAGAAGAGTCCAGAAGACCTTGGGATACTTGTTGTCACTCAGCCTCCACTGAACAATCGGCTACTGCAGGTATGTAAAACTCGAATTGAGTGAAATGATAATAATAATTATACTACTACTACTACTACTACTACTACTAATAATAATAATAATAATAATAATAATAATAATGTAAGAAGAAGAAGAAGAAGAAGAAGAAGAAGAAGAAGAAGGAAGAAGAAGAAGCAAGAAAGTAAAATTCCTATGAATAATATCCTACCATAAATAAATCGAAGACTGTATACTAAGAAGACAGACCGAATTGCAAATGTGGTTTTGCAGAAAAGACGAAACCTATTATTCGTAAAATAAACGAATAGAGAAGATTAACCGAAAGAGCAAATGTAGACATCACTCTAAAGAAAGGTTGATCCACTGGGAATTGCGCAAAAGGACTGGGATTTACCCTTGCAAACTAATCGTATATGCAAACCTGGCAGCTGTAATAGAAAAGAGAAACGAAACTTCTGTGGGACTTTGCAATTCAATAAGGTCAATTCATTCAGCCTGGAGACATAATCTAGTATAATAAAGAGATAGAGATTACTCAAATAATGCATTCTGTTGTCCCAGTGCACAAAATGAAAGAGTTTGAAAACATTGGCAAATATCTCAGACTTTGAGAAGAGAATAACATTTTTAAACTTATCATTATCGGCGTACTTGGAAGAGTCCTCTTCTCTGAGAAGTTTGAAAGCATCGGCAAATATCTAAACCCTGGGCTGAGAAGAGAATAACATTTTGAACTCATCATTATCCGCATACTTGGAGAGTCTCTTCTCTGAGAAGTTTGAAAACATTGGGTAAATATCTTACACTTTGAAAAAGGAATAACATTTTTAACTTATCATTATCGGCGTACTTGGAAGAGTCCTCTTCTTTGAGAAGTTTGAAAATATTGGGCAAATATCTCAGACTTTGACTGAGAACAGAATGAAATGTTTACCTTATCATAGTCGGCGTACTTGGAAGAGTCCCCTTCTCTGAATAATTTGAAAAAATTGGGTAAATATCTCAGATTTTGACAAAGAGAAAAACATTTTTAGCTTATCAATATCGGCGTGCTTGGAAGAGTCCTCTTTTCTGAGTACTTTGATTTGGTTTGTTTTACGGCAAATCAACCTCGGTGGATTATTTTTGGGACTAAGTTGCAAACTTGAAAACGTGAGGGGAGACACAAGAGATTAAGAGGGGGCCACAGATAATGGAATATATTGTATTTAATAATTATTAGTTAAAATAAGAGTCCTCTTCTCTGAGAAATTTGAAAATATTGGGCAACTATCTTAGACTTTGACTGAGAAGAAAATAAAATGTTTAACTTATCATTATCGGCGTACTTGGAAGAATCCTCTTCTCTGAGTCATTTGAAAACATTGGGCAAATATCTCAGACTTTGACAAAGAGAATAACATTTTTAACTTCGAATTATCGGAGTGCTTGGAAGAGTCCTCTTCTCTGATTAGTTTGGTTTGGTTTGTATTAAGGCAGATCAAACTCGGTGGATTATTTTTGGGACCAAGTAGCAAACTTGAAAACACGAGACGTGACACAAGAGACTAAGAGGGGGCCACGGAAAATTTAGGACCACAAAATACGTATTTGGAATATATTTTAATTAATAATTATTATTTAAAATAAGAGAACTAAATTTTTTACTTATCATTATCGGCATGCTTGGAAGAGTTCTCTTCTTTGAGGAGTTTGAAAATATTGGTCAAATATCTCACACTTTGAAAAAGAGAATAACATTTTTAACTCATCATTATCGACGTGCTTGGAAGAGTCCTCTTCTCTGAGTAGTTTGAAAACATTGGGCAAATATCTCAGATTTTCACAGAGAAGAAAATAAAATTTTTATCTTATCATTATCGGCGTACTTGGAAGAGTCCTCTACTTTGAGTAGTTTGGTTTGGTTTGTTATACGGCATATCAACCTCAGTTGATTTTTACTGGACAGTTAACTTTGAACCACGCATCTTTGAGGCGTAACACATATTCTCAAAGATACCTGGTTCAAAGTTAACTAACCTGAAAAAAATGGAAAAGTTTTAAATAAAATAATGGGGGCATAATATTTTTCATTTATTAATATATCAACACTGAAAGTTTCATTAAATTTGGTTAATTCCCTGATTTATTTTTCTTTCGGTGGGGTGACATACGATGGTGGAATTTAGGTCCGTTAAGTTCGATTTAACCGTCTTTTTTTGTTTACTTACAAAGTTTGTTTGACTTTTAAAAAACAGTTTAGTAACCAATAAACGAGACTTGTCTTGTGTTAATTTGGAGTTTTCCCCCCGAGGAAATAACAACCCAGACTTTGATGACTTTTAGCACATTTAACTGTATACGTCTTTATTTTACAAATACTATTAGTATTATTTGCAGAGCTACCCGGCGTTGTTCCGGATATAAAACGTGTAAAATCTCTTTGTAATATCCATTAAGAATTGATTTATTTCGAAATTTAATCGGCATTAAATGATCCACTGAGGTTGATATGCCGTAAAACAAAACAAACCAAACCAAACCAAACCAAACCACATATGTTTCGATCAAAATTCGCTTGCACACACAGTATTCTTTTTAGGATTATTTCAAAAATAAAAATAAAATAAAATAATAGTAAATGAAAAGAAAATTAAGCGTGTAAACAGAACTTTAACTGAATAAGTCTTTATTTTCCAAATGCAATTAGTATTACTAGCAATGCTACCCGGCGTTTTCCGGGATTTAAAACCAGCAGAATCTCTTATCTATATTTATATATAGATTATTAAATCTAGCGGGACCAGTGGAATTTCTAAGTAACGAATTTGAAATTAATCTTGGACGATTTCTACTTGAATTTGGTTGATCTTATGATTTTTTTTTTTGATAGCATGTTTGGATTCCTTGGGCGAAAATGCTTTTATAAACCAATTTTTTGGATTAGGGAAGCACTAGAACTGATTTTACAGACAAAAATAGATTACAAAAAGTCGCCATTTTTCGCGAACCGCACAAAAAATTGGGGAATTTTTGGAATTAGAAGCTCAAATTTTGGGGATTGTCTAACTATAAAATAGTCCATACATGGAAAAACTTTAGAAAAATGAAAGTAGGTGGATGACAATGTTACTTTTTACAGGATGATTTGACATGGAATTACCCAAAGAGAACATTGGTCATCTGGTATATTTCGTTGTTTCAACAGATCACAGGGTGAAGTGAAAGAAAACAACAAAATAGACAAATACCTGGACCTTGCTGGAGAATTGAAAAAAAAATGTGGAATATGGGGGAGCGTATGAACCAGAACACAAATGTATATTAAAGGCAGATAAATAGAAAGTAAGAAGAAAAGAAAAGAAAAGAAAGAATATGGAAGAAAAAAGTTAAAATCATTAAATGATTTAAGAAAACCCGAAACGGCAATGAAAGAAAGAAACAAACAAACAAGCAAAAAGATAGAAGAAATAAAGAAAACGAAAGAAAGAAAGAAAAATAAAAAAAACAGATATAAAGATAGAAAAAAGAAAGAAAAAAAAGAAAGAAAGAGAGAAAGGAAGATAGAAAAATAGAAAGAAAGAAAGAAAGAATGAAAGAAATTAAGAAAAAGAAAGAAAAATATGGAAGAGAAAGGTTACAATCATTAAATTATTTAAGAAACACAAAATGTGAAAGAAAGAAAGAAAGATAAAAAAAGATAGAAAAAAAGAAGAAATAAAGAAAAAAGAAAAATATGGAAGAAAAAGGTTAGAATCATTAAATCATATAAGAAAACACGAAGAAGAAAGGAATGAAGCAATGAAATAAGGAAAGAAAGAAAAGAAAAAAGAGCGAAAGAAAGAAAGAGATAGAAGTAGAAAGAAAGACACAAGAGAAGAAAGAAAGAAAGAAAGAAAGAAAGAAAGAAATGAAATGAAAGAAATAATGTGAAGGAGAAAGTGAAGAAAGACAAAATGATTTAAGAAAATAAAAAAGGAGAAAGAAAGAAAAACAAAAAGAAGGAAGAAATGAAGACATGAAGTAAGAAACCGAAGGAAAAAAAGAAAAGAAAAGAAAGAAGAACGAAAGAAAGAAAGAAAGAAAGAGATATAAGAAGAATAAAGACACAGGTGAAGAAAGAAACAAAGATAGAAAGAAACGTAATACATAGGACGAAGGAGAAGAGAAAGAAAGATAAAATTATTTAACAAAATACAAAAGAAGAAATAAAGGAAAAAAACAAAAAAAAACAAAAGGAAGGAAGAAAAGAAAAAAAAGGAAAGAAAGAAGTAATGAAAGAAAGCCAGCAAAATGAAGTGAGTTTAATTACGCCTAAGAAATAATAACTCCGATTAATGTTCGATCTCTTCCAAAGGCAAAAGTAGCAGCCATTTTTCCTTCTCTTCAAAAATGTTGACTTGCAAATTGCCAAGGAAAATTGCTTCCATTAAAGAACCATCGCCTTTTTAATATCATCGTAAATAAATTTTCTTTTTGGCTGATTTATTTATACATTAATCTAGTTTATATCGGAGACGTGCGGCATAATGGTTACAGTCGTAGGAAATGGACTCGTCGACACGAGTTCAAACCCTAGACAAGGCTTTTTGCATTTCACATAGCATTAATACGCTTGGGAAAGTTATGAATCTAAAACTTCTCCCTCCAGGTAAAATAGTAGGGCAGACTGGTTTCTTTAACCTTGGATAGGTAACCAATCTAGGAGAAGGAAAACTCTGAATTTGGAAACCTGAGGTCAGTTGTTGATTAGGTTTGTGACATTCTCTGTGCACCAATTTTTTTTCCTATTGACTATGCCAAAAAGTGCGGATGGTCCAACAAAAGTCTTCGCCACTATAAAAAAAAACACTGTCTGTGTTAAGCAGTGATGAGTTTAGTTAAATACGTTATGGGAATGCCACTAAAACAACAGCATGTATTGTAAGCAACTTCGCTCCTTTGTTTATCAAAATGAATTGATTTGTTATTAAATGACCCTAAAATGTTTGATACACAGTTAAAACACAAGAGCAAATTATCTATCCATTTGCTGTTTTAGTAATTTCTTTCTTTCTTTCTTTCTTTCTTTCTTTTTTTCTTTCTTTCTTTCTGTATAACTCAGTCTGTTTCTATTAAGCACCGATGAGCCTTGATTAATTTGTTTATCATAATGACTTGATTTGGTATTAAATGTCCCAAAAAGGTTTGATATGCCGTAAAACAAAACAACAACATAACTATCCATTTGCGATTATTGTATTTTCTTTCTTTCTTTCGTTATCTCTTTCTTTCTTTCTTTATAACTCAGACTATTTCTATCGGTCTATCTATTAAGCCCCGATGAGCCTTGAGTCTTTTGTTTATTAAAATGACTTGATTCGGTATTAAATGACCCAAAAATGTTTGATATGCCGTAAAACAAAATGCAAACTACCCATCCATTTGCACTTTTAGTATTTTCTTTCTTTCTTTCTTTCTTTCTTTGATCCTTCTTTTATTTCTTCCTTTCCTTCTTTCTCTCTTTCTTTCTTTCTTTCTTTCTTTCTTTCTGTATAACTCACTCTGTTTCTATCGGTCTATCTATTAAGCACCGATCAGCCCTGGGTGCTTTGTTTCTCAAAATCACATGATTTGGTATTAAATGACCCGAAATGGTTTATATGCAGTAAAACAAAACAATCTGTTAGATAACTGAAGGGAAGCATCGATGAGCCTGTTCAATATTTAAATGGGTGACCACTTAAGCAACAGTATTTCAAAAGTACTGAAATCAAACTTAATCCTTTTTTATTAAAATGATTTGATTTGGTATTCAATGACCTGAAAATGGCTGATATGCAGTAAAACAAAACAACCTACCAACCCATTAGATCACTGAAGTTAAGCAGTGATGTGTTTAGTTAAATTCTTTATGGGAAGATCCCTAAAACAACTGCAGGTATTGTAAGCAACTTGAGTCCTTTGTTTATCAAAATGACTTCATTTGGTATTAAATGACCCGAAAAGGTTTGATATGCCGTAAAGGAAAACAATAAAACTACCCATCCATTTGCTGTTTTAGTATTTCCTTCCTTCTTTCCTTCATTCCTTTATTTCCTTTCTGTTCTATCTGTTTCTATGGGTTTATCTATTAAGCCCCGATGAGCCTTGAGTCCGTTGTTTTTCAAAATGACTATTCGGTATTAAATGACCCGAAAAGGTTTGATTTACCGTAAAAACAAAACAAAAAACTACCAATTTATTTGCTCTTTTAGTATTTCCTTCCTTCCTGCCTTTCTTTCTTTCTTTCTTTCTTTCCTTTCTGTTCTATCTGTTTCTATGGGTCTATCTATTAAGACCCGATGAGCCTTGAGTCCTTTGTTTATCAAAATTACTTGATTTGGTATTAAATGACCCGAAAATGGTTAATATGCAGTACAAGGAACGCAACCAATAAACCAAAATTAATATATTGGAGAAATCTTAAAAGAAAAACAAACAAACAACAAACTCGATTCCCGAATTGTTCTATTAGACAATATCTTAAAGTTCTTAAACGTCAATTTCGAAAACTTAAAAGTCTTTCTATGAATAAATAAATAAATAAATAAATAAATAAAAAAGAAGGTGCAATAAAAGAAAGGTTTTGGAAGCCACTTTAAAAATCCAACGTTTTCACCAGAAGGAAAGAACCGAAATTCGAAAGAACTGAAGAGAATACTCTAACCAAAAAAAAAAAAAAAAAAAAAAAAAAAAAAAAAATCAAAGACAAAACAAATAAATGATTAGAATAGGAATTTTGGTAATTCCATGATAAGTGGAAGCAGATTTTAATCCTAAAATCTACTTCTGAAATAATTGCACTCGGGAAAATAATACAAATTTCCTCAACAATTATCTGATTTACCCAGGAGAAAAATCGCTACTTGAAGTATTTTAAAAACTAGATTTTAATTTTAAAAATTCCGACAGATATATTCCTAGTTTTTTAAATTTATTTTTCAAACGTGATCTCCTTTGTTTAGTCGAAATATACATTCAAGTGTCAAGTGGCAGCAAACCAGTTTTTATTTCTAATTTTAGGTACTCTCATAGAAATATTAACATCTTAAAAAAAAGAAAAAGAAAAGGAAATGAACAGACACACAGACATAAGCGCGCATACACCGAGGAAGAGGTAAAAAAAATGAAAGAAAGAAAGAAAGAAAGAAAGAAAGAAAGAAAGAGACAGGTAAAGAGGTATAAAATGAAAGAAAGAAAGAAAGAAAGAGACAGAAGAAGAGATAAAAAAATGAAAGAAAGAAAGAGACTGAAAAAGAAAAACACACATAAACAAGCACCCCCCACACACAGAATTTGGAAGACATTAGACAGAACAAATGAACAGCCACTAGCAACAACTTCAGTTCTAGTAATCTTCTGTAGAAGGGATTTTTTTAATCCCGAAATATTAAGAATTGAGAATAAATCACAGGTTAACAAACAACACCACAGTTACCTTCTTTTTTCTTTACACTTGCATTGTAATAGCCTTCAAAACCAACCAACAATTCTTTTTTTAAATTGTTTTTAAAATGTTAACACACTTAAAGGAATAACTTTATTATATTTTAAAACAGTCTCGTATGTTCACCATCCCTGTCAACATATGCTTATAATCTCGCACAGGTGATTAAAAAAATATGTTAATATTTCTATGAGAGTAACTGTATATTAGAAAAGTATAGGTATACCCAATTCGTCAAACAACCCATGTTTTTACAAAACAAAACACACGGCTTCCTCAAAGTGAAAGAAACAAGGGGAGGTTACTTTAATTTATGTAGTTAATGTTCAGATTACTTTTTTGACCCCAGCCGACAAGGTCACTTTTGTATAGGACTCATCTGCACAGAATTTAAAATATATGTACTGGGTTTTAAACGTATTGCAATATACAGTAACATACTAGGGAGAGTCTAATACTAACCTGACCCAGTCAGGGGTTCACAATGTTTTGGCCTCTGGACCGTTAAAGCAATTAACAGCTTTGATCCCTGAGGGCTATCCCACCAGGCTATACCTGCCCCCTTGATTTAAATGGACAGGGCTGGGTTTATTGCCCAGTGCTTGAGTCTCCCCCTTGAGAGGGAATGCCAACGCATTTTTGCCCCTACCACCCATGAGCTTCGGCTCGTGGGAGGGGCCCAGATAAAAGTGTCCTTTTGTCACACCTTCATAAGTGGAATGAGTGGTAGATACCTATTAGGGTGAGTCAAAAGTTATGGAATATTCTGGTCAAATGGTGTTGAAAATCTTTAAATGTAATGAATATTATCTGGTTAACCAACGTCGATACGAGAAGAAAGAAAGAAAGAAAGAAAGAAAGAAAAGAAGGAGACATAAGAAGAGGTAAAGAAAATAAAAGAAAGAAAGAAACAGAAGAAAAAAAGAAACGAAAGAAAGAAGAGACAAAGGAAGGAGGGAAGAAAGAAAAAGAAAGAAAGAAAGAAAAAGACAGAATAAGAAAGAAACTAAGAAGAAAGAAAGAAAGAAAGAAAGAAAGAAAAGAAAGAAAGAAGGAGACAGAGGAAGAGATATAGAAAATGAAAAAAAGAAAGAAACAGATAAAGAAAAAAGAAACTAAAGAAAGAAGAGAAAAAAGGAAGGAGGAAAGAAAGAAAAAGAAAGAAAGAGACAGAATATGAAAGAAAATAAGAAGAAAGAAAGAAAGAAAGAATGAATGAGACAGAGGAAGAGATAAAAATACTGATGATACTTGAGGATGGAAGCCTGGTGGCTGAGCAGTTCATGACATGTAACACTCCACTTTAGCCCTTACTTTGGTAGAAGGGCAGTCGGTTAGAGTTAGGGTTAGGGTTAGGTGTAGGGGTTGGTTTTATAATTTTAAAAAATCTAAAAATCGTCTGTTAAAACAATGGGATTTGACGGTGTAACTGAAAAACATGTCCTTTCTTAATCGAGATCAAAAGGGGTGCCGAAAGGTCATATGGTCCAAAACTTTCTAGCGGAGTCAAAAATAGAAATGCTAGAAAAGTTTGGACCATATTATCTTTAGGCACCCCTATTTGATTTCGATTAAGAAAGGACATGTTTTTCATTTACAACGTCAATATCCGGTTGTTTGTAAGGGGTTAGGGTTAGGGGTTGGTTTTATCATTTTTTTTTAATCTAAAAATCGTCTATTAAAACAACCGGATATTGACGATGTAAATGAAAAACATGTCCTTTCTTAATTGAGATCAAAAAGGGATGCCCAAAAGTCATATGGTCCAAAACCTTCTAGCGGAGCCAAAGACAGAAATGGTAGAAAAATTTGGATCATATTCACTTTAGGCACCCCTTTTTGATCTTGATTAAGAAAGGACATGTTTTTCATTTACACCATCAATATCCGGTTGTTTGTACGTGGTTAGGGTTAGGGTTAGGGTTAGGGTTTAGGGGTTACTTTTTTAAATTTTTAAAAATCTAAAAATCGGACTATAGACGGTGTAACTGAAAAATATGTCCTTTCTTAATGGAGATCAAAAGGGGTGCCTAAAGGTCACATGGTCCAAAACTTTCTAGCAGAGTCAAAGATAGATAACGAAAAAGAAGTTCCTTGTAATTGATCTTTGAAACTAAAGATATTAGTTTAATCATTTCTATACAACATGATGACAAGATGCAATCCCCAGATAAAACTGTTTTACGTTACGTAAAAGCCAAACATGGCTGACTTCTATGGCGGAAACGAGCGGGAACATAAAGGGAGAACGACATATGTTTACGACAAGACAGGATTTGAAACAGTTTGTGAATACTTATTACAAAGTTAAAGCTTTGCCAATGTTCAAGGGGAAATATGGCCTTTCGTAAATTTTCTTTTCCGGCTGCAGATGTATGAAATAAATTTGGGGGAAAACGGAGGAAATTGTTTGTTTATCGGAAATACTGTCTGCGTTTACTAGACATCAAAGTATCGGGGGTCTATAAATAACAATTTTAATATCAGCAATATTCTATAAAAGAACACAAACACAGACACACACATTTGCACACATACATATATACACACATA
>CM042169.1:70062648-70085148 GCA_023376005.1 Doryteuthis pealeii
ATATATGTATATATATTTTTTAATACTATAAAAATAATGAGGCCCTGCTCGGGGATATTGAAATAAAGATTTTTTAAAATTATTTTTATAGTGAGTTAGTAGCATTAATTAAAATGTAATAATATATTTTTGAAGGCGAAATAATGCAAATTTATGTTTAAAAACATATTTATTTAATTTAAAAAAAAAATTTTTTCCCTTAATATTTTCAGGCTATGCCCATCTTCAGAGAGTTGAAAATTTTTTTTTTTAAATTTCATCATATTTTTAACAATCTTTTATTCAATTTATGCAATTTTCAATTTATTTATTCAAGTTTGGAAATAGACCCTAAAAGACGAAAATATCTCATCCAGGGGACATAAAATTTCAAAGGGGAGATTTTGTTGAGGAGTTAACACCCCTAAAAGATGGACTGGCTCATAGCTCTATTATAGTCGACGTAGCAGTGATAGAGACGGTTAAATTATATTCGGACAAAACCACTGCGTTTGACTACACACATTTGACCCCCCTCATTCTTGTAAGTTTGTCTTTGTGAATTGTTCTACTTCTTGGTTTTATGTAATAAGTATCTGCTAGCACCAGATACAAGTACTGAATGAAATATATCTCAAGCACACTATTTCTCTGTGTATCTTTTACCACTTCAACGATACAACAAAAACAAACCTAGGAAATCCATTCAAGTGTTAGAATGCACCGACTTCAACGACTGCACCTCTGCATAGGGGTAAGAAACTCTCAATGGGGTGGCCGTGGGTGGTGATCCGTGATGCCTAAGGATGGAACCCAGGTGGCTGAGCAGTTCATGACATGCAACACTCCACTTAGACTCTTACTTACGCTAGACGGGCGGTCGAAGAGGCCCCCTCCAATCAATCGGCTGGTCACGTCAAGCCCTAGCACCTATAGGATTGTCCCAACCCTATTGCCCTTATGGCAATCCCCAACCATTTTTATCATATGGGTGCTAGAAGGCGGTGGCTGAGGGTCTACATGTCCTGGGAATGACGTTAAACACTATCTGATGGTGAGGTTCCACGTCTGGGGGTTTAGGGAATGTGGAGCACCCCTTCATCACAATTGGTCCCTGGTCCACTCTGACCCGGAGTGGCAGTACCTATTAAAGTCCCATCTATGGGTTAAATAGAAAAACACGAGTTTATAAACAAAATTGAGTATCCATTAAGAATGACTTTATTTCAAAACTTTACCGGTGTAAGATTCAAAGTGATAATACTTGAAGATAAAACTCCGACAAGGGTTGATAGACAAAACATTTTATATACACAGCACAAGAATTAAACAGGGTACATAATACATAGAGGTGTACATAAACATACATACAAAAGTAGAGATAATGACACATTCATGAATGGAAAAGATTAAAGCCCCAACAAGAAGGGGGTAGACCAGAGTCTAACCCAGTGGTGTCTCGTAGGTCGAGCAACAGGAAAAAGAGAAAGAGACGTTCAAACCAGACGCTTAAATATCAAAGGCCCCTAGCGGGAACCAGCGAAATCAAACGGGCAGACAACTCCCCAGGCGAATACGAAAATAACGCCTACATCGGCATTAAATGACCCATTGAGGTTGATATGCCGTAAAACAAAAACAAACCAAACCAAACCATCCAAGTGTTAAAAATAATTAAGAAGTACAAATATTTCGAAACCCTATCCTCGTCCATGGAATTCCTTCCTTCATTGAAATTTTTCAGTTTCTCATACTTTGCCAACTTTCTCCCAGACGCCTAGAAGATGCCATAATTTGATATACAAATCGATATACGAAACTCAAGAAACCATAATTGATTGCAATCAATATTTAATTAGGAAACAATTATATGTGGTTAATTCTATTTCTATAGCGAATAATTCAAAGATTCGGAAATAATTGCTTATAGCAATGTAAGTAATAACAATACTATCAATACTAAACTTGGGTTTAATTTAACGAGGATAGTGCCAATTCATTTTCAACGTCCGTGTTCGAGCCTAAATAAAGTGTAGATTTTCAAATGATGATTTTAAAGGCGGGCAGACTCAACTATCATACATTTTATTTTATATTTGTACTTTACTAATAATTCTAAACTTCTGTTCAATTCAACAAGGATAGAGCCAATCCATTCTCAGGTTTAGTATTCGAGCTTAACTAAAGTGTAGATTTTCAAATGATGATTTTAAAGGCGGGCAGACTCAACTCTCATACATTTTTTTTATATTTGTACTTTACTATTAATTCTCAACTTCTGTTCAATTCAACAAGAATAGTGCCAATCCATTCTCAACGTCCGTGTTCGAGTCTGAGGAACGGATGAATTTTCAAATGATGTTTTCAAAGACGAGCAGACCTTAGTGTAGATTTTCAAATGCTCATTCGATTCAGAACGAAATTCAGCTCTCATAGTGTTTTTTCTCCTTGTACTTGACTATTAATTTTAAACTTAGGTTTAATTTAACAAGGATAGTGTCAATCCATTCTCAGGTTTCGTGTTCGAGCTTAACTAAAGTGTAGATTTTCAAATGCTGATTTTAAAGGCGGGCAGACCCTACTCATTCAAAACGAAACTCAGCTCTCATACTGTTTTTCCTCCTTGTACTTGACTATTAATTTTAAACTTAGGTTTAATTTAACAAGGACAGTGTCAATCCATTCTCAGGTTCTTATTTCTAGTTCCTCCAGACTTTTTTACCAAACTTGTGGAAACGTTCCAAGTGCACATCGTCTAACATAAAATGCAAAAAATAAAATGTATATATTGGATGAATCACAATGCCAATTTCTGAAGCGGAGTTTAACATGTTTGAATTCAGAGTTTTCCTTCTCCGAGACTGGTTACCTCAGCCAAAGTTAAAGAGTCCAGTCGGCCCCACAATTGATCGATACTTGGGGGAGAGTAGTTGGATGCATATATTTCTAAAGTGTATTAGCGCTAATTGAAATACAAACGGCCACGTCCGCGATTTGAAGTCGGGTCAACGAGTCCCTTTCTAAAGACTATAACAATTAAATCACGCACCTCAATAGTATTGTAAGATTCAAAGTTTATAATTATGTTATAACTTGTTGAAACATAACAAACTCCGACACGTTTGTGGGACAAAACATTTTATATTGATAACTGCACAGGAATATGACAAGATACAGAAAATAATAGCATACATGTACATAACGTAAAGAGTAGTGATAAAAGGACACATTCATGAATGGTAAATACATAAAATATAAATGTTACAGACATGGAACTAAAGGATAGTCCATGCTGTATAAAGGACTTACAGTAATGTAAGGGGGGGGGCAAAAGCCCCACCGAGAAAAGGATAGATAGACTCTAGCCCATAGCAGTTCGTTGAGAAGATCCAGCTAAAAGAGTTTCAAATCAGGCGCTTAAATACCAGAGGTCCCCTAGTGGGAACAAACGGCAACGCAGCGAGAAGATAACTCTTCCAGGCAAAGGGAAGATAATCCCCTACAGTATATACTTATTACCAGATATTGGAAAAGAGTTATATTCAGTTTCAGGGATTTTTTTTTCATGGCTTGAATTCGTGAACCAAGACGTTGGTATCCATCCAGTCTGCAGGGATGTTTGTGACTGACAAGGCCAACTGAGGAGAGTCAGGTTTGACCATAGCAGCTGCAATTGAAGGTCTGAATGATTGAGGGCGATGCATCATGGTATTTCATCTTCAGGTTTTATACTTGAGTGAGTCCCTGCGGATGTTTTTCAAAGGAGGAGACAACATGGCTGGTGGGGACATAGCAAATGTCAGAGTTTTATGCTGGAGTGGACCACTGTCAATTGTCGAAGTGGCAAGGGATCTTTCCTAGCAGTACTTGGTGCCTTTCTGTCGCGATGAAAGGTGCAGAGTTCTACGCAGAGTGTCAGCTTTGTCACTGTATGGTGCTGTTATAGGTAGCGTGGTATTGTTTACGTTCATTGACTCTTGTGTGATTACTAACACTACTACTACTACTACTACTACTAATAATAATAATAATAATAATCCTGTACTCTGCCAATGTAGCAAACTAGCACAACGGGAATACAAAAGTAAACACGACTGGGTTGGGAAGATGATCCACTGGGAATTATGCAAAAAATTAATTTTGGCCATACTTTTGAAAACTCAAAAGGAGATATAATAATATAATAATAATAATAATAATAATAATAATAATAATAATAATAATAATAATAATAATAATAATAATTATTATTATTATTATTATTATTATTATTATTATTATTATTATTTTCACTCCTTTTGAGTTTTTTTACAATAGCGTTAGCTGATGGTATTTCACTGGTGTCTGAGTGACAACAAGTCTCCTAAGGTCCTCATGACTCTTCTAAGTATTCTGGCAGATTGCAGCAGTGCATTATTCTGGATGGTTTTGATTCTCCCTCTGATTTCCAGACTTTCCAGACCCTTTCCAACTACAATTGGTATCATTTTGACATTCATATTCCACAACTTTTCCAGTTCTCTGGCAAGGTCCAGGTATTTGTCCATTTTTTCATTTTCCTTTCTTCGTTTTTTTTTCGTTCTGCTGGAACGGCAAAATCTACCAGTTGACAACCCTTCTTTTGAGTTTTTTACAACAGCGTTAGCTGATGGTATTTCACTGGGGTCTGAGTGACAACAAGTCTTCTAAGGTCTTCAGGACTCTTCTGAGTATTCTAGCCGATTGCAACAGTGCAGTAGTCTGGATGGTCTCAATTATTCCTCTGATTTCCATATCCTCCAGTCCAAGTTTATTGGGACCGTTCCAAGTGCACCAACTACAATTGGTATCACTTTCACTCTCATGTTCCACAGCTTTTTTATTATTATTATTATTATTATTATTTACTCCTTTTGAATTTTCTCCTCAGGTCTCCAGGACTCTTTTGAGTGTTCTGGCAGATTGCAACAGTGCAGTGTTCTGAATGGTTTCAATCCTTCCTCTGATTTCCAAACTTTCCAACCCCTTTTCCAATCCTTTTGGGACCGTTCCATGTGCACCAACTACAATTGGTATCACTTTCACTTTCATATTCCATAACTTTTTCAGTTCTCTTGCAAGGTCCGGGTATTTGTCCATTTTTTCGTTTTTCTTCAGGTTCACCCTGATTATTATTATTATTATTTTCACTCTTTTTGTGTTTTTCAGATCAGTGTTTGTTTATTGCATTTCACTGTAAGCTTCTAAGGTCTCCAGGACTCTTCTGGGTATTCTAGCTTATTGCAGCATTGCAGTAGTCCATGCAATATATATACACCAGCCCCGCCACACGAACAGGTTGTGACGTGGGCAATAACACTGTTGGTCTCAATTCTTCCTCTGATTTCCAGATCCTCCAGTCTATTTTCCAAGCTTATCAGGACCATTCCAAGTGTACCAACTACAATTGGTATCACTTTCACTCTCATATTCCACAGCTTTTTTCAATTCTCAGGCAAGTTCCAGGTATTTGACCATTTTTTCATTTTTTCAGCTTCACCCTGTGATCTGCTGGAACTGCAGAGTCACCAGTTGATACGTTTCCCAACTTTTTTTCTTTTTTTTTTTTTTTTTGTTAATCTACCTTAGGTCTGTCTCCCTGAATGGGATTAGGGTGATCCGTCTTTTATCTAAAAGACGCGAGAGAATTTTAATGATTTTCATCTCAAGAACAGAATCAGTAATATACATATTACCGAGATTATTATGATAAGTGTAGACTGGCTCTTTAACTTTGGGTAGGTAACGCAACTAGGGAAGGATATATATAATAATAATAATAATATAATAATAATAATATAATAATAATAATTAGACCTTGTCAGAGAACTGGACGAAATTTGAGGAACATGACGTGAACGGTAGTTTCCAATTGTAATTGGTGACCATGGTACGGTCCCCAGGTATGTGGAAAATAATCCTGAATGTAATAGCAGACATCCAAAAACTAACAGGATTGTTTAAGATTGGCTAGAATACTCAGAAGAGTCCTGAGAGACCTGAGTAGACCTTGCTGTCACTCAGCTCCAGTGTACCAACTCAAATCTGTTAAACTCCGCTTTAAGAAAATTGACCTTGTGTCGCAACCTGTTTCGTGCGGGGGGGGGGGGGTAAATACATATTTACATAGACTGCAAACCCCAGGATTCCGGTCCTTAATCATCACGGTGAAGCTGGCGTATTCTATATCGCCCAGTTGACATATATTTATTTTTACGGAACATGTTTTACTAGCAACAGATACGAAATGTGGGGCATACACCGTTGATACAGCAATTTATAATTGATAAGTTAGATTAATTTTCTTGCCTATTGTAACTATTTGCAGAATACTGGCTGCAACACTAGGATTCCGTCCTTAATCATCACCGGTGTAGTTGGCGTATTCTATAAAACGCCCAGTTGACGACTCTTTATTTTACCGGAACAGATTTTACTACAAACGTGGGCAATTAACACCACGTTGGATACGCAGCAATTTTATATTGATTAAAGTTAGATTAATTTCTTGCCATTGTAATATATTACATGGACTGCCCAACCACCCAGGATTCGTCCTTTAATCATCACGGTTGTTAGTTGGCGTATTCTTACCCCAGTTGAAGACTGACTATTTATATGGAACATAGTTTTACTAGCAACATATACAAGTGGGCAATAACGACCGTTGGATACAGCAATTTATATTGATAAGTTAGAATAATTTCTTGCCTATTGTAAACTATATTGCATAGGCTGCACAACCACTAGGATTCCGTCCTTAATCGTCACGGTGTAGTTGGCGTATTCTATAACCCCCATTTTGACAGACTATTTATTTTGACGGAACAGATTTTACTACAACAGATACAACGTGGGGGCAATAACACCGTTGGATAGAGCAATTCATATTGGATATAGTGTAGATTAATTTCTTGGAGTAGCACTGCTTCTTATTACGTATTATTCACAATCATGGTCATACGAAGGCTTGACTCGGGGGGAATTTAATAATACCATAAATATAAATAACATATTAATACGTGACTATAAAGACCTAAAAAAGCAACGATGTTCTATGAAATACATGATATAAACAAGATATAATGATTTATTCTCGACGAGCTTTTCTAGAATCGTATACATGTAGGGGGGGGGGGGGGGGGCGGTTATTATGGAAATTTGGAGGGAAATCAGGTTAGAAATATCAGAACATGTATTAAATTTCGATGAAACAAGAACATCAGTTGATTATCAAATCATCGTTTGTTTTTTTCCTTGTTTTGATAATCTTGTATTTTATGAATTGAAATTTATTGGATGTGCTTTTTTGCCGTTCTGTAAGCGAAAGCATAGTTCCGCCCATGTTCTTTCTTTTTATTCATAAGTCTTATTTCAATTGCTTTTGTCTCCTCTCTCTCCTTCTCTCTCTCTCTCTCTTCTTCTCTCTCTCTCTCCATCTCTCTCTGCTCTCTCTGCTCTCTCTGCATTTATATATATATATATATAGTTATAAATATAATTAATTTAAATATTCGATGTCCTATCGCAACAGTATTACGGCTAATTTCGCTTTTCATTCGACACGGTGGAGCTTAATTGAACCATTTAATATTCCTGTATATAAACGAGGTATATCATTAACTTGTCTCATTCTCCGCGAAATTGTTATTTCTTATGAGTTCTTGTCTACGGAGAAAGCGCCATTTTGGAATCTGGATAAGAATGGGCAAAATACAAAGAACTGGTGCAGCCACATTTGTAAACGCTGAACGAAAGGGAATTGAAAAAAATTCATCGGATCACTTGGTTTGGGTTTATATCTTCTTTATATCTCGGGTGATATAAAGCCGATTTTTGAGTTGCATAGCCTATATTTGCAGTATACTCCCGGTGACAATATAGATCATTACTACAAATATTAAGCACACAACGAATTGCCCAATGTGTTTATATACTCGTTCAGCATGTCGGTATATAAAGAGAGAGAGAGAGAGAGCTAGGGATATAGGAGAGAGAGAGAGAGAGAGAAGGAGAGGAGAGAGGGGGGGGAAGACAACTGAACAGCAGACTGACCGGAACAGACAGGCAGACGGACGGTTAACAGAGACAGAGACAGACAGACAGACATTTAGATTTTAGAATGATCGTTTTTAACGTTTTTAAGTTTCTGGGTTCTTTCGTTTTAGGTGAAGATGAAAGACAATGGAAAGATAGTCAAAATACCTGGAGACTTGCTAGAGAAATTCGAAAACCCTTGCTGGAATATGAGGGTGAAATTGGTCACAATCTTTATGGCCATCCTTTACCTCAAGCAGAGCGCTTGTCCAGCAGAAATCCTTGGTAAATGAATCTCCCAGTTGCGGTAAGTTCCTTCTTCAATGATTTGCAAGTGAAACTGTGGGCAAGTATCACAAGTGTTTAAGTAGTGAATCAGCCACGCATTATGGTTGTTGAATTGCCGGAGGAGTAAACCACGTGACCATCCGGCTAGTCTATAAATTCAGGTGGGGATTGGAGCACATATCATATACCAAAATGGCTCGTCGCCCGAGTTCCAAATCCTGGACGTGGCAATTATTTACTTAGTGCTAATTCCTGGGGAAAGGTATGAATCTAACTCTCCTCCAGCTATGGGTAAAATTAGTAGGGCAGACTGGGCTCTTTAACCTTGGTTAGGCAAAGCCGGTCTAANTAGAGATGTAACAAAGGTATATATTTAAGACAATTTCAACCCATTCAATCAAACAATAGACACCTATGTGTGCTTTCGTATTCGCAACATAGCACATGGTAATAAAAATCTGATTTGTCGATTTCCATTCCAGTCAGGTCTATCAAGATATCAGTCGTCGATGACATACGAAAGTTATATCACTTCTATACCGATCAAACCCGGTTCGCCAAGAGGAGTATGTGACATTGACGAGAAATAGCTCATAGGGGCCTGGGTTTAGGATCAGATCGGTAGAAGCAGTTGGGTAGAAAGCACGAAGGTCCTTAGTTCGATACGGTCCTCGACACTCAAGGTAATGAGTAGCAAAGGAGTTTGCTTTGCAGCGATCGAGTAAAGTAAGGAGCTGAGAAGGTAGGGCGTGGCGCTCCACCTCAGCCGCCAAAAACAATCTCCTCTGGTCTACGGCGCTATTGAAGGTTGGATCAGACTCTCACTGACTGGCTGGTACCGACTGTTAGGCCGCCACCGTACGGACTTTTACTTATGGTGCATGTGTGCGAAGTTGAACTTGCATTCGGTAGTAATGATCTGCGGAGACTAGTTGGCTAATCATATAGGGAGGTTTGAAATCGTCTCAGCGGAATCCATTCAAACGATGATACCTTACACCGACCGTCGTACCCATCGCAATTGCTTCTTAGCTCAATTAGTAAGAAGGGTCCGGTGCCCGTTAAACAGTCTAGTGGTAATTCACCTAAGGAGGTTAGCACGTTCAATCCTGACTACAGACAAAATAAAACAGTAGCATAATAGACGCAGCATTCCATTTATACATTTCTTAAATAAAATCGATCAACTTAAATTTCAACCAAATACGTATGACTTATAAGCGCTGAAAAGGGTATCTGGGGACATCTTTGCATGCCCATTATCTCCCATCCATCTCAAAAGAATGTCAACCATCTTTTTTACCTATGTGATATTGCCTAATTGACTCTATCAGAGAAATCATATTAATTGGCACTTTAGATTTGTACGAATTGGGACATTTTTCTACCCACATTTAGGGGTTATCCGCTCAATCTTCACCTAGAAACTCGAACTGAAGGTCTTTAAAAAAAAAAAAAAGAATTGAATGCTTTAAGTTTAACCCAACTTCATTATCTCAGTGAATGGATAACTTTTGAAATTTCAAATTAGCCAACAAAAATATTCAATTGCGAAAAAAATTTCAGATTCATTCATTCAGTTTCCAGTTTTGAACAGTCAAATCACGACCCGCTGAACTAATTTTTGATTGGATTATTCTATTTGGGCAGAATTGGGTTTAATGAATAATAATATAATTTAGAGAATGTTTCCTGTCTCAAGATCGCCAGTTTATAGTTTCGTCAAACTGTTTATATATATACTTATATATATATATATATATAATATTTATATAATATATAATATAGAGAGAGAGAGAGAGAGAGAGAGAGAGAGAGATAGATATATCACATATATAATTCATCATGTAGAATAATCATCTCTATATATACACACACACACAAAATTTATCTATATATATATTATAATATTATATATAGTACATATTATATTATATTATATATATATGCAGCAACCACAAATATATTATATATAATATATATTGCATCACACACAAAATATATATATATATAGTATATATGCACACAGCACACACTATATATATTATATATTATATAATGCACCACACACAGTGCACAAATAATATATATAGTTTATATATATATATATATAGGTATTAATGTAGCATATACAACATATATAAATTAAATACCGTGTTTGAATTCTTCGTTTCTATATATGATATAACATATAATGAATAGTATGTGTGTGTGTATTGAAGTATACATATATATATATATATATATATATAATATAATAGATATATATAGCACACACCACACCAAATCATGTATGGACAGACACATTATCGACGTGAATGTTTCTCAATATATAGATATTAGTATATCATCGAACACATCAACAAGACACACACACACACCACACAATGCACACACATATAGTGAGTAGATGAGGAAAGTAACTAAAATACAATATATATATATTAGGTGTGGATGACTATATAGTATAACTATATAGTAAAGAGTTTCTTAATATAATATATATAATGTCTATTATATATTATTTTATTGACGTATGATAGTATTGAAAAAAAAACGGAAATTCCATCTCTCACCGACCTCAAAAACAATGCAACGATATTAACTTACGGTATTCAACTATCATTTACGGGACAGTAAATAGAAGCAACGTCATATGTGTGTGCATGGAATGGTGACAAGGCAGGGTGAGGTTCGCGCAATTTCTGGATGGAAAAAGAAAGCTTTCCATCAGATTTCTCATAAAATATTTTAAAAGCATTTTCTGCATTTATGATTGATTTTGTTCTAGGGGAATATGAGAAGCGCTCCCTCGTTTGTAATAGGGTTATTCATCTTTAGAAATGCTGGGGCATGGTGAGGCCATAGATAAAATAATTGACGATTTGGTTTGCATTTTTTATAGGTAGCTTTTACTCTGGGAAGAAGGTATGCACTAGAATTTTTAGAAATGATAATGAATATGTAAATAGTCTTGGTACGTAAGATGAAGCCCTCACTAATGAATCTGATTGGACAGTGTCATACGTAATAAATCTTCCGACACTGTGGTGGTGACAGGCAGGCCTAAGTCAGCCTACAGCCTAAATTATCGCCAGACTACCAGCGTGGGTCTGCTCGGAAGATGTACTGCTATTCGAATACTACCCAACTAACGTACGAAATGGCAATGATCATCAAATCAACTACATATATATCCCTTCACGCCGGATATATCAGAATTAATCCAGCTATGGGTAAATAGGTCATGGTAGACTGGATTTTTTATGCCGGTTACAGGATTAATTTAGCAAGGAAAACACTTGAATACGATAACGATGTTAAACTTGGCTTCAAAATTGGCAATAGTGTGAACATGACCTGCAGCGTGGATTGTTTCGTAAATCTACGTGTAATTGACGTATATACAAAACTAAATAGCTATGTATCTCGCTCGCACCGACAGAGCATCAGACACAAGGCAGCAGAGATAGATAACAGACAAACAACACACACACCTCACAGCACACACCAACACACACGGACATCAGCATATATAGTTATAGATAATATTATTGTGTGTGTGTGTGTGTGTGTGTGTGTGTGTTTGTGTGGTGTATGGAGGCGGCGTGGTCTAATGGTTTAGAGTTCGTTGGAAACGGACTCGTCGACCGAATTCAAATCTGGACGACCTGTGGCTGTTCACATGGCGCTAATCACCCTTGGGAAAGGTATCGAAATCCTAATTACCCTCCTGCTTAATGGGTAAATGCAGAGTAGACTGGGCTTTATCATGGCTTTTGGTAATAGTCTACGGAGAGAGGAAAACTCTGAATCACAAACATTGTTATTAAACGTTTAAAAATTGACGCTTGTGTGCGCATACTGCTCGTCTGGCGGAGAGGTTGGTAAATATGATATATATAATATGTGTATAGTATGGGAGTAAAAAAGTGAACTCAAGTTTGCTGTATGTGCAAGAAGTGGGAAAAACACGGTTTTTAGCTGTTGGACTTGAATGAGGTTTATTTGGTAGTGATGTCGACCGTTATAAAGTTCGGTCTGTTAGAACGTTCTTCAGAGATAGTGGACTGAGATTTTTGTATTGGAAGGACGTGTTCTCATTCAGGCAACACCTAAAAATAATATATAAATATACTATTCGCTGTAGACTCCCCACTATTATCCTAAAATTCCCAGGAGGCATCAGCAAAATTGACTACCCTCCCCATTCTCCCACCTTTAAGACGTCGTCGTACGAAGACGCATCTTCAACCACAAGAAACTCAAGTCCACTGTCCTGAAAAGGTCTAACACAGACTGAAACGGTTATTACACCTATTACATTCTCGTGTGTCACATCTTTATCTATAGTATTATATAGTATATTATATTTACTATATATAGCCAACCCCTCCGACGAGTAGATGTGCATCAAGTCGATCAATATTGTGATTGAGCTTGGAAGTTTAGACAGGTTTTTAGAATTTGAGTTCTCTCTTCTCCTGATCCAGTATTCCTAAAAGGTTAAAAGAGCCCAGTCTGCTAGCCTAGTTCACCCATAGCTGGAGGAGAGTAGAATTCCTACCTTTCCCAAGGGTATATAGGCGCTAGGTCGAGAATGGAATTACTACTCTATTATATATATGGAGGTTCCTCGCTATACCAATGATCCGTGCACGATGAAGATACAGCTGATGCTGTGGCATATTTTATTAAATGGAATTGCCCAATTTCCTACTAACATGGTTTGGTCCCACTGCATCCAATTTGCTCACTATGATGAAGACACTTCTGATTGACTGCCCCAATTAACCTAGCCACTTGTGGGGTCACGTTAGTGTTAAACAAGTGCATGCAACCGATGAGATAACATACAGATTTAATATATAAGGTTTTTTATAACATTGCGAGGCTGGTAATCAATGACACATGACCTACTTGTCCATCGTATTTGGCAATATATAACAAAATCAGGTTTAGAAAAATAAAATCCAACTGCGAATTAGATGATGGTTATCTCAGCTTAGCTATTAGGTGAGGCACAAGGCAGAGTATGAGGTTACGCCCAAGAGAATCGGAACGATCACATTAACATAGATGGCTCTTCGCTAATCGAACTCTTGACTGAACCATACTTACACCACGCAGATTAAAACCTCCTAAACATGTATTTTTACTAGCGCTTCTATTTAGAAGTGTGGTACTAAACCAATTATGGAAGTCGCGGCCCAGTGAGAATCGAGAATCACTAACAATGAGTACTGCTATCAGGCTTTGCGTAACAGCATTTACAGATACGTGAGGTGACCCTAGTTGGATTTACTAGAGCTTAAAGTTACGATGTTAGGTCTGAGCTAGGCAATTTAATGGGTGCCAGCGAGAATAAACGTAATCTTGTGGCAATAGTGTTCGATCGGCTTTAGTAGTCGGCAAGACGATGGACTGGCATGAGACGCAACAGTATACGCAGCATGCGGAGTGTCGATCTCGCAGTGGTGGGCTAATACATGATGATTGACTTGTTCTGATGTCAAGCAACATGCATCACAAGACATTGAGGTACGGTACGCGTTGCCGGCGAATCAGTCTACTCATGTATTGGGACTAGCCGTTTGCATTCTTGTGTCGCATCCTTCGTTAGTCGCGGAAGGTGTGGGGGTAAGGTATCTGATTGTATAATACTCGTATGAACGACTGTGCTTTTACTACCAAAACTGTCTAGAGAACATTCGTAGCAAGAATTTGCTAATATCGTTACAAAATTTCATTTTATCTCCCAGAAGTATCTCAATCTGCTAATGTCACGCATTTTTTATTAAAATGAGGATAGTGTATAAGGCTCACAATATTCTTTCTTCATTCGGGAGCTGTTTAGTTTAGTGTATGCAAGCAATGATACTTCGAGGAGGGATGTTCACTCGAAAACTGGCAACCAAGATACGATTTAATTGCTGCTTCATTTAGATTACAGATAGAGGTGTCAGGGTTGGATCAACGATGCATCCATTAAGGGGCATGGCAACGATTTCATCTAATAGATACTGACTGGGAAGATGGGGAGACTCGATCATTTGACATAATAGGCCTAGGTTAGGCAATGCCAGCGAGACGTTCAGAGCCATCTAGAGCCAGTCTAGATTAGGAACTTCATTCAAGATAATGTTTTCTCTACCCTGGGCACCATACGCATAATAGGCCTTGTCCACATCTAAATTTAAGGACGTTAGTAATGAACTATGGGGTACTAACCGTGTTGTAATGGTTAGTAGAGCAGATAGAATAGAGCGAAATACCATTGTGTTAGTGAGTTCGATTCTTCACGTGGGACGCACGCATAAGTCTGGATTTGTACCATATCAATACTTAAAACAGCTTAAGTAACATACAATATTAGGGGGTATACTCGCGTGGTGTAATGGTTAGCAAGCCTAGATTAGCAGGAACCAATTGTTTAGTGAGTTATCGATTCTTCATGGTACCTCAACTAGCTTCGGCGCACTTGTGCGCATCCTAAAGCTAAGCTTAGACATAACTACTACATGGGACCAGTGTAATTTTTTTCTAAATGTTTACGTTTAAGATATTGCAAAATGTGGACATGGAGGGACATAGGTCGTGTGTCAGTTGGATTCCAGCCCATGTTATATAGAACCTTTATATTAAACTGTGATATCATTTCAGTACATTGCTATGTACACATAAGTGAACCACAAGTGGGTATGGGGCAGTCAATTAGAGAGAGATTGTCATCCAATAGTGAGGAATGAGATCGTCAGTGAACAAACCATGTTTATGAAAATTTGTCAATCCCATTGTAATAAAAATATGCCACATGCTGCAGTTTATCTGGCACGGATATATATGTTTGGTTAAGCTGATAGAACACTCATATATGATAAGAGAGATTGAAATATCAGAATTACTACCTTAGCAAGCGGCTAGATCACCCTTGGGATAAGGTAGGAATTCCTACTCTGCCCTAGCACTATGGGTGATAGTGGGCGCAGACCTGGGCTTCTTTAACTGTGGCTTGATTAGCGGGAAACTGGTCAAGGAGAGAAGGGAAATCTAAAATTCCAAACCTGTTAAAACTCCTCACTTAAGAAATTGATCCTTTGTTACATCCTGACTCGTGGGGAGGGGTATTGGTATATCATATATATACATTATAATAGCTCTGATAATATAATAGTATATATAAGAGGAGTGGTGACGAAACGGAGATGTAATAAGCTATACGTTATCAGTCTGTTAGCCTTTATTTCTCGGACAGTCGGTGGATGAAGGTTTCATTATGTGTGGAACGAGATGCCGTCTTCCGTAACTGACGAGTCCTTTAAGGGTCGGGAGAATGTGGGACGAGGGGTAGTCATTGTGCTGATGCCTCTGGAAATTTTTAGTGATAATAGGTGGGAATCGTATAATATATTGCGATATATATTAAGGTTTAGCTGTTTGTCAATGGACTAACGAACGTCTTCTCAATACAAAAACTCAGTCCACTAATCTGGAAGAAACGATGCTAATCAGGACGACACTTCTAGTAACGTGATCAAGTCACTATCTATAATAAAAATTCATTACCACCTTACTAACCGTGTGTTTTTCCCTTCTTTTCACAACAGTCAATTTACAGTTTACCCAATATAGCACTTTATATTATATGTTATCCCAATGTCCATCTTGTATAGCACCCGAGAAGGAGCGAGACGGAAGAGTCAATTTTTAAAACGGATTTAACAATGTTTGAATTCAGAGTTTTCTTCTCTCCTAGACTAGTTACAAAGCCATGATTAAAGAGCCAGTCTACTCTGCTATTTACCCATGCAGGAGGTAGAATTGGATTCATACCTTTCCCAGGGTATTAGCGCCATGTGAAAAGCCAACATGGTTTCGTCCAGGAATTGAATTCGGGGGTCGAGAGTCCGTTTCCAACGACTCTAACCATTAGACCACGCGCCTCAAACACACAACACACACACACACACACACACACAACACACACACACATATATATATATATATATGTTGTGTGTGTGTGTGTGTGTGTGTGTTGTGTGTGTGTGTGTCTGTTTGTCTGTCTATCTATCTGTCTGCTTGTGTCTGTGCTTGTGTGTGCGAGCGAGATAATATCTATTAGTTTTTGTATATACGTTCATTACACGTAGATTTTACGAACACATCCACGCGGGCAGATGTGACACTATGCAATTTTTAAGCGAAGTTAATAACACGTTTGTATTCAAAGTTTTTCCTTCTAAAATTAATTCTGTAACCGGCATTAAAAAGTCCAGTCTACCATACTATTTACCATAGCTTGGAGTTAATTCTGAATATATTCGGGTTGAAAGGGAATTATTATGAAGTTTGGTATTATGTGTATAATTCATTGCAGTAGTAGTTGGTTGTCGAATAGCAGTACGATCTTCCGAGGCAGTACGTGGTGTAGTCTGGCGAGTAAAGTTTAAGGCTGGTAGGCTTGAGCTTAGGCGCCTGTACCACCAGTGTCGAATATTTAATACATGACACTGTCCAATTCAGATTATAGGTGAGGGGGTACCAAGGTATTTCATATTCAATTGACATCAAATTCTATGCATACCTTTCCCAAGAGTAAAAGCACTATAAAACTGCAAACCACAAATCGTCAATTATTTTATCTGGGTCACCATGCCACATTTCTAAAGATGATAACATTACAACAGGAGCGGCTCCTCATTTCCCCCTAGAAAAAATCAATCATAAATGAGAAATGCTTTTAATTTTTATGAGAAATCTGGGAAAGTTTCTTTTTTCAAGGTCCACGAATCGAAACTCCCCTGCCTGTCACCTTCCTGCACTAACACAAAATACGTTCTGTACATTTTATTACGCAATGTGATAGGTTTGAAACCGAAGGTAAGTAGATTATCTGTTTGCGATGTTTTTTGATTTTCGTGAGAAGAAATTCCGTTTTTTTTAATATTGACGACGTAGAAATGATATAATCATGAATAGAGTAGGTATATCTATGAATATAGTAATTAAATGATGTAAATAATATATATAGTCATCACGTATATTATATATATAGTATATATAATAGAAGTGTGTGTGTGTGTGTGTGGTGTGTGTGTGTCTATGTTTATGTAAATATATATATTAATATGAAAAATCACTCTATATATGTGTGCATATATGTGTGTGTGTGTGTGTATATATATAGATGTATATATAATAATAAGTATATTAATATCATAGTTATAATATTACCGCACATATATAATATGTATATATATAGAGAAATTCAAAAATAAAAACATATGAATAATATAAATGTACTTGATATTATTATAAGAGAATATATTAATTATAGTGTATGATTTGTACGTTGTAATCTATGTATATATATATAATATGAGATATATAGTTTGTGTGTGGTGTGTGCATATATATATATATATATATATTTTGTGTGTGTGTGCATATTATATATATATATATATATTGTGTGTGTGTGCATATATGATATAATATTTATGATATTTGTGTGGTTCATATATATATATATATATATATATATTTATGTATAATATAAGTATATATATATAGTATATATATATATATTTGTGTTGTTAGTATATATTAAGTGAGCGATAATTCTACAGTATAGAATTAATATGTGTATATTATCTATCTCTCTCTCTCTCTCTCTCTCTCTCTCTCTCTATATATAATTATAATATATCTATATAATATATATATTATATTAATATATATAATAAAGTTGAACGAAATATGAACCTGGGCGATCTTGAGACGAGAGAAATTCTGAGAATTATATTAATTAATATCATTAACCAATTCTGCCCAAATAGAATAATGCCAATATCATTAGTTCGAGCGTGTCGTGATTTGACTGTTCAAAACTGGAAAACTGATGAATGAATCTGAATTTTTTTGGCAATTTGAATATTTTTTTTTGGCTAATTTGAATTTCAAAAGTTATCCATTCACTGAGATATTGAGTTGGGTTTAAACTTAAATCATTATTCTTTATTTTTTTTTTTAAAGACCTTCAGTGTACGGGAGTTTATGTAGGTGAGATTTGAGGCCGGATAACCCCCTAAGAGTGGGTGAAAATGTCCAATTTCGTACAAAATTAAAGTGCAATTTAATATGATTTTCTTGATAGAGTTCAATTAGGGAATATCACATAGTAAAAGATGGTTGAATTCCTTTTGAGAATTGGGAGGAGCTATGGGGCATGAAAGATGTCCCAAGATACCCTTTTCAGCCATTATAAGTCTACGTAGTGTTTGGTGAAAATTAAGTTGTCGATTTTCATTTAAGAAATGTTAAATGGTGAAGCTGCGTCTATATGGCTATGTTTTATTTTGTCTGTAGTCAGATTGAACGTGGCAACCTCCTGGTGATTATCACTTGAGACTGTTTAAGGGCACCGGCTTCTTTACTAATTGAGCTAAGAAGATGCATTGTGTAGACGTGTGGTAGTAAATGGTTATCATGCGTTTGAATTGGATTCGGTGAGACCGATTTCAAATCCTCGTCAAATGATTAGCGAGGCTAGTCTCGCAGATCCATTACTAACGAATGGCAAGTCAATCTTCTACGCTACATGCACCATAAGTAAGTTCGTCGGAGGTGGGCCTAAAGTCGGTATCAGCCAGTCAGTGAGGGAGTCTATCCCCTTTTCAATAGCGCTAGACCAAGGAGATTGTTTTTGGCGGCTGAGGTGGAGCGCCACGCCTACCTTCAGCTCCTTACTTTACCGCACAGATCCGTGCTACTCATACGCTGAGTTGGCGAGGACCGGTATCGAACTAAGGACCTTGTGCTTTCTAGCGCAACGCTCTACCGACTGAGCTACACGGCCCCTATGCGACGTAGATGTGCACATACTCCTCTTGGCGAAGGGTTGGTTGGTGATAGAAGGGTAATTAACTCGTGATGCTATCACGACTGATATCTTGATAGACCTGATGGATGGAAAACAAAGATGGATTTTATCCATGTGCTTGTTGCTAATAGAAGCAACAAGGTGGGTAGTGTGATGATATGGTTGAAATTGTCTAAAAAACCGTTTGTTACATCTTCAAGTTAAACGCTCTGTGCATGTGTTATATTGTAATTAAATAGATATATCTCTAAAATGTCTTTTTCTCATTGAAACTTTCAATTTTATCGTAACTTTTCTTCACTAAGATTAACTGGAAGAAAAAGAATACATTTCCGACATTGTGATTGATACATTCAAATGTTTATTTGGTCACAATACGATAAATGAATGAATAACGATCTTTTAAAAATCTGCAACAAGGTTAATTTTCGAAACGTTAATATTCAAGTATATGTAATATGATAAATATATCTGGCATAATTACAAGTCTTTCTGTATAACCGTCTGCTCTGTTTTCTTTTACTAGACCCAAATAGCTAAGTGCATCTAATATCTAAGGGAGAAACAAGAATCTTCGTTCTTCTTGGACGAGATCAGCATGGGAATGGAGATTACAAATATTAACTAATAGCAGAGTTCGATCCTTGTTGGATATTTCTTTGTCGCAATCACTCAGCTCCTCTTTTCGGTTTTCTCTCCCGGAATTACGATCAAAGCACTGGTTCCCACTAGATTATCGATGCTAGCATCGAAGAGTCTGTTTATAATTAATTAAATAAAATGATGGACTCTCCCGTCGATTTCGACGTATGAGTGTTCATCAATGAACATCTACCACAGTGATTTGTTTTTGTGGTGAAGGCTTGTGTTTGGACATTCACACTACTTTTGGCAAGTCGTTGAGGAAAAGAACTGGTGCAATGCAAGAGTTGCCACAAAACCAATCAACGAACGACCTCAGGAATTTGAATTCAGAGTCATCATCTCTCCCAACATGGTTACTTACCCAAGGCTGAAGGGCCCAGTCGCGCCCTAACTATTTAACCATAGCTGGAGGAGAATATATGGATTCATACCTTTTCCAAGGTATTAGCGCTATGGGAAATCCAACAGCTTTGTCTAGGAATTGAACTTGACGAATCGGCGAGTCACATTTTACCGCCATTCTGATCTGAATTAATTTAGCAACAACAGGTAGTGGAGGCATCCTGAGTAATTTGTAAATATGAACTTGATATAATAATCATATAAAAAAACCACGCGAACAAATGAAACTTCTCTCTTGGTGGCTGTCGTCTATTTTGTTGCAATCTTGTCCTCACGTCCCGTTGTCTTGAGGATATTTCAACTGCTTACTAAGATGAAAAATAACGGCATATTTCTTTTGTGCGCACATATTCTAAGAGATAGTTAACTTAGCTCTGTGCATGTGTTATATGTAATTAATAGATATATCTCTAAAATGTCTTTCTCATTTGAAACTTTCAATTTTATCGTAACTTTTCTTCACTAAGATTAACTGGAAGAAAAAGAATACATTTCCGACATTGTGTATTGATACATTCAAAATGTTTATTTGGTCACAATACGATAAATGAATGAAATAACGATCTTTAAAAATCTGCAACAAGGTTAATTTTCGAAACGTTAATATTCAAGTTATATGTAATTAGATAAATATATCTGGCATAATTACCAAGTCTTCTGTATAACCGTCTCTCTGTTTTCTTTTACTAGACACCAATACCTAAGTGCATCTAATATCTAAGGGAGAAACAAGAATCTTCGTTCTTCTTGGACGAGATCAGCATGGGAAATGGAGAATTACAAATATTACTAAATAGCGAGTTCGATCCTTGTTGGATATTTCTTTGTCGATCACTCAGCTCCTCTTTTTCGGTTCTTCTCTCCCGGATTACGATCAAAAGCACTGGTTCCCACTAGATTATCGATGCTAAGCATCGAAGAGTCTGTTTAATACTTAATTAAATAAATGATGGACTCTCCCGTCGATTTCGACGTATGAGTGTTCATACAATGAACATCTACACAGTGATTTGTTTTTGTGGTGAAGGCTTGTGTTGGACCATCCACACTTTTTGGCACAGTCGATAGGAAAGAACTGGTGCATCAAGAGTTGCCACAAAACCAATCAACGAACGACCTCAGGAATTTTGAATTCAGAGTCATCCCTCTCCCAAACTGGTTACTTACCCAAGGCTGAAGGGCCCAGTCTGCCCTACTATTTAACCCATAGCTGGAGGGAGAATATATGGATTCATACCTTTCCCAAGGGTATTAGCGCTATGGGAAATCCAACAGCTTTGTCTAGGAATTGAACTTCGAATCGGCGAGTCCATTTTACACGCCTCTATTGATTGAATACTTAAGCAACAACAGGTAGTGGAGGCATCCTGAGTAATTTGTAAAAATGACTTGATAAAACATTAAAAAAAACAACCGAACCAAATGAAACTTCTCTCTTGGTCGGCTGTCGTCTATTTTGTTGCAATCTTGTCCTCACGTCCCGTTGTCTTGAGGATATTTCAACTGCTTACTAAGATGAAAAATAACGGCATATTTCTTTTGTGCGCACATATTCTTATCCTTGAGATGTGTGGTGAAAGAAAGGTAACTAAAGCAGTTTTTCAATTAATTTCTCACAATGGTATATATAAATATATATATATATATATATATATATATATATATATGTATATATATATATATATATAACAATACACACACACATCCAAACACATACACAGAGATGATAAATCGAACTTAACGGACCTAAATTCCACCATCGTATGTCACCCCGCCGAAAAAAAGAAATTACCAAAAAATCAGGGAATTAACCGAATTTTATGAAATTTTCTGTGTGGATACATTAATGAATGTAAAATATAATGCACCAATCATTTTATTCAAAAGCTTTTCCATTTTTACATTTTTCAGATCAGTTAACTTTGAACCACGTATCTTTGTGGTGTAACACGAATTCTCAAAGATACGGGGTTCTAACTTAACTGACCTGAAAAAGTCTAAAAGTTTTAAAATAAAATAACTGGTGCATTATATATTTTATTTATCAATATATCAATACTGAAAATTCCATTAAATTCGTTTAATCCCATGATTTTTGGTATTTTCTTTCTTTCTGTGGGGTGACATAAACGGTGGACTTTGGGTCCTTTACGTTCGATTACCCCCCCCCATATATATATATATATATATATAATTATTATTATTATTATTATTATTATTATTATTATTATTTATATTTTATATATATA
>CM042169.1:70087648-70120148 GCA_023376005.1 Doryteuthis pealeii
AAATAATAAAGATAAACTTAATGAGTCAGATAAACCTACTGAAGGTTTCGCCAAGTGCTCTTCTGGGCTAAGATCCGACTAAAGAGATTTGGAGCAAACTCATGTTTATACAACATATTCCACATATATATATATATATATATATATATATATATATATATATATATATATATATATATATATATATATATATATATATAGTGTGTGTGTGTGTGTGTGTGTGTCCCAAAATAATGTATACACTCATTAAAAATGTGTATTCTTTCTCTTGTATCAATCTTTTTTACAAATATAAATACATAGATTGAATAAGTTATAACGATTCAAAAAGTGTATCCATTATTTTGGGACTCCCTCTCTCGATATATATATATATATATATATATATATATATATATATATATATATATATATATATATATATATAATATAATCATAAAATTCCGAGAAGAAATCTTCCTTACGACACAAGAGTTTTATTTAAAAAAAACCTGTTGCAGTTTGAGAGCTCAATGTGTGCTCTTAATGTTAGAGTTACAGACCAAATATATAAGTAACGAAATAACAAAAGACTTAGAGATTTAGCTTTATAGTCTATTTCAGGGAGCTTAGACAAATAGTCTAACTCTCCCGACTCATCAGATACGAATGAGGAAATTTTTATTACTTTAAAGGCATTTGAAACAGATTTTTATTTTATTTTTTTTATGTATTTATTTTTTATTATGTTTATTATATTATTTTTATTTTTTATTATATTCTATAAAATTTAAAAAAAAAAACAATAAAAATAAAAATCTGTTTTCAAATGCCTTTAAAGTAATAAAAAATTCATCATTCACATCTGATGAGTCGGGAGAGTTAGAATATTTGTCTAAGCTCCCTGAAATAGACTATAAGCTAAATCTCTAAGTCTTTTGTTATTTCTTTATATATATATATATATATATATATATATATATATATATATATATATATATATATATATATATATATATATATATATATATATATATATATTGAAAATGCTACGCCAGCCAAAATGTTATACTGTCAACTTTGTCCGTTGCTTAACTTTATTTCCCCACTAACAATTTAAAACCCTTTATCTTTATTCACTTTGTCTGAAAACCTTTACTGTCAGTTTATAATCTCCTTAGCTTCTGAAAACCTCCAACATCACTACCCGATGAGCCAACGCACCTAATCTAACCCTGACTGGCTGTTAAGTTGGTTGTGCCTAAAGGACAGAATCGCTTTGCAGGATTCTCACTATGACACTTCCTGGTCGGTAGAGGGCGCTCCGTTCAAATCCGTCCACCCGCGGCATTTTCGTTCATACGTCTAAGCTGTTCTTTTTACACGGAATCACACAGCTTAATTCTTGTTTAAAGTTATCGATTGCACTGGAAGCAAGCTGTGAAAATCGATTTATTGGCCTTCTAACAATGGAAGTATTTTCCCTTAGAATCGGATTACATTTCGGAACCAAAACATCATCAAAAAAAATAAATAAAATAAATAAAAATAAAAAATAAAAAAGTAAAGAAGGGGAAAAAGAAGAAAAAGAAAAAAAAGAAAAAATCTTTTGAACCTTTGGAAATTCACTAATCACAGAAATCAATTTGGGCTTTCACGGAATAGGTTTCAAATAAGATTCCAGGACTTTTATTTTATTCTATTTTATTTTATTTATTTTTGGGGGGAAATATTCCCTCAAGACACTCTTTGGCTTATTCATAGGAATTAGGTTTAACCGGATCATCTTCACTTTTGGGTATCCTACAAGTATTTTGTACTTGGATGTTGAAAGTACATTGCTCTATGAACAGAAAACACAAAGATACTCAAGACATAAATAGTACTTTAGAATAAACTAGCAGCGACTACCCGGCGTCGCCTAGGTAAGGGTGATTTTTAAAAATGTAGTCCCGCAGATCCATTATCACTGAATCGAGAGTTGAATCATTGTGGGATGACCCATTTAAATCAATATGTAAAAAAAAAAGAAGACCTTGCATTGATCCAACTACTCTGAAAAGAAATCTGAATGTCTACTATCTAAAATATCAAATAAAAAAAAATCCATGCTGTTATCATTTAAATTTTCTTTTTTAATTGTCTTCATGAATATAAATCAAATCTCTATCCTTTTTGCTCAAAAAACAAGCCCTGGTGATATTTAATGTGTATATATATTTACTTTGTTAATTGTTTTATTTTGGAAGTTTCCTCCGGACTTACAGATTCCCACAACTGCCCTTTATATATATATATAGATGAACCATCTATTAAACAGGGAAAACAATGAATCAGTAATGTATATCTATTATTATACTAAAGCTGAGCGAATCAAATTTGTCTCCTAAAGGCTCTCTGATTGTTTGTTTAGTTTAATGAAACGAAAATTATACTAAATTATTCCTTATTTTTAGAATTGGATTATGATTTTTTTAAAGTCCATTTTCATTGGTTCTAATTCATCGTAATTTCCAATTAAATCAAAAACTGACCAATCTCTTACTTTATTGTCTGCCTATTACTTTCCTCCTCTCTATGTATCTCTTCCTCTTTATTTTAGTTTCTCTGGAAGAGTAGAGAATGAGAGAAAGAGAGAGAGAGAGAGAGAGAGAAAGAGAGAGAGAGAGAGAGAGAGAGACATGGGTGAATTTGAAATGTATTTCTATGTTACATTTCATAACTAGCAATTCGTAGCTTAAATTAGGTCAAACATCCCCTTTCTTAGAACGCTTACAAAATAATGTTAATGTTTTGTCCAGCCGTATATATATTCTTTTAAAATGTTATTCAATTTGCAAACTCACTTTTCTCTAATCTGAATTATGTACACAGAGCTGAATGGGTGACACAACGGGTCAGGTTTTGTGTAGCTAAATATGAGACCATACAAATCGTCCAAGATGAAATGCAAAAATGTAAGTTCTGATTATCTGGTATTGCTTATCTGCCGAATTCTATTTTCTTATACGTGTTGTCACCTCCGCTAAATAATGAGCCATTCCGTTTTTATTATAAAGAAACGAAGGAAAGTGAAAGGACATGTGATACAAAAATATAATAACAAAAAAAAAAGAAAGTAGATAGGGGAAATATAGAGAGGGGGTGGGCTCGCGGAAGCGATAATGCTAATTTATTTTAATCCAACATAATGAAAATATGAAAAGAAGGAAAGGGAGAAAAATGAATGGGAGAGATTTAAATCAAGATTATCATACTTTTATTAAAATATCAAACGTTGTAAAAATTGAATTATTATACTGTGGTATATCCACAGGTCCTGCTAGTTATTAACAATGTCTATACATATAAATATCAAATACAAAAATAAAACGGTGGTTGTTTCTTGTGCTTGTAAAATACGTGATATTCTTGTTAATGATAATACAAAGATGCTTCAACCCCCTCTCTCTCTTTTTTTCTTTCTTTCTTTCTCTGTTTCTTTTATTTTCTCTCTCACCCTCTCTCTCTCTCTCTCTCTCTCTCTCTCTCTCTTTCTGTCAGTCTGACGGTCTCTCTCTCTCATTCTCTCTCTCTCTCTCTCTCTCTCTCTCTCTCTCTCTCATTCTCTCTGTCTCCGTCTTTTTATTTCTCTCTCTCATTCTCTCTCTCATTCTTACTCATTCTCCCCGTCTCTCTGTCTATCTACCTCTCTCTCTCTCTCTCTCTCTCTCTCTCTCATTCTCTCTCTCTCATTCCCTCTCTCATTGTCTCTGTCTCTCTGTCTCTCTCCCATTCTCTCTCTCATTCTCTGTCGCCCCTCTCTTTCTCTCTCTCTCTCATTCTCCCTCTCTCATTCTCTCTCATTATTTCTGCCTGTCTGTCATTCTGTCTCTCTGTTCGTCTCTGTCAATCAGTCCGTCTCTGTCTCTATCTTTGTCTGTCTGTCTGTCTCTCTCATTGTCTCTCTCATTATCTCTGTCTCTCTGTCTCTCTCTCATTCTCTCTCTCATTCTCTCTTTTATTCTCACTGTCTCTGTCTTTGTATCTCTTTCTTTCTCTCATTCTCTCTCTCTCATTCTTTATGCCTCTGTCTTTTTAGTTCTCTCTGTCATTCTCTCTGTTCATTCTTTCTCATTCTCCCTGTCTCTCTGTTTATCTACCCCCCTCTCTCTCTCTCTCTCTCTCTCTCTTCTCTCTCTCTCTCTTTGTCTCTCTCTAATTCTCAGTCTCTCTCCCTCTGTATATCTCTTTATTTTCTCTCTCTCTCTCTCTCTCTCATTCTCTCTATCTCATTCTCTCTGTCCCTGTCTCTGTCGGTCTCTCTCTCTCTCTCTCTCTCTCTCTCACTCTTTCGCCCTCTCTCTCTCTCTCTTCTCTCTAATTCTCTATGTCTCTCTCTCTCTCTGTTGGTCTCTCCCTCTCTCTCATTCTCTGTCTCTGTCTTTGTCTCTGTTTGTCTGTCTCTCTCTCTCTCACTATCCCCCCTCTCTCTCTCTCAGTCTCTCTCTCATTCTCTGTCCGTCTGTCTGTCTCTCATTCTCTCTCTGTCATTCTCTCTGTGTCTGTCTGAATGTGAGTCTATCTGATTCTCATTCTCTCTGTTTATGTGTGTCTCTCACTTATTCTCTCTCTCTCTCTCTCTCTCTCTCTCTTTCTTTCTCTCTCTCTCTTTCTCTCTCATTTTCTATGTCTCTGTCTGTCTGTATGTCTGTCTGTCTGTCTCTGTCTCTCACAATCGTTTAATCTCTTCATTACAATCATCCTTAGGGATAATCCTGTTTTTTAGGCAATTCAAATCGTTGATTAGATTCTATATTAAGCGAAATGTCTTTGGGGTGAAATGTAAAGTTTCTCCCTAGATTATTTCCCACGAATACCCTGCAAGCGTGACCTCTCCCATCGAAAATATAAAGAATTTTTTTTTCCTTCCTCTTCGTGATTGTTAAATACTGTCGTAGAACTGACAAGTGCCCCTTATGTTTTTGGTAAATTGTCTTTAATTCCGTTAAATCTTCTTTCTTGGAGAACACTGCTTGACAACAATTAACGAAGGATTTGAATCACCTTTTTTATTGTTTCTCTGATTTTAAGTTAGAAAATGTGTTTTCGCCTTTTCTTTTCTTTTCCACCTGACTTTAGTGATTCACATATCTAGTAGAAAACTGGGCTCAATTCAGATTCTGTGGTCCATTCGAAAAGAACGTTTATCTGAATCTAACAGGTAATTTGCTCCTGGAATATTAATATTACATCAAAATATAAAGTATTTCTCTGAATGTTTGAGATGAGACTTGATTAATATTATCTGCGTTATTCGGACTATTGTCCCCATCTTTATTGTTATTTGTACAACGTTTGGACCGATATACCCTCCGGCCTTCTCCAGGTATTTATTGTCGGACTCGGGAACC
Organism: Doryteuthis pealeii; assembly: GCA_023376005.1. Classification (NCBI taxonomy): domain Eukaryota; kingdom Metazoa; phylum Mollusca; class Cephalopoda; order Myopsida; family Loliginidae; genus Doryteuthis; species Doryteuthis pealeii. Next base: position 70,093,021 of record CM042169.1, read on the forward strand.
TTCTTTTCTGATTCATGGCCTAGTGGATAAGTTAGTTAGGTTAAGACAGTTCTGAGTGACAGTTATCTCTGGATTCCGGGTTCAATCCTGAGTAGAGGCAGTAACATAGAAAAATAATTAACGCAACTCCTACCCCAGCTATGGTTAGCCGAATGAGAACAGGATACCCCTGTGGACTAAATAAAGGGTTAGGTTCGAAGTTCCGTGATGGCTCCCGATTACGACAAGAAGGGTCCTTACTACGACAAGAAGGTTCCCGAGTCCGAAAAGAAGGTTCCCCAGTCCGAGAAGATTCCCCAGTTCGACAAGAAATAACTGAAGGAGGCCGGAGGGTATATCGACCGAAACGTTGTACAAATAACAATGAAGATGAGGACAATAGTCCGAATAACGCAGATAATACTAATCATCAAGCCTTATTTGACCCTCCTAAAAAGATATGATGGTACCAGTCTATGTGTATGTGTGGGTACATTTTGCACAATGTGTAAGTGTGAGTACATAAGCAGAATGTGTATGTGTAAATACTCGGTTAAGGCCTCGGTTATGTTGCAGACCGCTTTTCAAGGGGCGAATAATGCGTAAGAGTCGTAGAGGGAAAATGACAAATAATGGGAAGTCGAAAGCACCGTTTCCCACTAGATCACAGAAGTTAAGCAGTAAAGATCCTATCCTCAAAGTTTAGATGGGTGACCTAAGCTACACGAGGTACTGTTAGTAAAACCGAATTTCAAAATGCGTTTATTCTGCAGTCAATGACTCGAAAATGATTGATATGCCATAGAAAAACAAGAAGCAACAATCCACATTATACCAGCGGTTCACAAGTATTACCTATGGACCCCTGTTTTTAAAGAACTCTTATTTGACCCCCTCCTTCCTATGAACAGAGATTTTAATATGTATTTACCAAGTCTCCACATTATACCATGACGGTCAACCATGCTGAAAGCACCGTTTCCCACTAGATCACCGAAGTTAAGCACTGAAGTTCCTGCCCTCAAAGTTTAGATGGGTGACCATTTAAGTTACAATAGGTACTATAAGTGTTGCAGTTTGCTTATCGACGACAGTATGATAATTTAATGATTACAACATTTGATATAATTACTTAAGAGCTATTGCAAATAGTTTAATATGTAAAAAGTATAACAATCTTGATTTGATTTTCTCTTTGTCTCACTTAAAAAAATCTTTTGTCTTTTCATCTTCGATTTAAACTGATTAGGGTTATAGCTTCCATGCGCTCACTCCCTCTCTTTACTTTTACCCTACTTTGCTTGTTTCTTGCTTTCTTATTATATTTTTTCTGTCTAGCATGTCCCTTTTCTTCCCTTTCTTTCTTTCTTTCTAATAAATACGGAAGTATCCATTATTTTATTTCTTATAAGTGACACTCATAAGAAATAAGAATTCAGCGAATAAGCAACACCAGATAATCAGGATTTACATTTTTGCATTTTTATCTTGGATGATTTGGACTGTGATTTTTAACTAGAGTGTGTCTCAAGATGATTAGTGTGGTAATTTTAAGAGACGAGTAATAATATAATGATGATGATCATGATAATGATAATGATGATGATGATTATCACAACGAAGAGTCCAGGTGTACGTATCTGTGGGAAGTAATCACTTCCCCCTTTTTATTATCACAACTCAAAGATGGCCGAAACGGTGCTTCCGTTTTTTTTATCTAAGTGTTTCATTGGAGTCTGAATTGGACAGTCATACAGTAGCACTGACACGGCTAAAGTTTGGAAGAATTCTTGCTTCATCTTATCAGAGAGATCAGATTTCTATATGATAATCTATCTACAGCAGTCCATGTATTTATAGCTGACCTGAAAAGGATTGATATGCCATAAAAAACAATGGTCACCCATCTAAACGTTGAGGACAGGATCTTCATTGCTTAACTTCAGTGATTTAGTGGGAAACGGTACTTTTAGCATGGTTGACCGTAATGGTATAACGTGGAGACTTGGTAAATACATATATAGAACAAGCGAGTAAAAAAGGCTTTCTTCTTTTGAACTTCCTATTATTTGTCATTTTTCCCTCTACGACTCCTACTAATCCGCATTATTCGCCCCTTGAAAAGTGGTCTGCAACATAACCGGGGCCTCTGTAGTATTTACACATACACATTCTGCTTAAGTACTCACACTTACACATTGTACAAAATGTACCCACACATACGCATAGACTGGTACCATCACATCGTTTTTAGGAAAAGAAATAAGAAATAAGAAATTTATTAATCAATAGTAGTACAAATTATTAAAAAAAATATAAGTAAAAGAAAAACTTTATTGGTTTAAACTACTATTGAAGGGAGGCCATGCCTAATAGCGTGAAGCTAATCCCATGGACATGACCACCCTTGGACGCTCACAGGAAACAATACATGAAACACACAACGTAAACATATACATATATATCATGAGACAAATTAGCCGTGTGAGAATCTAAATGCAAATCTGTTGTTTATAAGAGGCAATAAAATGATTTTTCAAAAGTGTTTTAAGGACAAAATAATTAACTGAAACAAGCCTCATCTTTTCTTTATCAAAAATAACGACTGAACAGTATTCCAAGAATTAATTGCATTAAAACGAATCGAATTATGCCCAAAACTAACAGTGTTGATGATAGGGAAATTAAGCAAACCAGATTGGTCAGCACGAGTGACATGAGTATGGGTGAAGTCAACTGCAAAAGCATTCTGAACAGAAACAGGCATTTTATTGTGGAATAGTTTATGTAAGAACAAAATATTTTCACAATGGACCATATCAGAAAATTTGAGAATCTCCAAATTTGCATACAGGTTGTTAGATGATGTCCTAGGTCAAGGGGGGTCATATAAGAGTCCTTTAAAAACAGAGGTCCATATGTAAAAGTTGTGAACCACTGGCATAGTGTGGACGGTTGTTATTTGTGTTTCATGACATATCAATCCTTTGCGGGTCAGTTAATGCAGGATAAACTCATTTTGATATTCGGTTTTACTAACAGTACCTAGTGTAGCTTAAATGGTCACCCATCCTTTGAGGACAGGATCTTCACTGCTTAACTTCGTTGATTAGTGGGAAACAGTGCTTTCAGCATGATTAACCGTAATGGTATAATGTGAAGACTTTGTAAATACATATGAAAACCGTAATGGTGTACTGTGGAGTCTTGGTAAATACATATTAAAATCCCTGTTTATAAGAATGGAGGGGGTCAAATAAGAGTTCTTTAAAAACAGTAGGTTGTGTTACATAGAAAATATTCAGGTAACATTCAGACATACCTAAGAATACTTATACTAAATTATCGATTAAAATTATAGTATTTTATTTTATTATTATAGACATTTTCTTTTTTCTTCTTTTTTCTTTTTTGTTTTTTTGTAAAGATGTTGGTTTTTGCGGTAATATTTATAAAATTAAAGTTAAATCTTCATAGCTTTTCTTTACAATAAGCGGAAGAAAAAAAAATTGAATAAATAAATAAAAATAAAAGGAATTAATAAACGAGCCTTTTGTAATATTTTCACTGAAGAATCTCTTGAGAATTCTTCTGCATTAAGTGTATTTTCAAGAAAAAAAAGCCAAAAAGAGAATTAGTTATGAAAAAAAAATTCCGTTCCCTGCGGAGCTAAAAGAAAGAATCTTTATTTGAGATCAGAGAAGCGCAAAATTCATTCTTTAAAAATTGGTTGGCATATTCACATTTAGCAACAAATATTGAATAAACAAACTTATAAAGAAAATAGAATCGAATTCAAGAAAAAAACAAAACATTGGAATAACCATTTCACCAGAGTCTTTGATTAGAATCAGTGGAAACTGCGTTTTAGATAAAGTGCAATTAAATAAAACGTAGACATTTCCGGAAAGGTAATAATAATAATAATAATAATAATAATAATAATAATAATAATAATAATAATAATAATAATTTAATTTTGATAATAAAAATGATAATTTAATTTTGACAATACTATAAAATGGTATATAAACTAGAATCTGTTCTTGAGAACGAAACGCATAAAATTCTCTGGGACTTTGAAATCAAAACGGATCACCTTATCCCAGCAAGAAGACCAGACCTAGTGTTGATAAACAAAAAAGAAAGAACTTGTCAACTGGTGGATTTTGCAGTGCCAGCAGATCACAAGGTGAAGCTAAAGGAAAATGAAAAAATGGACAAATACCTGGACCTTGCCAGAGAACTGAATAAGTTATGGATTATGAAAGTGAAAGTGATACCACTTGTAGTTGGTGCACTTGGAACGGTCCCAAAAAGGATTAGAAAAGGGTTTGGGAAGTTTGGAAATCAGAGGAAGGATTGAAACCATTCAGAACACTGCACTTCTGCAATCTGCCAGAATACTCAGAAGAGTCCTGGAGACCCGAGGAGACTAGCTGTCACTCAGACTCCAGTGAAAGACCATCAGCTAATGCTGATGTGAAAACTCAAAAGGAGGAAATAATAATAATAATAATAATAATAATACAGTAGTAATGTTCTGCTTTCTAACCTCTGTATCATGATGACCAATCTAATTTAATTGTAGAAGCAGGTAATAATGATCATCTTATTCAAGCAAGTAGACCAGCCAGCAAAGAGATCAGACCTAGTATTGATTAACCAAAAAAAAAATAAGAACTAGATTTTGCAATTCTAGCAGATCAGAGGGTGAAGATGAAGGAAAAGGAAAAGATATACAAATACCTGGACCTTGGACCTTGCAAGCGAATTGAAAAAGCTGTGTAATATGAGGCTGTGTGATATCAGTTGTAATTTGTGCACTAGGAACGGTCCTAAAAAGCTTGGAAAAAAGACTGGAGGAACTGGGAATCAGAGGGAAAGTTGAGACTATTCAAGAAAAAAACATTAGAATAAGCATTTCACCAGAGTCTTTCAAATCATGGACGAGGCTGTTTAGGTTTCACTTCGCTCGAAAGACCTTGAATCTATCTGTTCAGATACTTTTACAAACTAGTACAAAATAAAAAACACCCTCCGGGCGATGTAAAAATAGATTTTTGAAACATATTGCCCGAGGGGTGGGAGTAAAAAATTCAATGTCAGCGAGTTTGTACCCTAAGTAAGTGACGGCAACACCCCAGGCAAGGAATGAGTAATGACAGAGTCGACTGGTGAAGACACTTTTATTTGGGTAAATACGGGAGTTGTCACTTATCCTCCTGTTTCGCAACTGGTCTTCAACGTGAAACTGCAATAGAATACAAAGGACTATGTAGTTTCTCTAATACACAACTAATAACATCGAAAAAGAGGAGGAAAAGCTCCGAGCTAACTAACCTTCTTGTCTCCCCAGTTCCTGCCTGCTAATAAGAATTAAAAACTAGCGCCACACGCACATGCGACTTTTACCGGTGTCAAACGGTGCTTGTACCCACGCAACAGGATGGCCGAACAAAACAAGGGAGATAATTATCTTGCATTTACACTAATACTAATAATACTAAGACTAATATTAGTAATGGTAAAAATAAGATCAGTCGGACGGCGAGAGAGCCTATCTCATTTTCGCTAGCGAAAGATTATTTTTGTCGAGATGGGCGTCACACCTACCGTTAGCTCAGAGTGCGTTACCACACAGATAAGATTACCCAACCTGTGCTACATCATGCACTGAATTGGCACTGTCCGGTATTGTTGTGTGCTAGTTCCCCGCTTATACTTATAGACTGGCCTAGGTCACGTGATTGACTCTTCTAACCAATCAATGGCAGTACTACTGGCCTGATAAGATACTAAAACCTCCATATTGGTCATAATTCAAATTGCACCGTTAGAGGTCGCACATAGGATTGCCTGGATCTTTACCAATATTCACGAAGGACTTATATGATTACCAATAACTGAGGACACTTTAGTAACCAAAGGATTCACATTGTCGACCGACTCTTAATCAAGGATTCCACTAGATAAGCGCTTCTGCTATAAGGCCAAGCAATGGCCCTTAAAAACTTAACAGGTATCGAACCAGGAACCTTGCTATTCCTAGACGGCTACTCTGACTTGATCCGACATCTTAACAGAGTGCCTACTAACATTTAGTAGGCATTCTGTTAAGTTGTGAACAGACTAATCGCCGTTTAACTACAAGATCAGGAAAATAACTATCAAACCAGGAAAATATATGGACACATGGCGAAAAGAAGAAATACAATTGCCATCAAACAACTTGAGATAAAAGAAATAAGAAATAAGTAAGAAAAGACAACTACTAATAATACTAAGACTAATATAGGGCAAAGATAATAATGATAATAAGATCAGTCGGACGACAAGAGAGCCTATCTTCTTTTCGCTAGCGCTACACTAGGGAGATTATTTTTGTCAAGGTGGGCGTGACACCTACCGTTAGCTCCGAGTGCGTTACCACACAGATCAGATTACCCAACCTATGCTACATCATGCACTGAATTGGCGCAGTCCGGTATCGAACCAGGAACCTTGCTATTACCTAGACGAGTAATCTACCGACTAATCTAAACATGCCTATCTGTTGCTAGTGCATACTAAATGTGTCCATGTTAGTGACATATAAGTCATGCCGTCTTTGATGAAAAAAGAAGACAAGAGGCTCGCAGAAAGGTAGAAATGAATGGTCCGTTGATTAATAATATAAAACAAAAAAAAACTGGAGAGTAATGAGGGATGAAAGTCAAGGAGAGTAAGGAGGCATTGGTGTTTGTAAAAGTTCATTATTCCAAGAAATAAAGATCAGATCTACTTCGATCGTGTTGATTCCTATCGTACAAAAGGTTATCGCTATGATTTATTTGATCAACATAGCAATAATATCTCATTAACAACATCGTATGGGCTTTTTATCATCTCCCTGGAGAGTTGTAAACACAAGAGAAGTATAATAATAATAATAATAATAATAATAATAATAATAATAATCTGGACATTGCCAGAGAACTGAAAAAGTTATTGAATATGAAAGTCAAAGTGATGCCAATTGTAGTTGGTGCACTTGGAACGGTCCAAAAAGGATTAGAAAAAGGTTTGGAAAGTTTGGAAATCAGAGGAAGAATTGATACCATTCCGAACACTGCACTGCTGCAATCTGCCAGAATATTAATAATAATAATAATAATAATAATAATAATAATAATAATAATAATAATAATAATAAACGTTTAAAACACAAATATATGTTTGGCTGAGTTTTTTATCGTAAAAGTTGACACTTTTAATATTAGTATAATACTAAGCTTGTTATGGCAACTCATCTAGAAGAAGGAAAGGTATGAAAACATAGAACATTGCAGCAAAATTTATATTAGTACCATAGTGTTAACGTAGAGAATAATATCTTATTAACAACTCCCTGGAGAGTTGTAAACATTACAGAAGTTTAATAATAATAATAATAATAATAATAATAATAATAATAATAATAATAATAACAATAAAATTCTCTGGGACATTGAAATAAAAACTGATCACCTTATCTCAGCAAGAAGACCAGACCTAGTCCCGATTAACAAAAAAGAAATAACTCATCAACTGGTGGACTTTGCAGTTTAAGCGGATCACAGGGTGAAGCTGGAGGAAAATGAAAAAAATGGACAAATACCAGGACCTTGCCAGAGAACTGAAAAACTTATGGAATATGATAGTAAAAATGATACCAATTGTAGTTGGTGCACTTGGAACGGTCCCAAAAATATTGGAAAAAAGTTTGGAAATTTTGGGAATCAGAGGGAGAATCGAGACCATCCAGGATACTGCATTGCTGCAATCTGCCAGAATACGCAGAAGAGTCCTGGAGACCCGAGGAGACTTGCTGTCACTCAGACTCCAGTGAAAGACCATCAGCTAATGCTGATGTGAAAACTCAAAAGGAGTAAAATAATAATAATAATAAATAACGTTTAAAACACAAATATATGTTTGGCTGTGTTTTTTTATCGTAAAAGTTGACACTTTTAATATTAGTATAATACTAAGCTTGTTATTGCAACTCATCTAGAAGAAGGAAAGGTATGAAAAAATGGAACATTGCAGCAAAATTTATGTTAGTACAATAGTGTTAACGTAGAGAATAATATCTTATTAACAACATCGCTTTGGCATTTTATCTGGAGAGTTGTAAACACAGGAGAAGTTTAATAATAATAATAATAATAATAATAATAATAATAATAATAATAATTAAATTCTCTGGGACTTTGAAATAAAAACGGATCACCTTATCTCAACAAGAAGACCTGACCTAGTCCCGATTAACAAAAAAAAAAGAAAGAACTTATCAACTGGTGGACTTTGCAGTTCCAGCGGATCACAGCGTGAAGCTGGAGGAAAATGAAAAAAAATGGACAAATACCAGGACCTTGCCAGAGAACTGAATAAGTTATGGAATATGGAACTTATACCAATTGTAGTTTGAACAGTCCCAAAAGGATTAGAAAAGCGTTTGGAAATCAGAGAAAGGATTGAAACCATTCAGAACACTGCACTGCTGCAATCTGCCAGAATACTCAGAAGAGTCCTGGAGACCTGAGGAGACTTGCTGTCACTCAGACTCCAGTGAAAGACCATCAGCTAATGCTGATGTGAAAACTCGAAAGGAGCAAATAATAATGAATATCTTTTAAATATACGGATATATATTTGGCTATTTTTTAGCGTAAAAGTTGAATTCCATAAGGAAATTCTATAGGATATCTGTACATATTTACCAACTCCTCAGTCCGAGTAGGATGTGACAAAAGGTCAGTTTTTAAAGCTGGATTTACCAGGTTTGAAGTAAGAGTTTTCCTTCTGCTAGAACTCTTGTCGTAGCAAGGTTGAAGAGCCAAGTCCGCACTACTATTTACCTATAGTTAGAGGTAGTTGTAGTCATATCATTTCCAATTGTATTTGCGCTATGTGAAATACAATTAACTTCGTCCAGGATTTGAACTCGTATCACCGTGTCCACTCTCTTCGACGATAACCGTTCCCAGTTCAATATGATATAACTTTATATGTTACAAAAAGCGGCTACCCAGGGTCACCTGGATAGAGTGGGGAAACCCTATTGTATTTAATACTGCATTAACGAGTTCGGCCATTGCTGAATGCCATACACTTGTGACCTTTCGTCAGGACCGTCGCACCAAGAAACACCTGCTCTCGTTTGAAATAAGCATGGCAGAGTTTGATTGTCCGGTGCTTGAGGTGCTCCAAAAGAGAATGCCGACAGGACCACGCACTTTTCGCATTGGCCACTACATGTGCTTAGGTGTATGCGTGGCTCCCAACCTAAAAAGGCCTTGTGTAAATACAGCCTGTGAGACGTTAGGAAAATAACTATTTGATGCCTTGCGTCGCATTCTACCTGTGGTGCACGTGTTGAGTAAATTGGAACTCATTGGAAGAGGAAACAGTGCCCTTTCGTTTACAATAAGCATTCACAAAAGGGAAATGCCGACGGGACCTCGCACATTTTGCACTGGCCACTGCAGACGGGCTAAGGTTTGTACATGCCCCCCTACGTTAAAAAAAAAACACACCGTATGTGAATAGGGCCTGGTAGGAAATTAACTATTTTTGAATTTGCGTCAAATTCCACCTGTGGCAAACGTGTTGGGTAAATAATTACACATTTAAAGTGTACAATCTTTCGGCTGATATGCCCTCCGTCGGACCTGGGAACCTTCACTGAATCCCGAACCATCTCGAACTCTGGAACCTTCTTTTCGAACTCGGGAGCCTTCTTGTTGTAATAAGGGAGCCATCACGGATAATACTAATTATCAAGCTTTATCTCAAATATTTTGAGATGAGGTTTGATAATTTGTATTATTTGGATTACTCGAACCATTGCACTCATCTTCATTTTTATCTGTACAATCTTTCGGCTGATGTGCCCTCCGGCCTTCTTCAGGTATTTCTTGTTGGACTTGGGAACCTTCTCTGACTCCAGAACCATCTCAGACTCTGGAACCTTCTTTTCGAACTCGGGAACCTTCTTGTTGTAATCAGGAGCCATCCCGCATAATACTAATTATCAAGTCTCATCTTTCCTTTTTAAAATGAAAACTCTCTTGGTTTAATTAATGTTTCATTGTTTCTTGAACAAAATAAAAAAAAAATTAAAATTACAGGGAAGGTTGGCCTGGAGTTCTGCTTGGCAATGAATAAATTGGATTTTTCTGTCTTCGTCTTTTGCAATTGGGGAGTGAACCCATGCTATTGTGAATTAGGAACTAATACTAGCAAGATATACCACAGTTTAATAAATAAAATATTACAACGTTTGATATGTTTTCTCCAGAAATCTGATTACCATTTTCTTTTCAATCCCCAAATTCCCTGTAGACCATTAGAATTACTGTTGTATACTGGCTTCTTCAAACTCACGCTACTCTGACTCGTATACGTTGCGGGTATACAGCGGACATCGTTCCTGACCCCTAGACGATGTATCTAGTAGTCAGCTACTTCAATAACAACAGATACGCGTATACAAAAGATGACTCTTCTTTATTTTCTTCGGTGTGTGGTAGGTGAGTGGCGGGCATGGGTAATGACACTACGACTACTTATGTGGTGGAAGGTGGTGGGCGAGCCTCATTGCTCGCTAGCAGCGCCCGACCGTATCGACGGTCAGACACCTTGTGCTTTCTTCGCCGTCTCTTCGGGTCTCTCTTTTTTGGGCTGGTCTCATAAGCGCTTAAGTACTGACGACCACCCACACATTCTTTTGTTCCTTGACCGGAAGTCCTTTCCCTTTGTTCAAGCTAGCGTTTGTCCAGATGAGTCCTTTGTCACACCTCTTTTGTTATACTAAGATTTCTGTCTCGCCTATCTATTGTCTTCCCAGTTCAATTTTCCTTTGTCTTTTCGACTTCCCGCGCAAAACAAACAGTCAATCTGCAACATTACGCTACACTTTTTTAGCGGGGGAATAGAGTAGACAGCAGTGTATGCTTTTTTGACATTTATTAGTTAGTTTGGCAGCTCTTTAAAAATGTTATTAAACGTTCAAAAGATCAAGGCTTAGTCAAACTATGGGGAGCACTTCATGGCAAAATATCTCATGAGCAACAAGTGAAACATCTACAGCAATTGACAAATGAGAATAGCAAGTTAGGAGTATCTCACTGTATATCTATGTATGTATGTATCTCCCTCACTCTGTCACTCTCTCTCTCTCTCTCTCTCTATATATATATATATATATATATATATATATGTGTGTGTGTATGTGTGTGTGTGTGTGTGTGTGTATCATGTATATCTATCTATGTTTAAAAAGTATATTAATCTTTATTTAGCTGTCTCTCACTGCTTTTTTTCTTTCTTCCTCCTTTTCATCTTTTCAATATGTTCGATTGAAACTGATTAGCGTCCTTGCTTCCGCGCGCTCACCTCATCTGCCTATCTTTCACCAACTCTAATTCTATCTTTGTTTCTTTTTTTAAAAATATATTTTCCGGTGTAACATGCCAATTTTTCTTTTAGTCTCTCCGCTCGGTTTCTGAGATTTTAGTATGTGTGATTGTATAACGGTCACAAAGTAAGTCATAACTTCTTCACACTAACAGGAGGTGGTCCTTATCATAGCTCTGTGTGGTTGTCTTCATAATCCAGCCACCATAAACCTTCTCAGTCCAGTATCATTTAAATAATTAATCCGAACGAAGCGGGTAAGTCAGCTGGATTTCTTAAAAACCCTATTTTAACTGTTAGTTTAACTATCCATTTATACTTCATGAAACCCAGTACATTTATTTTTATAAGCTTTTCATCAAATATATGAAGCATACGCGAAACCCTCTACAATTTCCACACACACACACACACACACACACACACATATATATATATATATATATATATATATATATATATGTGTGTGTCGGGGGGGGGTGAGTGAACACTGTATGAGTTGATAATTCAATCTTATTTCGGTTTTGCAACAGTCTAAATATGATTTATATCTAATAACAAAGTCTCGCCTTCATATAAATCTCTTTAATTCTAGAGTAACGTCCATAAATAAGTTCGCCCCTAACAATTTATTTTGAAATACAAAGTTACTTTTCTTCGAAACCCAATATAACAGAACTTTATTATTCCATAATATAAGAATTTACAATGAAAATATTATTAGGCATTATCATCTGGTGAGCACACACACACATAGAAACACAGAGACACACATACACACATACATACACACACACACACACACACACACACAAACACACTCATATATATATATATATAAATATATATATATATATATAATATATATATGCTTCGTGGTTTGAGGATTGCATTTCATAACTTAGATATATATTCTCTTTCACTGATATGGAACATTATTTGTAAATATAGCAAGTGGTATATATATATATATATATATATATATATATATATATATATATATATAGAGAGAGAGAGAGAGAGAGAGAGAGAGAAAGAGAGAGAGAGAGAGAGTGGGAGAGAGTGAGAGACAGACAGACAGATATATATATATATATATAGATATCCGGAAAAATCTACAAACATAAAAATGCAATGCCTTTATAACCAAAACTAAAAGTATATATATATATATATATATATATATATATATATATATATATATATATATATATATATATATATATATACTAATAAAAGTACGTTGGCTCAGTAATACCTCTTCAGGTGTAATAGCCTCAACCATACATATTGGTATGTGTGTGTGTATATATATATATATATATAATATATATATATATATATATATATTCATATGTTTAAATACACATATATATATATACATATAAAAGTATAAACACGCACACACACACACACATATATATATATATATTTATATATATATACATATATACATAAATATATATATATAGTAAAAGAGAACAGAGACAGAGACAGAAAGAGTGAGATAGACAGAGAGAGAGAGACAGAGAAGACAAATAGACAGAGAGACAGAGAGAAACAGATAGTGAGTAAGAGAGATAAAGAGAGAGAAAGAGAGAGAGAGAGAGAGAAGACAGATACGTAAATAGAGAGTGGAGGATTAAACAGGTTCATATTAATATCTATTTATACTCAGTTTAAATGCTTTATAGTTTAGTAATAAGCCCTACCTAAGAATATTTTCTTGAATTTTAAAATGCCCCTCTAGAAATAATAACATTCCTTGTATATTTTATTTCAACACAGTAATAATCATTGCCTTTTACGACAACTACTATAATGCCAGTATCTTTTTTCGCTTCAGAAATACAAAGTATTCATTGAGGAAACTTCAGAAATCTTAATATTAAATTGTACTAGAGTGGGTTCAAATTACACAAGTCGTTAAAGTGTCTTGAGGCTGTTTGTATCTTAGAAATTGTTTTCTAAAACAAAACATTTTAACAGAATCAAACGTAAAGAGCAAGAAGAAAAACCTATGAATATTAATAAAGATATTTTTATCTTTTTTTCTTAAATAAATGTCATTTAATTATAAGTAAAACTTGCCTAAAACTGATTTTTCGATAATTCAATATTTTCTGATTGTAAGTTTCGTACGAATGTTTTGCTCAATTTTTTTTGGTTTTTATTTCAATGATTTTAGATAGTTCTATCGTTATAAGTACTTTAACCTTGAAGCGCAGTGTTCGTCTTTGTCAGTATACACAAAAGTTTGCAAACATTTTAAAGACATGTCCTCTGAAAAGACCAGAAAAGACAGAAATAAAAACAAAAAAAACAAACAAAAAAAAACACGTAGTTTTAAAAGACATTTCTCGTATTTACAAAGATGTTTGTTGCTTTAGACTTTGGAAAATTGATTTTAAATTTAATTTTGTTTTAGCGGTAAAGAATATTCAATAAATATTTTTCGAATTTTTCATTTCATTGGTCATTTTTGCATATTGATTTTTCTTCTCTATGTAAAATTTTCTTTGGAATAGAGGATAGGTGGGTGGGGAAAATGTATTCTAATGAAGGAGATGACTTATCGTCCGTTTTAGTAAACTACTTGTAAAGACATTATGCCATCCCAAGAGGTTGTAATTTATTGAAAAAATGTATTTTCAGATAAATAATAATAAAATTAACGCACTAAAACAACTTGTATGCTTTACTATATGACTTTTTCAGACTTACCTGTTTATTTGTTCTTTAACTCTTTCTTTATATTGTCACCCTTTCTTCTTCTTTAACATATTTTAACTTTTATTCTTATTTCTTTTCACCTTTCTATTTTTACTCAGTGTACTGTTTTTCCCTCTCTTTGTCGAATTCTCCATTTTGAACATATTTTAACTGTACTTCTTATCTTTCTCGTTTCCGCCCTGTCCGACTGAACCTCTACAGTGGGGTAATACCCGCCCCCCAATGGATCCATCTGTTGGCCGCGACAGGTGACCCGTGAGGCTTAAGATTAGAACCCAGGTGGTTGAGCAGTCTATGACTTGCAATACTCTACTTTACTATCCGACTTTTTCAGACTTACCTGTTAATTGTTTTTTTTACTCTTTCTTTTATATTGTCACCTTTTCTTCTTCTTTAATATATTTTAACTTTTATTCTCATTTCTTTTCCCTTTTCTATTTTTCCACGGTGTACTGCTTTTCACTCTCTTTGTTGAATTCTCTATTTTGATCATCATTTATCTGTACTTCTTCTGTTTCTTGTTTCCGCCCTGACCGACAGCACCTCTACAGAGGGGTAAGACTCCCACAAATGGCGCCACCTGTTGGCCGTGAGTGGCGACCTGTGATGCTTAAGGATAGAACCCAGGTGGTTGAGCAGTCTATGACTTGCAATACGCTACTTTCCGATACGACTTTTTCAGACTTACCTGTTTACTGGTTCTTTTACTCTTTCTTTTATAGTGTCACTCTTTCTTCTTCTTTGCCATATTTTAACTTTTATTCTCATTTCTTCTCCCCTTTTCATTTTTCCTCGGTGTACTGCTTTTCACTCTTTTTGTTGAATTCTCCATTTTGAACATCTTGTAACTGTACTTCTTCTCTTTCTTATTTCCGCCCGGTCGGCTGGGGCGTTATAATGGACCGACTGCACATCTCCATGGGAGTAAGACACCTCCAAATGGCGCCACCTGTTGGCCGTGGTGGCGACCTGTGATGCTTAAGGATAGAAACCAGGTGGTTGAGCAGTCCATGACTTGCAATACTCCAATTTGGCCCTTTCTTGGGCTAGACGGGACGGTCGGTGAGGCCCCCTCCAATCAATCGGCTGGTCATGTCAAGCCCTAGCACCTATATGATTGTCCCAACCCTATTGCTCTTATGGCAAGCCCCAACCCGTTTTATCATATGGGTGCTAGAAGGTGGTAACTGAGGGTCTACATGTCCTAGGAATGACGTTAATCTCTATCTGATGGTGAGGTTCCAGTTTTAAGAGGTTTGGGGAATGTGGAGCACCTCTTCATCACCATTGCTCCCTGGTCCACTCTGACCCGGAGTGGCAGTACCTGTTAGAGTCCCATGTATGGGTTAAATAGAAATGTATTTATAAAAATTGTGTATCCATTAAGAATTAATTTATTTAGAAACTTTATCGGCATTAAATGACCCACAGAGGTTGATATGCCGTAAAACAAACAAAGCAAACAAAACAATTACTCTTTCTTTTATATTGTCAACCTTTCTTCTTATTTAACATATTTTAAATTTTATTTGCATTTCTTCTTCCCTTTCTATTTTTCGTCCGTTTGGTTTGGTTAGGAAGTTCTATCATTATAAGTACTTTAACCTTGAAGCCTAGTGTTAGTCTTTGTCATGCTTAAAGGTAGAACCCAGGTGGTTGAGCAGTCTATGACTCTCTCTCTCTCTCTCTCTCTCTCTCTCTCTCTCTCTCTCTCTCTCTCTCTCTCTCTCTCTCTCTCTCTCTCTCTGTATCTTTCTCCTACTGCATTTCTTTCTCTTTTTTTCTCATTATACTTTTCTTTGTATCATGTTCTTTTTCTTCCCTTTTTTCTTTATAATAAAAACAGAATCCTCCATTATTTAGCTGAGGTGACGACAGCACTAATGAGAAATGAGAATTCGGTTGATACGCAACACCAGATAATTAGGATTTACATTTTTTATATCATCTTGGACGATAAATATTATAAAAAGCGAGAACATATTTTTCGATTACATTTCTGTATATATTCAAGTTAGGAGATTGAAGAACTAATTTACAAAATATTAATTTGGCCATTGTATAGTTAGTATAGTTCCACGGATTTTAACTTATTCGAACTTAATCGCAGCGACAACTGTTCAAAGGTGAATAGAATATTATGTCCCTTTGAACCTCCTGTAATAAAAACACGACAATTTTAATTTAAACATTATTTCAATATGTTTTTGATAAAAACTGTACTACGTTATCTCATTATTTTTAGCTACATATTTTTAATAAAATATTTTCTTTAATTAAATAAATACGATTTTGCTATACGAAGAATGGGAGTATTCATTTTACATTTTACAAATTTAAAAAAAAATCCCTAAAAAAGAAATTAAAAAATAGACAACAGGAATTTTAATATAAACATCCTTAGAAAATACGCTATCGATTAAAATAAAAAGGATAAACATGGTAGTAAAAATAAGGAACACGGATATCAACATAGGATTATTATTAGTTTTTCACACCATTGTTGGCTGATGGTGTTTCCCTGGTGTTTGAGTGGCTACAAGTCTCCTCATGTCTTTAGGATTCTCCTGAGTATTCCAGCTTCAACATGGCTGCAAATAAACAATACCAGATAATCAGGATTTACATTTTTAACTACCATCGTTATTCGCGAGAAAGATGTGACTCAAGGTTGTAAGTATTGGGAACCCACCGAGGATCTAACTCGCAAGTCAGTAGTGTTGAATCTGTGAAACTAGGCAGCGTACCATTACTCTTCGATGGGATACCCAACTGATACAATTCATGAGAGGTCCTGAATTATTAACAGACCCTGTAGCTAAGAATTTAAATTAAGTGCCGTTAACTTTGAGATCAGGGTGTGGAAAATTACCAATGACGGTTGTAACCTTTTGATCCGCTGAGAACGCGCCATTATAGACACGTGATAGTTAGAATTAGATG
The DNA here is from genome assembly GCA_023376005.1 of Doryteuthis pealeii. Classification (NCBI taxonomy): domain Eukaryota; kingdom Metazoa; phylum Mollusca; class Cephalopoda; order Myopsida; family Loliginidae; genus Doryteuthis; species Doryteuthis pealeii. Next base: position 70,110,118 of record CM042169.1, read on the forward strand.
TGATTGCCTTCTTTCGGGGGTCCAATCTTAATCCCCGCGGTGGAACCAATCAATGAATACGGGCCAATAAAAAACTTGATCAAGAAAACCAAAGTCTTGTTAAGTAATCATTAAAAACAAGCAATGTCCAGCCCAGCCAGCCCAGCCCAGCCCAGCAGAATAATTAACAAGGAATAAGAAGCCAACAGATAACTCAACTAGATAACATGGTGTGCCGAAGCAGAAAAGAACCAGGAAGTAGTCTGCAAGAACCATCAATGAGCAAATAGTAAGTAAGACCAGCTCCTCACTAGTCTAAGCCTCTGTCTGTCTGTTTCTCTATCACCTGAGATGTATGCTCTCTCTCTCTCTCTCTCTCTCTCTCTCTCTCTCTCTCTCTCTCTCTCTCTCTCTGTTATATATCCGATGTTATAAGGGCATATAAAGTATGTAACACAACGTGTATGTGTATATGTGTCAGTCTTGTTAAGTAATTATTAAAAACAAGTAATGTCCAGCCCAGCCCAGACGAAGAATTAACAAGGAAGAAGAAGCCAGCAGAGAAGTCAACTAGATAATGTGGGGGACCGAAAACAGAAATGAAACAGAAAGTAGTCAGCGAGAACAGGCAACAAACAGAGTACCAAGTAAGACCTTTCTAATCTTTGTCTGTCTGTCCCTCTCTATCACACGAGATGGACGCTGTCTGTCTGTCTGTCTGTCTCTCTCTCTCTCTCTCTATATATATATATATATATATATATAATAATATATATGTATAATACCCGATGTTATAAGGGCATATACAGTATGCAATTATTAAGTAAAACCATCTTCTTTTTAATCTAAATCGCTGTCAGACTCTCTCTATATATATATATCACCCGAGATTAAATCTCTCTCTCTCTCTCTCTCTCTCTCTCTCTTTCTCTCTCTCTCTTTCTCTCTCTCTCTCTCTCTCTCTCTCTTATATACCCGATGTTATATATATTCACCAACCACGAGTAGGATGTGACACAAGGTCAATTTCTTAAGCGGGGTTCAACAGGTTTGAATTCAGAGTTTTCCTTCTCCTAGACCGGTTGCCTAACCAAGGTTAAAGAGCCTAGTCTGCCCAACTATTTATCGATAGCTGGAGGGAGAGTAGGATTTATACCTTTCCCAAGGGTATTAGCGCTAAGTGAAATGCAATTACCACATCCAGGATTTGAACTCTGGGCGACAAGTCCATTTCCCATGACTTTAACCATTACACCACGCACTTCCACATACCCGATCTTATTGTAAAGTGTTTAAATGCCATCCTTGGCCAGTTGAAAAGGGCTTAAAGAATATCCTGTGTTATGGAATCCATTGGTAAGTGTAAAAGTCCTATCCTGCGTATCGGCAAAGGTCCAGTGATTTAATCCTATGTCCGTCGTCCAAGAATGTCGCAGTAATTATGGCCAGTATAGTCAGTTTAAGTATTGTATCAACAGCAGAGTACTGCCAGTGATTGGCCAAAAGATAGGTCACATGGTTTTGGTCGAGTCTATAAGTAGGAGCGACGATCTAGCACACACCTTATATAACAAAATTCTCAACAGTTTTAAGGGTATAATATACAGTATGTAACACAACGTGTATGTTTTATATGTGTAATTGGTCAGATTCAGGTTCAACATAAAATTATGTCATCGAGACATTAGCTTATTTCCTCCCCTCCTCCTCCTCCTCCTCCTCCTCCTCCTTCTCTTTCTCCCCCCTCCTTCTCCTCCAACACGTTGTCTGAGAAGCCAGTAGCGTGTCATCAAAAATATATCTGGGTAAGTAAATAAAATCTGTTGATATCTTGCATGTGGAATTAAAGATAATGAAATATAATTAAAGATTAAATTGAATGAATTACATTAACTCGACTAAGTCAATTGAATCTTTTTCGACTCTAAATATTTACAATTAACCTCCGAGCGTAACATTCAAAATAAAAATCAAACAAATTCCTAAAATCTTATATCATTGAATCATAACATATTTAACTTGTATTATTAAATTATTCATATCTTATTATAATGGAGATTGTGTGTTTTCTCTATCTCTAACCGAAACTATATTACTATTCAAGTCATTATTCCCTTAATTATTTACGTCACATTCTCCATAATATGATTTTATTTAAACTCCAATTATTAATAAAACTGGTTTATATTATTAATACTGTTGACCATATATACATTCTAATAACATGCAATTGTATTTATATATACAACAAAATAACGGTTTACAGTGTGAACGGGAAGGCTAATTTACATATTGATATTAACAATTTGATTTTGATAAATATATGCTTAGTATTATTGATTTATAATTGTTTCGTTTTATCTTAATGAATATGAGCAAAAATCTTGGGGATAAATTAAACCGTTGTTTTGTTGTATATAATTACACTTGCATGTTATTAGTATGTAGATGTGCCCAACAGTATTAAAATTATGAAACAATTTCTATTAACAATTGAGGTTTAAAATGAAAAATAAAATAATGGAAAATGTGACGCAAATAAGAATTGGAATTGTAAATTAATTAATGATATAGTTTCGGTTTACAGACAGACACACCTGCAATCTCCATTATAATGAGATAAAAATGTTGCGGCGATAATAGTTTAATGCATTCATGAACAGAAGGTTACGAGTTCAATTTCTGTAGCCACTCGCTACAATTTGTTTTAGAATAAAGATTGTTTCTAAACCGTACGACAATTAATCATAAAAAAGTGATTATATGTTAATGAGTACCATTATATTATGTGGTCTACCTTTTGAATGTGTCCTTCGAAATCATGTCCCTCTTATAGTATGTGGCCTACCATAAAAAAGCTTATTATAAGGTTATAATAATAACTGCTAACCCTAATACTAACCCTATTTCAGAATGTGAGAATATTTTAGAATTAAATAGATCTCTGATTTATGTAAATCATGGATAAATTCTTTTTTAATTATTCTTAATTACTATATACAGCTTATGACTGAATTGCATTTCTTTAAATTGAATATATATGAAAAATAATTAGTTTCAATAATGTACCTACTGCTTATATCTATGAATATACTCTTACTGGGGTAGGACACATTCAAATGGGGTAGGCCACATACTATACCAGAATAAAAAAGGTACGCCACATACTATAACAGAATCAAAAAGTTAGGCCACATATCATAACGGTACAATTCTTTTTTTAAATATTCTTAATTACTATATACAGCTTATGACTGAATTGCATTTCTTGAAATTGAATATATATGAAAAATAATTAGTTTCAATAAATTGCCTACTACTTATATCTATGAATATACTCTTACTGGGGTAGGACACATTCAAATCGGGTAGGCCACATACTATAACAGAATCACAAATGTAGGCCACATATCATAACGGCACAATTCTTTTTTAAATATTCTTAATTACTATATACAGCTTATGACTGAATGCATTTCTTGAAATTGAATATATATGAAAAATAATTAGTTTCAATAAATTGCCTACTACTTATATCTATGAATATACTCTTACTGAGGTTGGACACATTCAAACTGGGTAATCCACATACTATAACAGAATCACAAATGTAGGCCACATATCATAACGGCACAATTCTTTTTTAAATATTCTTAATTACTATATACAGCTTATGACTGAATTGCATTTCTTGAAATTGAATATATGTGGAAAATAATTAGTTTCAATAAATTGCCTACTACTTATATCTATGAATATACTCTTACTGGGGTAGGACACATTCAAATCGGGTAGGCCACATACTATAACAGAATCACAAATGTAGGCCACATATCATAACGGCACAATTCTTTTTTAAATATTCTTAATTACTATATACAGCTTATGACTGAATTGCATTTCTTGAAATTGAATATATGTGGAAAATAATTAGTTTCAATAAATTGCCTACTACTTATATCTATGAATATACTCTTACTGGGGTAGGACACATTCAAATGGGGTAGGCCACATTCTATACCAGAATCAAAAGGTTACGCCACATACTATAACAGAATCTAAAAGCTAGGCCACATATCATAACGGCACAATTCTTTTTTAAATATTCTTAATTACTATATACAGCTTATGACTGAATTGCATTTGTTGAAATTGAATATATGTGAAATATAATTAGTTTCAATGAATTACCCACTACTTATATCTATGAATATACTCTTACTGAGGTAGGACACTAGACCTGTTCAAAAATCAACTTTTTCCTTTTTTCATATCCTCCTGCACGATTTCCCATGATTTTTGACCTGGAAAAGCCGAAAATCACAACCATTTTGAGGTAAAATGTCAGGAACCATTGCCTCATTGGACCTCAAGATATTAAGCCCGCGATAGTAGAAAAGTGCCAAATTTTGCCTTCTGCCAGACAGTTTTTCACCTGTAACTTTTGTTACAATTGGAATAGAACAACAAACTGGGTATCAAATTGAAGCATTTGTAATACTCTTTCTGTACAAACAATCCAAGTAAACATTCAAGAAAAAAAAAGAAAAAAAGACATTTCATATTCTGAAAAATATCAAAATTACATAAATATTTCGATCTTGACATCAGAAAATGTATGACAAAGACCCTAAAAATTATTTTCAAGTGGCAGAAAAGTCTATTGTCCATGTCAGAAGGACACTTCACAGTCATATGTTCAGAGTTTGCTTCTTGAAGCTATCAAATCGCTCATGGTTGTATTCCACAGCTTGAAGAAGATACTCTCTTTGCAACTTGACTCACCTCTCAGCGATGTTATTTACTACTTTTACATTGCTGACATATTCTAGGGCTTTGCTGTAGTTATAACTCCTTGGACATGTTGCTACAAGTTACAGAAGCCAGTCAGACTCAATGCCAAGGGTGTCAAGCAGAAGATGACACTCTGGACCAACCAGATCAGCCTGAGTCGTCTTGGCTGTAACCTGAAGGAAAACAGGTTTCCCTTGTCTGAAGCTATTTGGCTTTTCAGTGGCATGCAGTTTGGTAGAAATCTCCTGCATCTCTTTGTCACTGAGTCTGCTACCGAAGAGAGCGAACGGCACATCCTCCTGTGTCAGGTACCTGTGGTTTTCAAGTTTTTGTAGCAATGCCTGAGCAATCTCTGGATCTGTTCACTTGAACTTCATCATGTCCTTCATGAACTGCAGATCGCTTGCAGGAGCATCTGCAGCAAGTGTAGATGTCATCCATATGGGTGTATAGAACAGTCCTAGGGAGAGGTTGAGGTGTTCCAGCTTCACAACAGTTTCCTCGTACTCCAACTGCTCAGGAAACTTGAACATCTTATCCACTCTTATACAAAACAGCTTAGCCATGTCGGCTGTAGTTGTAGAATACACCAAATGCACCACTACCGAGGGGTAAGACTCCCCTAATGGGGCCACCTTTTAGCCCTGGGGTTAAGGATGGAACGCAGAGGGCTGAGTAATCCATGACATGCAACACAACCCTTTGGTCCGTACCTGGGCTAGATGGATAGTCAGAGCGGCATCCCCCGATCAATCTGCTAGTCACATCAAGCCCTAGCACCTATATGATTGCTCCAACCCTATTGCACTTATGGCAACACCAAGCTCTTTTTATCATATGGGTGCTAGAAGGCAGTGTCTAAGGGTCTTCATGTCTTGGTAATGAAGAGGTTCCAGTTCTGGAGGTTCCAGTTCTGGAAATTTGGAGAATGTGGAGCACCCCTTTATCACCAGTGCTTTCAAGACCACCCTAACCCGGAGTGGTAGTAAGAGGTAGTGTCCCATCTAAGTGTTAAATAGTATAATGTGTTTATAAAAAATTGAGTATGTATTAAGAGTAAATGTATTTCAAAACGGCACCGGTGAATGCTTTCATATACAGCCAATATTAAATAATACATTTATTATTTTCAATTCGTTTCTAACAAGCACCCAAAAATGCAACTATCACCTGGAAACCTAGTTCGTGATGTACGTCAATCTAATGATAGTCGTAGATTTCTCCCCCAATTTCTCTTGATAGCAAATAGGATATGTGACTAATCGGATGGCGTCGGCAGATAACAACTGCAAATAACCGAGTACGTGTTGACGGCTGACAAAATAACCAATCAATCAACAATTATTATTCGGAGGTTTTATAATATTTGTATTAGTTGTGAAAAAAATGTTGCATTGTGGGAGTGCGGGCTGGGGGATACAATAAAAACAGTCCATATATTCTGAACAGGAATATTTGTCTTTTTTTTATATATATACATTTACTGTTATCTCCTGAAGAAGAAAGGTATGAAGAAATAATCATTTCATATTCACACATTGAGAATATATATAATATATATATATATATATATATATATACATATTCATACATATACTTATTTATATGTTTATGTTTTATCCATATATATATATATAGATATATGCATATATATATATGTATATTTAAATGTATAATATATATATATATATATATATATATATATGTGTGTGTGTGTGTGTGTGTGTGTGTGTGTGTGTGTGTGTGTGTGTGTGTGTGTGTGTGTATGCAGATTCCAGGAGCAAACAATGTGTCTTGTGCTATCTGTGGCAAGGTCTGTAAGTCGGCTTCTGGTCTTAAGAGACATATAAGCATATCATTTTATCATCTGATTAATCTGAATCATCTCATTCAACGAGAAGGAAGTCTTTTCAATGTCATATTTGCATCAAACTTTGTGGATCTGCAGCATGTTTGATGAGTCATTTGAGGGCTCATGCAAGGAAGGGTTCTGGTGGTGGAGTTGTGGGATTGTAATGGACGGCTATGATCTGTAAAGATTATGCTATTGCCATTGCCATATGTACGTATACATTTACATATAAATATATGTATAAATATATATACATATATGCATAAAACATATATATATAAATATGTATATGACTATGTATATATTTATATATATATATATATATATATATATATATATATATATATATATATATATATATATATATAGTGTATAATATGGGTGCTATATATTTAAGAATATAGTGTTTAATATCATTGATAGAGAGTTTATATTGGATCAAAGTTAGCGTGGATATGGAGTAAACAACTAGTTACTGACAGTTTCTCAACAATGCAAAAAACAGACAAAATGCATATATATATATATATATATATATATATATATAATTTACAGAGAGAGAGAGACAGACAGACAGACAGAGACAGACAGACAGACAGACAGATATGATATAGTGAGAAAGCAATGAACAGGGTGAGATAGCCAGATATGAATACATGCATTAACATGCACACATTAACACACACACACACATACTCATACACACACCCACTGACACTCACACACAAACACACAGACACACACACACACAGACACACACACACACACACACACACATATATATATATATATATATATATATATATGTATATATGAGTATAGATAAAAGGATATGAAAACAACACAATATGCTGTTAAAGTGAAAACATTTTATATCATATTCATAGCTAATATTGAACAATATTTCGATTAATAAAAATCATCTTTAGAGCTTGATTTTTACTCCGGACTTATCGAGAACGGAGACGAACATAATATGAATTCAAAACGAAAAACATTGATGTTGAAGATGATTTTTATAAATAGAAATATTGTTCAATATTAGCTATGAATATGATATAAAATGTTTTCACTTTAACAGCATATTGTGTTGTTTTCATATCTTTTTTCTATACTCATACCGTCGGATTCATTTCCTTGCTCTTAATATATATATATATATATATATATATATATATATATATATATATATATATATATTCACTTTTCATACTGTTTTTTGAAAAAACAAAATACCTGGATATCTACATCTTTCCGGAGACTAACGTGGTCTGCAGCAGCTGGAATCTTATATATTTTTTATACATATTTACATCAAACTCTTTTGATTTTTCTTTGTGGATTATAATGCTTCTGATTTAATGAAATAAAATAAAATCTATTTTATTTTATTTTCCAAACAGAATATGCTTTTTCAAAATTAAAAAAAAAAATTCCTGCTCCGAACTCTAACGTTTCGTTTGTACCACATTTTTTTGTAACGATTTACTCACATCGTCTTTCTATACACACATCTCGCTCTTGATGAATACCACTTTAATAAAAGGTCGAAACAGATTTCTGTCAGCGAATTATAACATCATGTTGTTTCATACTGTCGGATTCACTTCCATTCTCTTTTTCATATTATAATATATATTATTATATATATATATATATATATATATATATATATATAATATAAACAACAGCAAATGACCGAGTAGATGTTGACGGCTGACAAACAATCAATGAATCAACAATTATTTATTTTGATATTTTATCATATTTACATTTGCGAGGCGTTTACAAGACGAATACGCTTGCAGTATAACATACTTATTTATGAGTTGATGATTCGAATTGTGAAAAATGTAGCTTTGTGGGGGAACGGGGTGGGGATTAAAAAACATGCGAGATTCTGAGCGTGAATTTTTTTTATATATGTTTACTTTTTTGCTCAGGAAGAAAAGAATGAAGAGAATAATTATTTCCTATTCACACTTTAAGATATATATGCATAAATACATATAGATATATATGTATCTGTATATATGTGTGTGGGTGAATGCCTCTGTGTGTATAGACACTTACACACACACACACACACATATATATATATATATATGTATTCATTTCCTTACTCTTAACTCTTATATATATATATATATATATATATATATATATATATATAGAGAGAGAGAGAGAGAGAGAGGTGATGTGAGTGAGAGAAGTTAAATAAAATAAAATCGTGATTATATATATATATATATAGAGAGAGAGAGAGAGAGAGACAGACAGACAGACAGACAGACAGCAGACAGAGAGTGAGAGTGAGAGAGATAGTGAGAGAAAATAGTGAGAAATGAGCTAGATGTTAACAGGATAAAATAGCAGGATATACCTTATACGTGTTCATTTTTTTATTGGCATTTCAGTCTCGGAAATAATAACATTTTTGTGTCCCTGAAGTTACAGCGGCTGCTGTGCCTGTGAAGTGCAAAGTTTGAAAAACGTTCTTAACAAAAGATGTCGCATTTGAATGCTATCCCTGGAGATGTTGATGTGCCCGTGCTTTGTTGCCACTGCTTTCTTCTGGACCTCTTAGCTTTTTGAAAAAAAAAATGAGTTTAAATAAATGTGTATAAAACTGAATAGCGATCAAGAATGAATAAAACAAAACGTCTTCGGCATAAAATAACCCAATGAGTTGTCATGCCGTAAAACCCAACCAAACGTGTATATATATTTACCAACCCTTCCCCACAAGCAGGATGAGAGAAGTTTTATTTCTTAAGCGGATTTTAACAGCTTAGAATTCAGAGTATTCCTTCTCCTAGACGGGTTACCCAGCTAAGGTTAAAGAGCTCAGTCTGCTCTGCTAGATACCCATAGCTGGAGGGAGAATTGGTTTCATACTTTTTCCAATGGTATTAGCGATATGTGAAACAGCTTCGTCCAGGAATTGAACACGGGTCGACAAGTCCATTTCCAACGAGTCTAACCATTAGACCAGGCGCCTTCAAACAACCATGTATCACATACAGGACTTATAAACGGTAAAGCGGTTTAGCTCAGTCGGTAGAGCGTTCGGCTAGAAGCCACAAGGTTCCTAGTTCGATACTGGTCCTCGCCAACTCAGCATATGAGTAGCACAGGGATATGTGCGGTAAAGTAAAGAGCTGATGGTAGGTGTGGCGCTCCACATCAGATGCAAAAACAATCTCCTTGGTCTAGCGCTAGTGAAAAGGGGATAGACTCCCTCTCTGATTGGCTGATACCGACATTAGGCCACCCCGACGACTTTACTTTTACTTACATACATATATACGGAACGTATATTTTCATTCACCTCTTCTGTAATTATATTATAAAGTTTTGAGCTATCTCTTTATTCGAGAATATTTTTCAACGTTATTCTAAATTT
>CM042169.1:70127648-70135148 GCA_023376005.1 Doryteuthis pealeii
GCCCATTCTTAATACAGATTCAAAATGGCGTTCTCCGTAGACAGAAATCAGAAATGAAAGTTTCGCCGGAGAATGAGACAAGTTAATGATACCTCGTTTTATATACATGGAATATAAATGGGTTTCAATTAAGCTTCACCGTGTCGAATGAAAAGGAAATTAGCCCGTAATATCTGCTGCGATAGGACATCGAATATATATATATATATATATATATAATATATATATATATATATATATATAGAGAGAGAGAGAGAGAGAGAGAGAGAGAGAGAGAGAGAGAGAGAGACAAAACGGCAATTGTAATAAGCTTATGAATAAAAGAAAGTCATGAGTGACTATGCTTTCGTTACAGAACGGCAAAAGCGACATCAATAAATTTCAATTCATAAATACAAATTATCAACAGGAAAAACAAACGATGATTTGATAATCAACTGATGTTCTTGTTCATCGTAAATTTAATACATGTTTCTGATATTTCTCCGTGATTTCCCTCAATTTCCATAATAACCGTACATTTGTATACGATCTAGAAAAAGGCTCGAGAAATAAATCATTATAATTTGTTTATTCATGTATTTCATAGAAATCGTTGCTTTTTTATGTCTTTATAGTCACGTCTTAATTATTATTTATTATATTTATGGTATTTATTAATTCCGAGTCAAGCCTTTTCGTATGACCACTGATTGTGAATAATACGTAATATAGAAGCAGTGCTACTCCAAGAAATTAATCTAACTTATCAATATGAATTGCTCTATCCAACGGTCTTATTGCCCACGTTGTATCTGTTGTAGTGAACATCTGCTCCGTAAAAATAAATAGTCTGTCAACTGGGGTTATAGAATACGCCAACTACACCGTAATGATTAAGGACGGAATCCTGGTGGTTGGGCAGTCCATGTAATATAGTTTACAATGGGCAAGAAATTAATCTAACTTATCAATATAAATTGCTGTATCCAACGGTGTTATTGCCCACGTTGTATCTGTTGTAGTAAAAATCTGTTCCATAAAAATAGTCAGTCTGTCAACTGGGGTTATAGAATACGCCAACTAAACCGTGATGATTAAGGACGGAATCCTAGTGGTTGAGCAGTATTTGCAATATAGTTTACAATGGGCAAGAAATTAATCTAACTTATCAATATAAATTGTTCTATCCATCTGTATTATTGCCCACGTTGTATCTGTTGTAGTTTCCGTAAAAATAAATAGCCAGTCAACTGGAGCTATAGAATACGCCAACTTCACCGTGATGATTAAGGACGGAATCCTGGTGGTTGGGCAGTCTATGTAATATATATTTACCAGCCCCACCCCGCACGAACAGGTTGCGACACAAGTTCAATTTCTTAAGCGGTGTTTAACAGATTTGAGTGGTACACTGGAGGCTGAGTGACAGCAAGTCTACTCAGGTCTCTAGGACTCTTCTGAGTATTCTAGCCAATCTTAACAATCCTGCAGTTTGGATGGTCTCTATTCATCCAGATTATTTTCCACATACCTGGGGACCGTACCATGGGCACCAATTACAATTGACACTACCTTCACGTTCATGTTCCTCAATTTCTCAGTTCTCTGACAAGGTCTAATTTATTATTATTATTATTATTATTATTATTATTATTATTATTATTATTATTATCCTTCTCCTAGTCTGGTTACCTACCAAAGTTAAAGAGCCCAGTCTACACTTATTATTCATAATATCTGGTAATATGTATATACTATTCTGTTCTTGAGAATGAAACTCATAAAATTCTCTGGGTCTTTGAGATAAAGATGGATCGCCTTATCCCATTCACGAGACCAGACCTAGTAGATTAACAAAAAAAAAAAGAAAAAAAGTGACGTATCAACTGGTGGACTATGCCAGTTCCAGCAGATCACAGGGTGAAGCTGAAAAATGAAAAAATGGACAAATACCTGACCTGCCTGAGAATTGAAAAAAGCTGTGAATATGAGAGTGAAAGTGATACCAATTGTAAGTTGGTACACTTGAATGGTCCTAATAAGCTCGGAAAATAGACTGGAGATCTGGAAATCAGAGAAGAATTGAGACCAACAGTTATATTCCACCTCACAACCTGTTCGTGCCGGCGGCTGGTGAATAATATAATTGCATGACTACTGCAATTGCTGCAATAGGCCAGAAGAGTCCTGGAGACCTTAGAAGCTTACAGTGAAATACAATCAACACAACACTGATGAGAAAAAATCAAAAAAGAGTGAAAATAATAATAATAATAATAATAATAATAATAATCAGGGTGAAGCTGAAGGAAAACGAAAAAAAATGGACGAATACCCGGACCTTGCAAGAGAACTGAAAATGTTATGGAATATGAAAGTGAAAGTATACCAATTGTAGTTGGTGCCATTGAAAAACAATCCAAAAGGATTGAAAAGGGATTTGGAAAGTTTGGAAATCAGAGGAAAGATTGAAACCATTCAGAACACCAGAAGAGTCCTGGAGATCTGAGGACTCTGTCACTCAGACTCCCTCCTAAAAGACTCAGCTAATGTTGATGTGAAACTCAAAAGGAGTAAATAATATATAATAATAATAATAATAATAATAATATAATAATAAATAATAAAAAAGAAGCTGTGGAACATGGAGATGAAAGTATACAATCTGTAGTTGTGCAACTTGGAAGCGGATTCCAATAAACTTGGACTGTGAAGAGGATATGGAAATCAGAGGAAGAATTGAGACCATCCAGACAACTGCACTGTTGCAATCGGTAGAATACTCAGAAGAGTCCTGAGAACCTTAGGAGACTTGTTGTCACTCAGACACCCAGTGAAAATACACATCAGCTAATGCTGTTGTAAAAAAACTCAAAAGAAGGTTGTCAACTGGTGGATTTTGCCGTTCCAGCAGAACGAAAAAAAAACGAAGAAAGGAAAAATGAAAAAATGGACAAATACCTGGACCTGCCAGAGAACTGGAAAAGTTGTGGAATATGAATGTCAAGTGATACCAATTTGTAGTTGGAAAAGTCTGAAAGTCTGGAATCAGAGAGAATCGAACCATCCGATAATGCACTGCTGCAATCTGCCAGAATACTCAGAAGAGTCCTGGGACCCTAGCGAAACTTGTTGTCACTCAGACCCCAGTGAAATACCATCAGCTAACGCTATTGTAAAAACACTCAAAGGAGTTGAAAATAATAATAATAATAATAATATAATAATAATAATAATAATAATAATTATTATTATTATTATTATTATTATTATTATTATTATTATTATTATCTCCTTTTGAGTTTTCAAAAGTATGGCCAAAAATTTTTTTTTTCATAATTCCCAGTGAATCACCTGCTCAACCCAGTCGTGTCTACTTTTGTATTCCCGTTGTGTTAGTTTGCTACATTCACAGAGTACATGATTATTATTATTATTATTATTATTATTATTATTATTATTAGTAGTAGTAGTAGTAGTAGTAGTAGTAGTAGTAGTCACACAAGATTCAATGGACGTAAACAATACCAAGCTACCTATAAGAGCACCATACAGTGACAAAGCTGACACTCTGCGTAGAACTCTGCACCTTTCATCGCGACAGAAAGGCACCAAGTACTGCTAGGAAAGGTCCCTTGCCACTTCGACAATTGACAGTGGTCCACTCCAGCATAAAACCCTGACATTTGCTATGTCCCCACCAGCCATGTTGTCTCCTCCTTTGAAAAACATCCGCAGGGACTCACTCAAGTCTATAAAAACCTGAAGATGAAATACCATGATGCATCGCCCTCAATCATTCAGACCTTCAGTTGCAGCTGCTATGGTCAAACCTGACTCTCCTCAGTTGGCTTGTCAGTCACAAACATCCTGCAGACTGATGGATACCCACGTCTTTGGTTCACGAATTCAAGCCATGAAAAAAAAAAAATCCCTGAAACTGAATATAACTCTTTCCAAATTTGGTATAAGTATATACTGTAGGGGATTATCTTCCCTTTGCCTGGAAGAGTTATCTTCTCGCTGCGTTGCCGTTTGTTCCCACTAGGGGACCTCTGGTATTTAAGCGCCTGATTTGAAACTCTTTTAGCTGGATCTTCTCAACGAACTGCTATGGCTAGAGTCTATCTATCCTTTTCTCGGTGGGCTTTGCCCCCCCCTTACATTACTGTAAGTCCTTTTACAGCATGGACTATCCTTTAGTTCCATGTCTGTAACATTTATATTTATGTATTTACCATTAATGAATGTGTCCTTTTATCACTACTCTTTACGTTATGTACATGTATGTTATTATTTTCTGTATCTTGTCATATTCCTGTGCTGTTATCAATATAAAATGTTTTCTCCCACAAACGTGTCGGAGTTTGTTATGTTTCAACAAGTTATAACATAATTATTAACTTTGAATCTTACAATATCATTGAGGTGCGTGATTTAATGATTATAGTCTTTAGAAAGGGACTCGTTGACCCGACTTCAAATCGCGGACGTGGCTGTTTGTATTTCAATTAGCGCTAATACACTTTAGAAATATATGCATCCAACTACTCTCCCCCAGGTATCGGTCAATTGTAGGGCCGACTGGACTCTTTAACTTTGCCTGAGGTAACCAGTCTCGGAGAAGGAAAACTCTGAATTCACACATGTTAAACTCCGCTTCAGAAATTGGCATTGTGATTCATCCTATATATATACATTTATTTTTTGCATTTTATGTTTAGACGATGTGTACTTGGAACGTTTCATAAGTTTGGTAAAAAGTCTGGAGAACTAGAAATAAGAACCTGAGAATGGATTGGCACTGTCCTTGTTAAATTAAACCTAAGTTTAAAATTAATAGTCAAGTACAAGGAGGAAAAACAGTATGAGAGCTGAGTTTCGTTTTGAATCGGTAGGGTCTGCCCGCTTTTAAAATCAGCATTTGAAAATCTACACTTTAGTTAAGCTCGAACACGAAACCTGAGAATGGATTGACACTATCCTTGTTAAATTAAACCTAAGTTTAAAATTAATAGTCAAGTACAAGGAGAAAAAACAGTATGAGAGCTGAATTTCGTTCTGAATCGGTAGGGTCTGCCCGCCTTTAAAATGAGCATTTGAAAATCTACACTAAGGTCTGCTCGTCTTTGAAAACGTCATTTGAAAATTCATCCGTTCCTCAGACTCGAACACGGACGTTGATTGGCACTATTCTTGTTGAATTGAACAGAAGTTGAGAATTAATAGTAAAGTACAAATATAAAAAAAATGTATGAGAGTTGAGTCTGCCCGCCTTTAAAATCATCATTTGAAAATCTACACTTTATTTAGGCTCGAACACGGACGTTGAAAATGAACTGGCACTATCCTCGTTAAATTAAACCCAAGTTTAGTATTGATAGTATTGTTATTACTTACATTGCTATAAGCAATTATTTCCGAATCTTTGAATTATTCGCTATAGAAATAGAATTAACCACATATAATTGTTTCCTAATTAAATATTGATTGCAATCAATTATGGTTTCTTGAGTTCGTATATCGATTTGTATATCAAATTATGGCATCTTCTCGGCGTCTGGAGAAAGTTGGCAAAGTATGAGAAACTGAAAAAATTTCAAGGAAGGTAGGAATCCATGGACGAGATAGGGTTTCGAAATATTTGTAATTCTTATTATTTTTAACACTTGGATGGTTTGGTTGGTTTTGTTTCTGTTTTACGGCATATCAACCTCAATGGCATTTAATGCCGGTGTAGGCGTATTTTCGTATTCGCCTGGGAGTTGTCTGCCCGTTTGATTTCGCTGGTTCCCGCTGGGACCTTTGATATTTAAGCGTCTGGTTTGAACGTCTCTTTCTCTTTTCCTGTTTGCTCGACCTACGAGACACCACTATGGGTTAGACTCTGGTCTACCCCCTTCTTGTTGGGCTTTGGGTCCCCCCTTACATTACTGTAAGTGATTCATACAGCATGGACTATTCCTAGTCTCATGTCTGTTGCTTTATGTTTTTCCATTCATGAATGTGTCATTATCTCTACTTTTGTATGTATGTTTATGTACACCTCTATGTATTATGTACCCTGTTTAATTCTTGTGCTGTGTATATAAAATGTTTTGTCTATCAACCCTTGTCGGAGTTTTATCTTCAAGTATTATCACTTTGAATCTTACACCGGTAAAGTTTTGAAATAAGGTCATTCTTAATGGATACTCAATTTTGCTTATAAACTCGTGTTTTTCTATTTAACCCATAGATGGAACTCTAATAGGTACTGCCACTCCGGGTCAGAGTGGACCAGGGACCAATTGTGATGAAGGGGTGCTCCACATTCCCTAAACCCCCAGACGTGGAACCTCACCATCAGATAGAGTTTAACGTCATTCCCAGGACATGTAGACCCTCAGCCACCGCCTTCTAGCACCCATATGATAAAAAGGGATTGGGGCTTGACATAAGGGCAATAGAGTTGGGAAAATCATATAGGTGCTAGGGCTTGACGTGACCAGCCGATTAATCGAAGGGGGCCTCTCCGACCGACCGTCTAGCCTAAGTAAGAGCCAAAGTGAGTGTTGCATGTCATGAACTGCTCAGTCACCTGGGTTCCATCCTTAGGCATCACGGATGACCACCCACGGCCAACTCATTGCCCCATTGGGAGAGCCTTACCCCTATGCATAGCTGCACTCGGTGCATTCTAACGCCCCAACCGACAGGGCGGACACTTGAATGGATTTCCAAGGTTCGATTTTGTTGTATCGTTAAAGTGGTAAAAGATACATAGATAAATAGTGTGCTTGAGATATGTTTTATTCAGCACTTGTATCTGGTGCTAACAGATACTTATTACATAAAACCAAGAAGTAGAACAATTCACAAAGACAAACTTACAAGAATGAGGAGGGTCAAATCTGTGTAGTCAAACGCAGAGGTTTTTTCCGAATATAATTTTTCCTTTCTATCACTGCTACGTCAACTATAATAAAGCTATGAGTCAGTCCATCTTTTAGGGGTGTTAACTCCTCAACAAAATCTCCCCTTTGAAATTTTATGCCCCCTGGATGAGATATTTTCGTCTTTTAGGGTCTATTTCCAAACTTGAATAAATAAATTGAAAATTGAATTAAATTTAAAAGATTGTTAAAAATATGATGAAATTTAAAAAAAAATGTGTTCGACTCTCTGAAGATGGGCATAGCCTGAAAATATTAAGGGAAAACAAAAATTTAAAAAAATTAAATAAATATGTTTTTAAACATAAATTTGCATTATTTCGCCTTCAAAAAAATATTATTACATTTTAATTAATGCTACTAACTCACTATAAAAATAATTAAAAAAAAAATCTTTATTTCAATATCCCCGAGCAGGGCCTCATTATTTTTATAGTATTAAAAATATATATATATATATATTTATATCTGAAATGATTTTCAAAACATCCCGTGAAACAAGACGCCGCACGGGATCTAACGGAATTTCACTATCTTTGCCGAGTAGAACTTCACAATCTTTGCCGAACGTTTGCATTTACAT
>CM042169.1:70140148-70142648 GCA_023376005.1 Doryteuthis pealeii
TCGTGTAGTAAAAGTCACCGTAAAGTGGAATATAACCTACTTCTAAACAAAACGAAAAACTGGGAGAGCCTGCTGGTGTAACGGTTAGAGTCCCTGCATGTCAGCTTGACAGTCAGGGTTCGAATCACACACAAAGCAGTCTTCCTGTCTATAGCTCTGCTGATAAGGCCTAATAGGCTGAAATGTAGATACAGAGATTGATTTTTCTCGTTTTGTTTAGCCTTACATTTGAATAGGTATTCACACCTAATTCGTTAGTTATTAATTAATTAATTTTCAAAAATTAGGTACCACTTCAATTAAGCACATATTCTCGCAATATATATATATATATATATATATATATATATATATATATATATAGAGAGAGAGAGAGAGAGGGGGAGGGATATAGATATAGGAAAAGAAATATGGTTCCTAAACATATATATGTACACACACACACACACACACACACTCATATATACACATATATATATATATATATATATATATATGTGTGTGTGTGTGTGTGTGTGTGTATACATATATAAGTTTAGGAACCATATTTTCTTTCCTATATCTATATATCTCCCCGCCTCCCTCCCTCTATCTCTCTCTCTCTCTCTCTATATATATATATATATATATATATATATATATATATATATACTTTATACGAATTTACTTACGATATATATATATGTAGATATATGCGTGCGTGCGTGCGTGCGTGTATGTGTATGTGTGTGTTCTGTGTCTGTGCGTGTGTGTGTGTGTGTGTGCATGTGTGTGTGTGTGTGTACTATTAAGGAAAAAAGTAATAGGGCAGAGTTGGGGAAATTCTCAGTAAAACTTGGTCGTCTGAACCTGTTTCCGTTTCTTTACTTGTTTATACCAATTGGCTCAACGGCAAATTATTCTCTTTCTCCCGGATAAACAATGAGACAGACAAGATTCATATCTTACCAGTTTTTCCTTTCCGCTTAACACGGGACAAGCAGGGAGGTACTCGTACCAATGTAAACATAGCCACATCTTGAAACTATACATTAATATTTATAGCCATATATATATATATATATATATATATATATATATATATATATATATAAAGCGACGTCAGCATTTGTATGTGGGTCTACAAGTGCACAGAGTACTATTTGGAAAACGATTATATGAACATTTGCATCTTATTATGGAAGCGACTGGTGTAATGGTTAAAGTTATGGGAAATGGACTCGTCGCCTCGAGTTCAATTCCTGGATTTGGTAATTGCATATCACTTTGCGCTAATACACTTGGGAAAGGTATGAATCCTATTCTCCCTCCAGCTATGGATAAATAGTTTTTGTTGTATTGCTGCTTTCCCATACGTTGCTGGTGCTGCAATTAGTATTTCTTTGCTCTTTTTAGTGTATTCTTCGAGAGCCTGAATTGTCGCATCTACGCAGTTTTCAGTGTCGGTGAGATTACTTCCTCCTTTATTTCTCGACATATATTGTCGATATTGGCTCTTGTGGGTAATGCCATGAGAATTGTCATAAGTTTCCGTATTACATTGGTCGGAGTTCCTCTCTTGTCCATTTTAAGAATGGTCCAGAGTATCTTACAATCAGAACAGCCCACTTGTTTAATCCTCTGAAAATATCCTTGATGCAGAGCTTGGTTTCTAAAAGTTTTCTCGTTCTTCTAAGGTACTGCTTCCTCGCGTTTTCTTGCATTTCACTTAGCGCTAATACCCTTGGGAAAGGTATGAATACTTCTCTCCCTTCAGCTATGGATAAATAGCAGTGTAGACTGGGCTCTTGGTTAGACAACCGGTCTAGGAGAAGGAAAACTCTGAATTCACACCTGTTGAACTCCGCTTAAGAAAATGACCCGGTGTCATATCCTGCTCGTGCGGATGGGTAGGTAAATATATATGGCTGAAGTTGCACAAAGGTGTCAAAATTAGGGTGACCCAGAAAAAAACAGAACCCTCAAATGTAATAAATCTGTTCATTTTAACTATGGGGGTTTAGGCTTAGGGTCTAGGGTTGGGGTTAGGGTTGGAGTTTAGGGTTCGTTTAATGGGAAAATGAATAAATAATTTGGATTCTGTTTTTTCTGGGTCACCCTGTATACCGGTGACCAAAAAAAACCAGAACCCACAAATTTTGTAATAAAACTGTTAATTTTAGCTAGGGGCGTTTAGGGTTAGGGGTTAGGGTTTGGGATAGGGTTAGAGTTAGGGGTTAGGGTTAAGGTTGGGGTTGGGGTTTAAGGTTAGTTTAATGGGAAAATAAATAAATAATTTTGGTTCTGTTTTTATGGGTCATTCTAATTTTGACACCTTTGTACAAGTTCAGCCATGTATATATCTTATTATAATGGAAATGGTGTTTTTATCTATCTGTAACTGAAACTATATTACTACTCAAGTTCCAATTCGCTTAGTTATTTACGCCACATTCTCCATAACACTAAGTTTATTTAAACCTCAATTATTAATCAAATTGTTTGACAGTATTATTAATGT
>CM042169.1:70145148-70160148 GCA_023376005.1 Doryteuthis pealeii
TATATATATATATATATATATACATACATATATGTATATATATGAGGGTAAGTAAACAAAAAATGTGTTTACTTTTTTATATGTCTTTAAGCCGACAATTTTGGAGGGTATGTGCTTAATTGAAGTCATACCTAATTTTGAAAATTAATTAGTTAATAATTAATGAATTTAGGCTGGCATATATGTTCAAATGTAAGGCTAAACAAGTCGAGAAAATGTCACTCCCTGAATGTACATAGGTCGAAATGTATATTCAGGGACTCGACTTGTTTAACCTTACATTTGAACATATATGCCCGCCTAAATTCATTAATTATTAACTAATTAATTTTCTAAATTAGGTATGACTTCAATTAAGCACATATCCTCCAATATATATTGGCAACAATTTGTTTCCATAATTGAGGTATTACAAGTTTAATAACTATAAGGAGTTACGTGAAGTCTTTGAATAATTTGTTATACAAGTAAAGTCTTAACCATTTCGACCATGATCCAGGGGGCGGCATTAAGTCGTGGGTTTTCGAGGTTCTTTTTTGATCAAGAGCCGGGCACGGGGGTCTATCCCCTTTTCACTGCGATAGATCAAGGAGTTATTTTAGTATGGATCATCTTTTGTATCGTGCCTAGAAACCGCCGTTACTTAAAGCTACTCACCTAGAACCCAGTTTTTCCTACCTAAACTTCCATGCTACCATGCCAGCATCTCAATAAGTTCCCTTGCAACTCATTAAATCGATTACTCGAATAATTTTCCAAAAAGTTTGGGTGAGGGACCTATACTTCAATTATAGCCCTGCTATACTCGCCAAACCAGAAACCTTTTGTGCCATTGCGCTTTTAAATAAACAAAGAAACACGTACTACAAACCTTGTTGTCGACTTTATGTATTAGTATGTGTCCGTACCGGCATGTGTATTATGTGTGTGTGTAGTGTGTGTATGTCTATAGTAGCTATGAGGCGCAGCCGCGTGTGTGATATGTAGTTATATATGATATGTGTGTATATTATTATTAGATGTTAATGTTAGCTGATTAAAGATAGCTCGTCATACATGAGGGTAGTTTTTTTCGGCAATTATGATTTTCGCAAACATGAGCCCTATTATAATAGGAACGGAACACCTACATATATATGGCACAGACTGAATTCCGTGTGTTTTTGGTGTGCTTGTATACTGATAGAAATTATAAACTTATTTATAATCCACCGTTGTGGTTAGTTATATATTAAACAATCTGTCCTATTTAAATAGACCCATAATTCTTGGCAGGATAAGATACTACGTAAACGCACCGACAGTATTCTTGGCGGATGCTTAATGTAACAAACAAGTTATCCGCGCGTGTGCCTCCGCAATTTATATAACTGCAATACATAACATGTCAGACAACGGCAGAAGATAAACCATTGACTGTGAAAGCCCATATTTTCCCCCATATAGAAATTGGCAAATGCATGTGAACTTGAATAACTGTGTAATGAAGGTAGTATACACAAAAAAGGGCTGCCCTATATGTCTAAATCCTGTTCTTCATGTCTCTAATACATATGGCAAAAGTACAGTTATCGTAAACATCTACACTCTATGTTTCCCGTTCTCGTGAGTTTCCGCCATAGAAGTCAGCCGATGTTTGGCTTTTAACTCGTAAACAGTATAAAACAGTTAATATCCTGACTGGGTGATACGATATACTTAGGCTTGTCATGAAAAGGTTGCTATAAAGGAGAGAATGATTTAAACTAATCATTTCTTTAAAGTTCTAAAAGATCTAATTACAACTGGAACCTCTTGTTCTGTTAAATCTTAATCTTATTAGAGTTCTAGCCTAGAAGTAATACTTTGGACACAATGTATGTTTACCTTTAAGGCCCAACCCTTTAATGAATCCTACCCCAATTAATGATTAAAGGACATATTTTCAGTTACACCGTCAATATGTTCGATTTTTAAATATGAATTTTTTTAAAGATTAGATTAAAAAGTTTAGAGCCCCGTGAAGACCTATACCCTAGAACCCTAATCTTTCGACGTATTTACTAGAATCAATCGGCGTGATTTGTCATGGGTAAATGAAAAACATGTCCTTTCTTAATCGAGATCAAAAAGGGTGCCTAAAGTGAATTATGATCCAAATTTTTCTACCATTCTGTCTTTGACTTCTTGGTGCGGTAGAATGGTGTTCTGGACCATATGACTTTTATTGGGTACACAACCCATTTATTTTTGTATCCTCTCAATTAAATAATGAGAAGAGAACTATATGTGTTCTCTATTTCTTATCATCCGTTTCATATCCTGTTTGTCTAATAGACGATAATAATTTAGAGTTAAAAAAAATATAAAATGATAAACCAACCCATATAAACCCTAACTCACCTTTATACATAAACAAATACAACGATATTGACGTTGTAAATGGAAAACAATGTCCTTTCTTAATTAAAGATCAGCAAAATATACGAAGCATAGGAGGTTAGCCCTAAAGATTATATATTATTGTTACCAAACTTTTACTGCATATATTCTGATTTATGACTCTCGACTATGAAAAGTTTTGGACCATTAAATGACCTATTTAACAAGATAGCCCCCCTTTTGATCATCGATTAAAAAAGACAATGATTTTGCAGTTAATCAATCGAACAAGGAACTTATACCTCATTGTATATTAAAAAGTTATTATAAAACGATTTTTAGATTTTTTAAAAAATTATAAACCAACCCAACTACACCTAACCTACTATATCCCTAACCCTAACACACCTAACTCTAATCGGACTGCCCTATTATCTACCAAAGTAAGGCTAAAGTGAGTGTTATCATGTCATTGAAACTGCTTCATTGCCACTTCTAGTGTCACTTCCTAAATATCAAACTAATGTATCATAACATGTAATTTTGTTATCTAGTCTTTAGCTCCATAGTTCTTCATTCATATAGGATCTCATTTCGTTCATATCTTCTTTAAATTTCATAATTACAATATCTGATACACAATTTCTCGTTTTATGCTTCTATTCCAGATACTCGTTGCCAATTGTGCTATAATCTTCCTAAAATAGTATTGTCTACATTTTTCTTTTTCTGTTTCTTTCTTTTTCAATTCTATTGTATCTCATTACCTACATAGTCTCTTTCTATTACTGCGGTCTTTCTTTTATCTGTCTAGTATTTCTTTCATGATACTGTGAATGTTTTCGTTTACTATTCTTGATCTTTTTCTGATTTTGCCCTCCCCATATGCCTTATGTCGTCCTTCTATTACTTATCGTTTCTTTATATTTTTCTTCTAGATTTCATTCTTTATATTTTATATACTTTTATATTTTCAATTATACTCTAATCTGTATTTAACCTGTATACTTTTTCTAGTTCTATTCTATTCTTCTTTCTTGTCTTCTTATGTTTTTCGAAATCGTTGTTAACCAGAAATACAATTATCATTACATATCATAGTATAATTCAACACCATTCTATCTATGTCATCATCTCCACATATTCTTTTTGTACTTCACTTTTTTTCCTAATAGGTTATCTACCACTTCTATTACCTACTTAATATGAAAGTAATGTGACATATTATATATAGGACACATTATATTCATTGTCGGTGCCTCTATAATGTTTATATAAGGTAGGTGGCAAATTAAATGCTGGTGTTGACTATCATCTCTTCAGATTGTGATAGGACTCTATAGACTGAGCAATTTAAATCCCCCTGTCTACTGGTCTAATATACAAGTGGACAGTATCCTGTTGGAGTAATAGCCCTCCCCAGGGAATCAAAAGCTTTGTAATTGACGCTTTAACGGTCCAGAGGTCCAAACATTTGTGAACACCTGTTACTTTAAAGTGTATCAAATGGTGAGAAAGGTAATTAGACATTTCTCTGAACAATATAAGAATGTAATGTTTAAACTACATGCAATACGTAATTAAAAGCCCAGAAATATTAAATTTATACCTTTCAAAGTGGATACTCGTCTGCAAAGAATTAGTAACCCATACATAAATAAAAGATTAGGTCACTGTCGGCTGGGCAAAAAATATAGTATCTGAACATTTAAACTTACTAATTAATATGATAATGTAATATCCTTCACCCTTGTTTTCACTTTGAGTTAGCCGTGTATATTTTTATTGATTAGAATATAACCATTGGGTGAATATCGTGCCATTATTATGTTGAGAACCCGCTATTTCTAGCTATCATATTCATCGGGCTACGTAGTTTACTGACAATGTACAAGCTTAAGTATCAATACGCACAGATGAAAGGTAATAACATCTATTAATCTGTCATACAAACCTGATAGCAAGTATATTCTTATGCATATTGTTTGACAACTATGGGAATAGTGTTTCCACCATGGCAATTGTCAAGTTGTTTGAAAAATATATTAAAGTCATCCTTTAAGGGTGTTTAACATGTGTTTAATAAGAGCAAACAATATTAAAACAAAAGATAATTTGATATATGAGTTTAGGTGGTTGTAAAAGGCGTTATGTATCATATACTGATGATGTGTATTATATGTATAAAAAGATATACTAGGTGCCGGTAACAGTGGTGTTGGTTGTACCCAGATTACCTTGACACACCTTTTAATTCACTTTGCAAATAATTTCTTCCCTTCTTCCTTCACACCTAAATCTTCGTGTTGTTACAATGTTTAACAATATTTAAAACAATTAATTAATCCGGGTAGGATGTAGACCCACTAAACATCCTCTCCCCGTACCAGAAGAGTCCCAATTTTGGCACCAGAACCTTTACGGGTCCGCTGCTAATGGTGTGTTACAACCTATATGTTCTAATGATGTCCGTGAAGTTCTCCATTCCTGAATGCCTGTGTGTGTGGATAGCCGCGCGCGATGAAAGAGAGGAAGGGAGCTTTTATGCTGTGTGTATCCTGATGTTCTTTCTGTTATGGTCAGTCTCCTTTGTCATCGGTATGGGTGTGTTCCTATGCTTCGTGATCTCGTTTGCGTTCTTTCTGTCTTTCTATCCTCATTATCGGTACTAACCTCTTTCCCCTGTCATCCTCTCTCTATGCTTGCTTCTGTTGTCTATTTTTAGTCTTGTTCGTCCACGTGAATACTGTTCATTGTGCGCTTTTTATTACAGAGATGCTTAATAAGTTCGTTCTATGAGTGGAGAGTACCTTCACAAGCTAATATAAGAATACTGAGACACTTTGGTGTCTTGCGTGGTGCTAACTGACAATTTGAATGTGAATAATATTAGTGTTCGACTAGAGTACTAAAGAGATATCAACGCTGTGAATAGAGAAGTAATAAGGAGAAAAAAATAAATACGGTAATGAAATATGTACTGTCGGATTTTCTCCAATTAGATCTAGTAGATATATCTTCAATATACCTATCAGTAGCGATTTTATCACCTGGAATCTATAATGATGATAATATCAATTTGACCTATGAGGTGAAATTTGTATTGAGTCTAATTTCGAAGCACGCCACAGTTGCAAAAATCCTCACCTAATATCAAAAAGAAGTTAGTTATTTTTTAGTGCTTAAAATCTCGCTCTACCCTACAACACTCACTCATAATCGCGAACTTACCAAACTTCAATAACTATCACTCCTCTAACACATTTATCCTTGTTATCCTGTCTATAGACTTTATATTATTCTCCTCTCTCTTATTTTTTATTTTTTATTCTGTTTTTTTTGACAAGTATAAAGTGTGATTCTCGTTCCAATTCTTTTCTGAAGATCACGCGTTGCTTTCCTTCTGTGATTAGAGAGGAAGGTGCGTCAGAACCAGTCCAAGATATTGTGGATTTTTTAAGTGGCATCCAAAGCACTTATCTTATTCATCTGAACAACCCTCTACTCTCTTCCTATACACCTACCTTAAGTACATTATTAAGCTCATAAACTCTACTTTATTTAAGTATATTCATTAGAAAAAGACTTTAAGTTTTTCTGATATTTAGGTGTTTGAATGTAACGTTTGAAGGAGATATGTACTAATACGAACAATTTCGTGAGAAAATCCGTGGAGTTTGTGTTGTTGTGTGTATTAATCTCTAAAGGCTATATCTCCATATATATTGATACATTCCTTATGGCGCTTTGTAGTTGCGTTCCTTGTACTGACCAGTCGGATTTAGACACCGTGTTGTCTCGAATGTTCATCTTTAAAATCAGCCATATATCATCCAGCGTTTATTAATCCATGTGAATAATTATTACAATGTACCTCAGGCCTATGCGGGGTTGTCTAACCAAGAGCCGTCCTTACAATTAGATAGACCTCATTCAGAATATCAGACTGTAGAAGACAAAAGGAGGAATAGAAATGAAAGAACCTTAACGCGAAGAGAGTTTTACGGGCATAAGAGAAGGAATGCAAAGAAAGCGGAGGAAAGAGTACTGAGAAAGTTAAGAAGACCGAAGGAGCTTAAAAGAACTACAGCTCCTGTCATATCAAGAATATATATCAGAGAGCAATCATTAAAATCAAGAATGTGGACTTGTGTATCTTGATTGTAATAATGTATCTGGATATTCCATTCTTTACAATGACCAAGAGAGAGTAATCTTAAACCTCGTTCCGCAGGTCAATTTTAAACTGAGAAATCCAAATCAAGGTAATTTTGACAATTTTCATATGACACATGGCACATCACAGCTCGATCGGGGCTCGGATACAAATAGTAATAGACTCTACTAGTCACGCGAAGAAATGAGCAAAGATGTAAATCTCAACACGGAACACTGGATATAATCATGTACAAGACACCAGAAACAAATTCGAAAGGATTGACTAGAAAGAAAAGAATAGACAATAAAAAACGAAGAGAAATATAAAGGTAAGGTAGCAGGAATACATAAAAGAGTCAAATGGACCAGTGCAGAACGTGGTAAGTGTGTGGATATGGCTCTTTGATATTTAATAACAGAGAACTAACTATTATAGCCTCATAAAACGCTCTTTGTTGTCGAGATTTTAGAATATCCAATACCGAATCAAGCTCCTCAGACTTTGATTAGACAGTCCAAAGTGAAATTATGCAAAATCTTTCACTCCAATCAGAAAGTAATCTGTGTGTGCCTGACTAATGCTCCGTCATCTGATAACTAAAGTTAATCCAACTAAACTTATCACTGTACACTCCTCACACACTCTCAGGCCGTTCCGGTGACATAAATCTAAGAGATGTGCCCATATTCTACCGTCTTGTTTTGCTTAATATACTCGGTGAGTAAGATCTACACATAGCGATATATCATAATCGAAATTTTCAAATATTATACATTTTAATTTAAAAAAATTATAAATTAACTTTAAGCTGAATTGATTTTGTAAGTACATCTAGTTGCTTAAGTGTATCACCCAAATAGAATTTAAGTATAATATTGAACAGGTTCTACAGTCTAAGAGAGTTTCACATGATCACTTCAGTGATCTAACCAGTTTGTTGTGTTTACATGCATATCAACTCATGGCTATGTTATATTGTTACGTTTGTACCTCCCTGCTGGGCCGTGTTAACGAAAGGAAAAGACTGGGGGTTAAGATTATGAATCTTTTCGCCCTAGATTTAATTGTGTTTATCCGTTGATAGAATGAGGATAATGACCGATAAACTCTATCTAAGGGGCTAATATCGACTGAAGTAAGAACTCCGAAATAACGAAGGGTTCAGTACGGACGATATGAATAGCGAGTGATTTACCTCGCAACTCTTATTGCAAAGACAATTAGTATCCCTATTATACCACACACCACACAACTTCACAACACACAACAAAACAAAAAAACATAACGAACGACGGGCATATAATCTCATATTAATAGTGCTAAGGTATAAATATAAAAAACTACTATCAAAAAGGGAAAGAACAAGAAAGAAAGAAAGAAAGGAAGAAATAAAAGAAGGGTCAAAGAAAGAAAGAAAGAACGAAAGAAAGAAAGAAAATACTAAAAGTGCAAATGGATGGGTAGTTTGTATTTAGAAACAGACTGACTTATAAAGAAAGAAAGAAAGAAAGAAAGAGAGAAAGAAAGAAAATACTATGACAGCAAATAAATAAACCTTGTTGTTTGTTTTATGGCATATCAAACCTCTTCGGGTCATTTAATACCAAATGAAGTCAATTTGATAAACAAAGGACTCAAGTTGCTTACAATACCTGCTGTTGTTTTAGTGGTATTCTGATAAAGTATTTAACTAAATACATCACTGCTTAACTTCGGGAATATAATGGGTTGGTAGGTTGTTTTGTTCTACTTCATATCAACCATTTTCAGGTCATTGAATACCAAATCAAATCATTTTAATAAAAAAGGATTAAGTTTGATTTCAGTACATGCTGTTGCTTAAGTGGTCACCCATTTAAATATTGAACAGGCTCATCGATGCTTCCCTTCAGTGATCTAACAGATTGTTTTGTTTTACTGCATATAAACCATTTTCGGGTCATTTAATACCAAATCATGTGATTTTGAGAAACAAAGCACCCAGGGCTGATCGGTGCTTAATAGATAGACCGATAGAAACAGAGTGAGTTATACAGAAAGAAAGAAAGAAAGAAAGAAAGAGAGAAAGAAGGAAAGGAAGAAATAAAAGAAGGATCAAAGAAAGAAAGAAAGAAAGAAAGAAAGAAAGAAAGAAAGAAAATACTAAAAGTGCAAATGGATGGGTAGTTTGCATTTTGTTTTACGGCATATCAAACATTTTGGGTCATTTAATACTGAATCAAGTCATTTTAATAAACAAAAGACTCAAGGCTCATCGGGGCTTAATAGATAGACCGATAGAAATAGACTGAGTTATAAAGAAAGAAAGAAAGAGATAACGAAAGAAAGAAAGAAAATACAATAATCGCAAATGGATAGTTATGTTGTTGTTTTGTTTTACGGCATATCAAACCTTTTTGGGACATTTAATACCAAATCAAGTCATTATGATAAACAAATTAATCAAAGCTCATCGGTGCTTAATAGAAACAGACTGAGTTATACAGAAAGAAAGAAAGAAAGAAAGAAAGAAAGAAAGAAAGAAAGAAAGAAAGAAATTACTAAAACAGCAAATGGATAGATAATTTGCTCTTGTGTTTTAACTGCGTATCAAACATTTTAGGGTCAATTTGATAAACAAAGGACTCAAGTTGCTTACAATACCTGCTGTTGTTTTAGTGGCATACCCATAAAGTATTTAACTAAACTCATCACTGCTTAACATACACAGTGTTTTTTTTTTTATAGTGGCGAAGACTTTTGTTGGACCATCCGCACTTTTTGGCATAGTCAATAGGAAAAAATTGGTGCACAGGGAATCACAAACCTAATCAACAACTGACCCCAGGTTTCCAAATCCAGACTTTTCCTTCTCCTAGATTGGTTACCTATCCAAGGTTAAAGAAACCAGTCTGCCCTACTATTTTACCTGGAGGGAGAAGTTTTAGATTCATAACTTTCCCAAGCGTATTAATGCTATGTGAAATGCAAACAGCATTGTCTAGGGTTTGAACTCGTGTCGACGAGTCCATTTCCTACGACTGTAACCATTATGCCGCACGTCTCCGATATAAACTAGATTAATGTATAAATAAATCAGCAAAAGAAAATTTATTTACGATGATATTAAAAAGGCGATGGTTCTTTAATGGAAGCAATTTTCCTTGGCAATTTGCAAGTCAACATTTTTGAAGAGAAGGAAAAAATGGCTGCTACTTTTGCCTTTGAAGAGATCGAACATTAATCGGAGTTATTATTTCTTAGGCGTAATTAAACTCACTTCATTTTGCTGGCTTTCTTTCATTCCTTCCTTCTTTCCTTATTTCTTTTCTTCCTTCCTTCTGTTTTTTTTCTTTTTTCCTTTATTTCTTCTTTTGTATTTTCTTAAATAATTTTATCTTTCTTTCTCTTCTCTTTCGTCTTATTTATTACGTTTCATTCTATCTTTGTTTCTTTGTTTCTTTATTCCCCTGTGTCGTTATTTCTTCTTATATCTCTTTCTTTCTATCGTTATCCTTTCTTTTCTTTTCTTTCTTTCCTTCTTTGTCCTCCTTCATGTCTTCATTTCTTCCTTCTTTTTGTTTTTCTTTCTTTCGTTCTTTCTTTCTTTCGTTCTTTCTTTTTCTTTCTTTCTCCTTTTTTATATTCTTAAATCATTTTGTCTTTCTTCACTTTCTCCTTCATATTATTTCTTTCATTTCTTTTCTTTTTTTCTTTCTTTCTTTCTTTCTTCTCTTGTGTCTTTCTTTCTACTTCTATCTCTTTCTTTCTTTCGCTCTCTTTTCTTTTCTTTCTTTCTTTCTTTCCTTATTTCATTCCTTCATTTCTTCATACATTTCTTCTTCGTGTTTTCTTTCCTTGTTTCTCCTTTTGCATTTAAAAAAATCATTTTGTCTTTCTTCACTTTCTCCTTCATATTATTTCTTTCATATCATTTCTTTTTTTCTTTCTTTCCTTATTCTTATCTTGTGTCTTTCTTTCTACTTCTATCTCTTTCTTTCTTTAGATCTCTTTTCTTTTCTTTCTTTCTTTCCTTATTTCATTCCTTCATTCCTTCATTCTTTTCTTCTTCGTGTTTTCTCTCCTTCTTTCTCCTTTTGCATTTTCTTAAATCATTTTGAGCTTCTTCTCTTTATCCTTTATACTATTTCTTACATTTCTTTCTTTCTTTCTTTCTTTCCCTGTGTCTTTTTTCTTTCTTCTGTCTCTTTCTTTATTTTTTTTCTCTTTTCATTTCTTTCTTTCCTTATATCTTTTCTTGCTTCCTTCCTTCATTTCATCATTCCTTCCTTCTTTGTTTTTTTTTTCCTTCTTTTTTTCTTTCTCCTTTTTATTTTCTTAAATCATTTTTTCATTCTCTCGTTTCTCCTTCATATTATTTCTTACATGATTTCACTTTTTCCTTTTTGTCTCTTTTTCTTTCTTTCATTTTTCTTTTGTATTTATTAAAATCATTTTGTCGGTCCTCTCTTTCTTCAATTTCTTTTCTTTCTTTCTCTCTTTCTTTTTTCTTTCGTTCTTTCTTTTTTCTTTACTTCCTTGTTTCTTTTCTTCTTTCTTCTTTTGTATTGTCTTAAATCATTTGGTCAATCTTCCCATACTTCATCATTTTTACAAGCTTTCTTTCTTTTTCTTTTCTTTCATCCAGTTTTTCTCTCTTTCTTTGTTTGTTCTTTCATTCATTCTTTCTTTCTTTCATTCTCTCTTTCTTTCTTTCTTTCTTTCTTTCACGCTTTGTTTTTTATTAAATCATTTAATTATTCTAACCTTTTTCTTCCATATTTTCATTCTTTATTTCTCTCTTTCTTTCCTTTCTTTCTTTTTTGCTATATTTCTATTCTGTCTCTTTCTTTCTTTCTTTCTTCTTTCTTCTTTCTTTCTTTTCTCATTTCGTGTTTTTCTAAAATCATTTAAGGATTGTAATCTTTTTTTCCATATTTTTCTTCCTTTCTTTCTTTCTTTCTTTTTTTTGTTTCTTTTCTTCTTTGTTTTTTCTTTTTTTTTCTTTCTTTCTTTCTTTCTTTCTTCTTTCTTTCTTTCACGTTTTGTATGTTCATAAATCTTTTTTTATGATTCTAACCCTTTTCTCCCATATTTTCTTTCTTTCTTTCTTTCTTCTCTTCTCTTCTCTTCTTACTTTCTATTTATCTATCTTTAACATACGTTCCGGTTCATACGCTCCCTCATATTCCACAGTTTTTTTTTCAATTCTCCTGCAAGGTCCAGGTATTTGTCTATCTTTTTGTTTTCTTTCACTTCACCCTGTGATCTGCTAAAACTGCGAAATATACCAGATGACCAAAATTCTCTTTGGGTAATTAAAATCATCCTGAAAAAAGCAAAATTGTCATCCACCCACTTTAATTTTTCTAATTTTTTTTCCATGTATGGACTATGTTATAGTTTGACAATCCCCAAAATTTGAGCTTCCAATTCCAAAAATTGGCGGAGTTCTGTTGATTTTCAGCTTTCTACATTTTTGTGGGGTTCGCAAATAATGGCGACTTTTTGTAATCTATTTTTGTCTGTAAAATTAGTTCTAGAGCTTCCTTACGAGTAAAATTGGTTTATAAAAGCATTTTTGCCCAAGGAATTCAAACATGCTATCAAAAAAAATAATCTCAAGATCAACCAAATTTAAGTAGAAATCGTCCAAGATGAAATTCAAATTCGTTACGTAGAAATTCCACCGGTTCCGCTAGATTTAATAATCTATATATATATAAATATAGATAAGAGATTTTTCACGTTTTATATCCCGGACAACGCCGGGTAGCCCTGCTAGTACTACTGATAGTATTTGGAAAATAAAGACTTATTCAGTTAAAGGTGCTAGAAGTCATCAAAGTCTGGGTTATTTTTTCCTCGGGGGGAAAACTCCAAATTAACACAAGACAAGACTCGTTTATTGGTTACTAAACTGTTTTTGAAAAGCCAAACAAACTTTGTAAGTAAACATAAAAAGAAGGTTAAATCGAACAACGGACCTAAATTCCACCATCGTATATCACCCCACCGAAAGAAAAAAATCAGGGAATTAACCAAATTTAATGAAACTTTCAGTGTTGATATTTTAATAAATGAAAAATATTATGCACCCATTATTTTATTTAAATTCTTTACACTTTTTCAGGTTAGTTAACGTTGAACCACGTATCTTTGAGAATCTGTGTTACGCCTCAAAGATACGTGGTTCAAAGTTAACTGTCCAGTAAAAATCAACTGAGGTTGATATGCCGTTTAACAAACCAAACCAAAATACTCAAAGTAGAGGCCTCTTCCAAGTACACCGATAATGATAAGTTAAAAAATGTATTTTCTTCTCTGTGAAAATCTGAGATATTTGCCCAATGTTTTTAAACTACTCAGAGAAGAGGACTCTTCCAAGCACGTCGATAATGATGAGTTAAAAATGTTATTCTCTTTTTCAAAGTGTGAGATATTTGACCAATATTTTTAAACTCCTCAAAGAAGAGAACTCTTCCAAGCATGCCGATAATGATAAGTAAAAAATTTAGTTCTCTTATTTTAAATAATAATTATTAATTAAAATATATTCCATATACGTATTTTGTGGTCCTACATTTTCTGTGGTCTCCTCTTAGTCTCGTGTTTTCAAGTTTGCTACTTGGTCCCAAAAATAATCCACCGAATTTGATCTGCCGTAAAACAAACCAAACCAAACTTCTCAGAGAAGGGGACTCTTCCAAGCACGCCGGTAATGATAAGTTAAAAATGTTATTCACTTTGTCAAAATCTGAGATATTGGCCCAATGTTTTCAAACTTCGCAGAGAAAAGGACTCTTCCAAGCACCCCGATAATGATAAGTTAAAATGTTATTCTCTTCCCAGTCAAAGTCCGATATATTTGTCCGATGTTTTCAAACTTCTCAAAGAAAAGGACTCTTCCAAGCACGCCGATAATGATAAGTTAAACATTTTGTTCTCTTATTTTAAATAATAATTATTAATTACAATATATTCCATATACATATTTGGTGGTCCTAAATTTTCCGTGGCTCCCTCTTAGTCTCTTGTGTCACCCCTCGTGTTTTCAAGTTTGCTACTTGGTCCCAAAAATAATCCATCAAGGTTAATATGCCGTAAAACAAACCAAAGCACTCAAAGAAGAAGACTTTTCCAAACACCCCGATAATGATAAGTTAAATAATTTATTCTCTTCCCAGTCAAAGTCTGAGATATTTGCCCAATGTTTTTAAACTACTCAAAGAAGAGAACTCTCAAAAGCACCCAGATAATGATAAGTTAAAATTTGTATTCTTTTCTCAGTCAAAGTCTGAGATATTTGCCCAATGTTTTCAGACTTCTCAAAGAAGAGGACTCTTCCAAGTCCGGCGATAATTATACGTTACAAATGTTATTCGCTTCTCAGTCATAGTCTGATATATTTGCCCAATGTTTCAAACTTCTCTGAGACGAGGACTCTTCCAAGTACGCCGATAATGATAAGTTAAACATGTTATTCTCTTTGTCAAAGTCTGAGATATTTGCCCAATATTTTCAAACTTCTCAAAGAAGTGGACTCTCCCAAGTACGCCGATAAAGATAAGTTAAAATGTCATTATTTCTCAGTCAAAGTTTGAGATATTTGCCCAATGTTTTCAAACTTCTCAGAGAAGGACTCTTCCAAGTACGCCGATAATGATAAGTTAAAAATTGTATTCTCTTCTCAAAGTCTGAGATATTTGCCCAATGTTTTCAAACTCTTTCATTTTGTGCACTGGGACAACAGAATGCATTATTTGAGTAATCTCTATCTCTTTATTTACTAGATTATGTCTCCAGGCCTGAATGAATTGACCTTATTGAATTGCAAAGTCCCACAGAAGTTTCGTTTCTCTATTTCTATTACAGCTGCCAGGTTATGCATATACGATTAGTTTGCAAGGGTAAATCCCAGTCCTTTGCGCAATTCCCAGTGGATCAACCTTTCTTTAGAGTGATGTCTACATTTGCTCTTTCGGTTAATCTTCTCTATTCGTTTATTTTACGAATAATAGGTTCGTCTATTTCTGCAAAACCACATTTGCAATTCGGTCTGGTCTTCTTAGTATACAGTCTTCGATTTATTTTATGGTAGGATATTATTCATAGGAATTTACTTTCTTCTTCTTCTTCTTCTTCTTCTTCTTCTTCTTCTTCTTCTTCTTCTTCTTCTTCTTCTTCTTCTTTCATTATTATTATTATTATTATTATTATTATTATTTAACTCAATTCGAGTTTTACATACCTGCAGTAGCCGATTGCTCACTGGAGGCTGAGTGACAACAAGTCTCCTCAGGTCTCATAGACTCTTCTGGGTATTCTAGTCGATCTCAACAATCTTTTCCAGACCCATGGGGATCGTTCCAAGGGTACCAATTACAATTTGTATTACCTTCAAGGAATTTACCTTCTTCTTCTTCTTCTTCTTCTTCTTCTTCTTCTTCTTCTTCTTCTTCTTCTTCTTCTTCTTCTTCTTGCATTATTATTATTATTGT
>CM042169.1:70165148-70225148 GCA_023376005.1 Doryteuthis pealeii
CCATATAGAAAAATCAATAAAAGGCCATGTTATATAAATATTGGGTCTAACCACCCAAAACAAGTTTTTAAACATATACCAAATGGCATCGGTTATAGGCTCTCTACTAATTCTTCCAATATTAAAATATTTGAAAAAAGTAAAACTGAGTACGAGCAAGCTTTAAAAAATAGTGGATATACTGAAAAAATCCCTTATAGAGATATAAATGAAACATCTAGAGTTAATAATAAAAGAGAAACTAGAGCCAGAAAAATGTTATGGTTTACGCCTCCTTATAATATGGCCGTGACAAACAATATAGGTAAGGAATTCTTTAAATTATTGAAAAAGAATTTTCCCCCCTCTAATATACTCTATAAAATTTTTAATAAAAATACAATTAAATTAAGCTACAGTTGCACACCCAATGTAGCCAATATTATTAATAAGTTGAACATAAAAAAACTTAGTGATAAACGTACTAACGAAACATCTAAATGTAATTGTATCGATAGGACTAGGTGTCCCCTTAGGGGTAAATGTAAAACCGAATGCATAGTGTATAAAGTTGAGGTCTATGAGGGTGACCCTAAAAAATATAGGGATAAGAAAGTTTATATAGGCTCTACTCAGAATGACTTTAAAGCTAGATTTTATAATCATAAGTGTAGTTTCACTAATGAAAGATATAAATTTAATACTGCACTATCTAGCTATATATGGAAGGTAAAAGCTAGGGGTATTGACCCTATACTAAAATGGGAAATTGTTAAAAAATGCAGGAAATATAAAGCTGGCGATAGATACTGCCAGCTTTGTATGGAAGAGAAACTAGCGATAGTAACTTTCCCTAATAATAAAGAAATTTTAAACCAAAGATTAGAAGTTCTAAACAGCTGTATGCATAAAAAAACATGGCTTCTCCGTAGTTGTTAACTTTTATGGATTTAGTATGGGTGAGCGCTCTTCAGTTGTTTTCATTTCCCTAACTTTGCCAACATTGTTCGTAATTTGCTTGTTTAAGCATACGTTGTGTTGCTTCCTTGGGTATAAAAAACCCCGTTCGAATAAAGGGATGCATCCCGACCGTTTTAAACGTGTGCATTTCTGATTGCTCGCCATATAATGGAGGTAGTGGCAGCAGTGGAAATTAATCTCCTTGTCCTCAGGGGTTTGGTAGCAACAGGGGAAAGGTATATTGGCATATGTACCAGCAACGGGAGTCATGCCCAATCCCCTAATTCATTTGCTGCTTTTCCCATGATGGGTTTCGGGATGTCGAGGTTTAAAGAATAAACCCCGTCTCCCTAGATTTAGTCGTATCGATGGATCGTTTAACTACGGGCAAAGAGATGGACAATCGTTGGCGTGCTGGGTTCCATTTGGTTGAGGGGATGAGAATGACGACGGGGTGCTTACACTTAATTTTTGTTTCAAATCTGCTTGATTCTAAATAATATATAAATAAAAAATAAAAAAATAAAAAATCAGTTAATATAGAAATTAAATATTTTTTAATTAAACAATAAACTAATGCGTTCTGTGTTTTTATTGGTCAGTATGATTTGATAATTTAAATGATTAATGTGGTTAGTAGTATTTATTGGTCTTGCTCCTTTTCTTCTTCAGTCAGATTTTAGCCCTGAAGAGCTTTATGCGAAACTAATAGTAGGTTCGTCTGACTCAGTAGATATCCTTATATATATATATATATATATATATATATATATATATACATTCATTATATATATATATATATATATATATATATAATATATATATATATATATATATATATATATATATATATATTGAAATGTATTATTCTGTAATTTTTAAATTTATTTTCTTTGGTTTTGTATTAAAATGTGAGGAAAAATTTCTGAATGGTTTGTTGTGTTTATAAGTGCCAAAACAAATCAATACTTCGAATCGAAACAATAATAATGGCATTAGTTTTCACCAGACTTGTGTAATCGATCTTTTCTTAAAAGTTTGAAGATCTTAAATTGCTTGAAAGAAAGAGCAATAGCATTGCGAAGAGTTGTATATTACACTGACTTGCGTTAAATATTTTCAAAAAGGTCAAAGGACAATACGATATATGAAAGCCATTTTATGCTGAATTAAAAAAAATACCTAATTCAAAAATACCATTCATTGTGTTTAGTCAGGTCTGTTTTTTAAAATGTACTTTAATACTTCATAAGTTGTACACAATAATAATACTTATTTAAAAGCATGTGGACTCTACTTTTAACTAATAAACAGAGTTATAAAACTGTTTTACACATTGGTTATGGGTTTAAATATTAATAAACTAAATCAAATATGTGTTGAGTTAGTTACTAATACTAATAATTTGTATACAGTTCTATGATTTCAAGGGTTCCTATATAATACTATTAATTTATACACAATTACATGGTATACAATAACTATTCCTATTTAACAATAATCATTTGTTTTTATTTTGAAATTTTGCAGTTCCTCAATATTCTAAAACTGATTTACAACATCTAATTTTTTGTTACGCTAAGCTAAACTCAATATCGTTCTCTATAGCTGTTGAGCTACTGTCATTTTTTCCCGAAAAGTTGAAGGCAAATTTAACTTATAGACTGAACCAGGAAAAAGAACAAAAAACAAAAAATCGAAACAAAAAAGTTAAACAAATATAAACGTTGAAAATATTTCAAAATGACGAGGTACCATTTTCAGAAGAGATACCCTATTTGATGGCATGTAGGACGCACTTTTTTCCCCAAAAATTCTGGCTCACATAATTGCCCTGAGTCTTATATATCGTAGGTGAAGTTTAAGATTTTCCGTAGGCCTAGGCTAATCTTCTCTATGGCGCTTTCTTTAATAATATTTTAAAACTGATTTTCACCATTTAGGTTTTTTGCCACGCTAAGATAAACTTAGTATCGTTCTCTTTAGCTGTGGAACCACATTCCATTCTTTCCGAAGAGTCGAAAGCAAATTTAACTGAATCAGGAAAAAGAACAAAAAAGCAAAACAAATATAAACGTTGAAAAATACTTAAAAATAACGAGGTACCATTTTCAGAAAAGATACCCAATTCATGGCATATAGGACGCATTTTTATTTCCAAAATTCTGGCTCAAAAAATTGCCCGGGTTCTGGTATAAGTCATAGATCGAGTTTGAGACCTTCCATAGGCCGAGGCTAATCTTCTCTATGATGCTCACTTCAATAATATTTTCAAACTGATTTTCACCATTTAGGGGTTTTTTTTCCACGCTAAGCTAAATTTAGTATCGTTCTCTTTAGCTGTGCAACCACATTCCATTCTTTCCGAAGAGATGAAAGCAAATTTAACTTATATGCTGAATCAGGAAAAAGAACAAAAAACCAAAACAAATATAAAATTTGAAAATACTTCAAAATAACGAGGTACCATTTTCAGAAGAGATACCGTATTTGACGGCATATAGGACGCACTTTTATTTCCAAAATTCTGGCTCAAAAATTGCCCGGGTTCTTGTATAAGTCATAGATCGAGTTTGAGACCTTCCATAGGCCTAGGCTAATCTTCTCTATGGCGCTTACTTCAATAATATTTTAAAACTGATTTTCTCCATCTAGGTTTTTTTTGCCACGCTAAGCTAAACTTAGTATCGTTCTCTTTAGCTGTGGAGCCACATTCCATTTTTTCCGAAGAGTCGAAAGCAAATTTAACTTATATACCGAATCAGGAAAAAGAACAAAAAGCAAAACAAATATAAACGTTGAAAAATACTTCAAAATAATGAGGTACCATTTTCAGAAAAGATACCGTATTTGACAGCATATAGGACGCACTTTTATTTCCAAAATTCTGGCTCAAAAAATTGCCCGGGTTCTGGTATAAATCATAGGACGAGTTTGAGACATTCCATAGGCCGAGGCTAATCTTCTCTATGATGCTCACTTCAATAATATTTTCAAACTGATTTTCACTATATAGGTTTTTTTTTTCCACGCTAAGCTAAACTTAGTATCGTTCTCTTTAGCTGTGGAGCCACATTCCATTCTTTCCGAAGAGATGAAAGCAAATTTAACTTATATACTGAATCAGGAAAAAAAATCAAAAAACCAAAACAAATATAAACGTTGAAAATACTTCAAAATAATGAGGTACCAATTTCAGATGAGATATACACATTTACAGATCAAATAAGAAAGGAAGTTGTAAAAAAAAAACACACACACAAATAAAAAACACAAAAAAAAAAAGAAACAAAGAAAATATCAATGAGACAAAAAAAAAAAAGTAAAAAAAAAAAAGAAAACCAAAAACAGACACAAGACACTCCCGATAAAGTCATAAATATTTTGGTAGCGATACAGAATAAAGATAGACAATTGTGAGGAGTGTCGCCTTAGTCTTGAGGTCTTTGTTCTTTCCCGCTTCGCTTCTATTAGACTTTTTCTCTTTATTTTATCGTGAAATTCTTTTGTTTCTTAATTAGACGAATTGATAGTTTTCCCCTTTTATTTTTCTTATCGATAGTCTCGGTTATTTTTTTTTATATCAGCGATATTGATTTTTATCAATTGATACCGATCTTCTGAAGTTTTTGGGGTGTGGCTATTGACCAGGGCACATATCGATATTACAGTTTTTTCCTTTTAGAAAAAAAAGGTTTCTGTCTTGTACGTAATTATATACTTAATACAAATGCGCATATATATATATATATATATATATATATATATATATATATATATATATATATATATTATATATATAAAAAAATTGTAAACCAATACACTCACACAAACTCGCTCATTTAAATACATACACACACACACACACAACATATATATATATATATATATATGAACACACACACACATGCACGCACACACATACACACGCACACACACACACACACATATATATATATGTGAAAATAAAATGGAAATTAATCCGACAGTATGAATAAGATATAATGAAAAAACAAACGATGTTTACAACTGAAATAGGCTCATCAGAAGAGAAAGTGTGCAAACCGTTTCAGGGCCCAATTCTCAGACGGTTTAGTTGAGGATGGGCCGAGTGTTGCTTTTTAAACCGTCAAGAGAATTGGGCCCCGAAACGTTTTGCACACTTTCTCTTCTGATGAGCCTATTTCAGTTGTAAACATCGTTTGTTTTTTCATTATATCTTATTCATATATATATATATATATATATATATATATATATATATATATATATATATATATATATATATTATATATTGATAGTTTGCTAATTAATTTAGTAGATAGTGCTTAATATCATTGATAGAGCATGTATATCTAATATCGAGTAGCGAACATATGAAGTCAACGGCACGTGGTAACCGATAGTCTCTCGCCTATGTGATTTTCAGAACAAGTTTTAAAACATTACAATGGCTTGATGTTTTTGCTGCCCACTTCATTAAAGAAAACAATGTGAAGAAAATCGTCATTAAGTTTTACGGCTATATATATATATATATATATATATATATATATATATAATTGTATATATATATATATAATATATAATTGTATATATATATATATTATATATATATATATATATATATATATAATTGTATATATATATATATATATATATATTTGCTTGAAGGCAATTATAATGCATGTATCGTATAAAATTCGATAATTATAGAAAATAATCTTGACAAGAGAATCCCGCAAAGGATGGTTCTGCATAGCGAACCATCCTTTGCGGGATTCTCTTGTCAAGATTATTTTCTATAATTATCGAATTTTATACGATACATGCATTATAATTGCCTTCAAGCAAAAATATAAATAATAATTTATTCAACAATGCTTCTATAAACAAACAAACATCCAAAAATCTCTCTCTATATATATATGCTCCCCATCCCCTAGGGTTGAGCACTTGGGGGGGTGATCTCGCTGACGGCCGCCAACTCAAGCGTAAACGCAACGCTCTTCTCTATAAGGAAGAATGGAGCACTCTGTGACGGCCTTTACACACAAAGCGATGCGTGTATTAAAACAGTTAAAATCCCCTTCCCATTCTGTAAGTGGAGACAGCCTAATGGTTCAGGTGCCGGACTGACACCCAATCGTTCAATTCCGGCTGTAGGTAGCTTACAGAATGTCTAGCCACACTGAAGAGATTTGATAAGTCGAAACACGTGTCTGTGGATGACCCTATATATATATATATATATATATATATATATATATAGATAGATAGATAGATAGATAGATAGATAGATAAACATGGATATACATTCGCGAGCAGATTCTTCGAGTTGTATGGAGAGTAATTCCACGTTAAATCATCCAACCCATGTCACCCACCCCTTCAAATTTTTCTGAATTTTGTCCCCGTGTGGACTATGGTAAGATAAGGCAATCCCCAGAATTCGAGTTTACAATTCCGAAAATTGGATGAGTTATTTTACAGACAAAAATAGATTACAGAAATTCGCCATTTTTCGTGCACCAATCCTCTTCCCAACTTTTGGAGATCTAAAAATTGACTTAATTCAGCCAATTTTTGGAATTGGAAGCTCAAATTTTCGGGATTGACTTACTTTCACATAGTCCACACCTGGACAAAATTTCAGAAAAAATGAAGCGGGTGGGTGACAATTTTACTTTTTGTGGATGATTTGACATAGAATTGCCCTGCAAGGTTTTGATAAAATATAGCATCAGTTTCGCATGAGAGTTAACCATATTCTACAAATGTGTATTGTTACGATTTCTGGCATTTCTAACATAAAAAATTAAAAGGGCGTGGTTGAGATTAAAGGGAACCAAATCAGAGCCAGTGTTGGTATTTTCCTAAACCCGTTCACCTCAGGTGGAATGTCCCACAAAGCAGCTAGTATAGGTTTTGGGGATTGTCTTATCTTACCATAGTAATTATTATCATGCTAGTCTCACAGACTGTGGTAAGATAAGACAATGATAAGATAATAATTACACCACGAAGGAACCTCTTTTTTAACACACACCGGTCGGCACGGGTAGGATGTCTCACAAGGTCAAAAGAATGGAGCAGCCAGTGGGGATCAAATTCTATTCAGTAATGATGCAGTTACGAGACTAGCATGCTAACGATTACATCACGATGGGACTCCCGTTTTACCTAACCCTAAGGAGAGCATAACACTCGGACTCGGAGAGGTAGTACCTGTTAGAGTCCCATTTATGTGTTAAATAGAAAAATGGGTTTATGAAAAAATTGAGTATCCATTAAGGATGAATTCATTTCAAAACTTTGTCGGCATTAAATGACCCATTGAGGTTTATATGCCGTAAAACAAAGCAAAACAAACCAAATCTACAGAGCTGGATTTAGACCTTGGAGAGGGGACCTCAAATTTGTTTTATTTTTTTTCCTGGCCTACCACCAGACCAGATTAACATAAAGTCTTTTGAAGGTGGAGAGCCACGCATAAACCGAAGATCATACGGTGGCCATTCCAGGTATGCGGTATCTAGCAAGGATCGATCTCGTTATTCAGTAATAATGTGTCTGTGAGACTAGCTTTCTAACCATTCCACCACAATGTGAGACCCTTCTTTTTATTCAATTCATTCAGTATGAGCAGGATGTGACACAAGGTAGCAATTAGTGGGTATCTAGCAAGGATCAATCTCGTTATTCAGTAGAAATGGGTCTGTAAGACTAGCTTGCTAACCATTACACCACAATGGGAAACCCTTATTTTTATTTAACCCATTCAGTATAAGCAAAATGCGACACAAAGTAGCAAGTATTGGGTACCTAACAAGGATCGAACCCGTTATTCAGTAATAATGGGTCTGTAAGAGGAGCTTTCTACCAATTACACCACAAGGGGACACGATTCTTTTTAGTATGAGAAGGATGTGACACAAGGTAACACGTATTGGGTATCTAACAAGGATCGATCTCGTTATTCAGTAATAATGGGTCTGTAAGACTCGCTTACTAACCATTACACCACAATATGAAGTCCAATGTAGGTATTCGCTTCAAATAAGCTAAAAAGAGTTATTCATTCCCTATGTCGAGATGCAATAAATATGTACACAGAAATTTACTATCACAACGTGAAACAGTCTGGTCGAGTTGAAGGGACGGACAAACAATTTAGCTTCAGTTATTAATATAAATGCGACGTAGAGGACGCCACCCGTTTCGATAAATTTCTTCCTTTCATTATAATTCAACAATAAATAAATAAAACCGCACGTTGTCATAATAATCAAATTGAAGAAACTGTGGCTATGAAAATAGATTACACATACAATTCAGTTGCTAATAAATAAAATACCATTTTCTCAGACAGACAAAGACATTATCAACACCTTTCAACGGATCTCTACGAAAGTGTTAAATGCATATTTATAGACATTTAAGTGGTCTGCTGATCGATAAACTGATCATTAAAAGTAAGCATTGGGTTATCTCCCCTTATAGCAAGAGATACATATCTTCTTATTATAATGGAGATTATGTGTTTTTCTGACTGTAACCGAAACTATATTACTACTCAAGTCACAATTCCCTTAATTATTTACGTCAAATTCTCCATGGTTTCATTCTTTTAAACCTTCAGTTATAAATAAAAATTGTTTTACATTATTAATACTGTTGACCATATCTACGTACTAAAAACATGCAATTGTATTTATATATACAACAAAATAGCGGTTTACAGTTTGAACGAGAAGGCTAATTTGCATATTGATATTTAAAATTTTATTTTAATAAATATGTGCTTGGTATTATTGATTTCTAATTGTTTGGTTTTATCTTAAGAAATATAAACAAAAATCTCGTGGATAAATCTTAAAAGAAATTTATTTACAAGAAGAAATAACTGTAATATTATCCTTTACTTCTATTTTAACTAAATAGTTAAATTAGGAAAATTTACCAATGAAAGAGGGGAGTAATGGAAAATGATGGAATAGTTAGTTTCAAAGTTGTTCTATTTTTCGATTATACCCCCTCTGTTGCAGATCTTTTTATCTGCATTCTTAGTCAGTTTCATTAGCCTTTCTAATTTAATATGATATTTTATTATATTAAAACTTAAATACTTGCACCCGGAGGGGGCATATATTTGCTAGTTCCAAATAATGTACATAAATAAAAAGCGTAAACCATATACTCGAAATTTAAAGAATATTTTCTAAGATATTAATCGGCTAAAAACTTTTAAGTAAATCTCCTGAACGATTTGACTAAAATTTATCTATCACATATTATGGACAAAATTTCAAACATATACTCAAAGGTTTGTATATTTGGCCTAACCACAATCAAACTTTAAATCACCCCCCATATATATATATATATATATATATATATATATATATATATATAATTTGAAAATTTGCTTTTTGGAGCATTGTTAAGTAAAGTATATTATTGTTTATATTTTTGAAGGCAATTACAATGCGTATATCGTATAAATTTCGATAATTATTGAAAATAATCATGACAAGTAAAAATCACGCGCGTGACGTGGAACACCGTACAGCTGTTTCAACTTTATTAAGTCGCACCAGCGGTGTATACATACGCTGTCTCATCAGCGGTGTATACACCGCTGATGCGACTTAATGAAGTTGAAACAGCTGTACGGTGTTCCATATCGCGCGCGATATTTGCCGATTTACTTGTCATGATTATTTTCAATAATTATCGAATCTTATACGATATACGCATTGTAATCGCCTTCAAAAATATAAACAATAATATATATATATTTATATATATTTATATATTTATATCGTAAAAAA
This sequence comes from Doryteuthis pealeii, assembly GCA_023376005.1. Taxonomy (NCBI): domain Eukaryota; kingdom Metazoa; phylum Mollusca; class Cephalopoda; order Myopsida; family Loliginidae; genus Doryteuthis; species Doryteuthis pealeii. The sequence goes on from CM042169.1 coordinate 70,174,922, forward strand.
ACATGTATATGTATATATACATAAACATATGGATAGAATTGATTTTTTAATTGCTAATATGACCGGTATTTAGGCCTTTTTATGTGTGTGTAGTAGTAGTAGTAGTAGTAGTAGTAGAGGCAACTTAAATTAACTTTCACTGGCAGCATAAATCAATGATGCTACACACCGAGCGATCCTTTGCCGGGATTACACTTATCAAGTTCATGTTCTATTTTTTAAAAAGTATCGAATTTTATGCGATACATGCATTGTAATTGCCTTCAAGCAAAAATATCATATATACTTTGTTCAACAATGCTTCTAAAAAACAATCATCCAAAAATCTTATATATATATATATATATATATATATATATATATATATATATATATATATATATATATATAGCAATAGCATAATCTTTACAGATCATTGCCGTCCCTCACAATCCCATAAATCCACCACCAGAACCCTTCCTTGCATGAGCCCTCAAATGACTCATCAAACCTGCTGCAAATCCACAAAGTTTGATGCAAATATGACATAGAAAGGACGTCCTCCCCGTTGAATCAGATGAATCAGATGATAAAATGTGATGCTTATACACCAACATATGTCTGTTAAGACCGGAAGCCGACTTACAGACCATGCCACAGATAGCACAAGACACATTGTTTGTTCCTGGAATTTGCATGAATTGACATGAATATCCAGCCTTAGAAAGCAGAATTCGATTACATGTCTGACATTTCCAACCCTCCATATATAAGACATCCTGCGATTCAAGGATGTCTTCAAAAATGATCTCAGGTGCTTTGGCATTGTCCCTTCCAGCTGGGAAAATTTGGCTCAAGACCGCCCTCGGTGGCGGCAGAATCTCCATAGAGGATTGTACATGTCAGAATTCACCCTGATACAACATCATGAAACTAAGAGGTCCATAAGAAAACAATGGCAACGAAGCATCGGAACATCATCATCTACAGGGACAACCTACAAATGCAAAATCTGTGGTCGAGAATGTTTCTCAAACATAGGACTTCATAGTCACAGGAGGCGCTGCAACTTCAGGGGCACACACAAACTTTTATCACAGTCTTTCGAGACTGAATTGCCAATGATGATGACGATATATATATTAAAAGGATAAATGAATAAAGGAAATGAAATGTTGAATGGATAAATTTGATTTGGTGCTTACTGGAATCCTGGAAGCAGAATCCAACAAAAACCTACATGCCATCTCTTATCTAACACGTCACTGCTGAGGAAGTATGGAGGGACTTCTTAGCTGCGTTCTTCTCTAAAAGTTAGGTTCATCATCTCTGTACGGACACTGGATGCTGTTATGATGAATTTTCCAGACCGATGGCCACAGACATTCACATACACCGGGTTTTGACATTTCACGTCTCTTCAGTGTGGCTAGACCAGCAACTGCCTCTGTCCAGGAGCGAAATCCGACTGACTTTTCCTCAGCCCGAGTCGTTACCCTTTCGGCCGTTTGACAGCTGCCGTTAAGGGGTGATGCTTAAACAATTACATACATACATTTTTTTATATATATATTTTCACGATCGTCAGAGAGATCTAGTCTACAAATAAAAGAGAATCATTGCTTTATACTGGCAGTGAAAGTTAATTTTAGTTCCCTCTACTACTACTACTACTACTACTACACACACACACACACACAAACATATATATATATATATATATATATATATATATATTAAATTTGATAGAGGAATTATATATAATTGATAATTGAATCATATTACCACGACCAGACAACTCGGCAAACACCATTTGCGACATCCGGAGCACTGGACAGCTGTTTCGACCTCCTTTGGTCTCATCAGCAGTGCATACCACAATCTCCGCCACTAGAGATTGAACCAGCGGACCACAGCGTGAAGAGCGGGGACTCAACACACTGGGTCACCAGCCCATGCCACAAACGGAGAATGCCAAATCATCTAGTCAATGGTAATATTAATTCAAACTGCGCAGCCACCTAACCTGTATTGCCGTGTATCCCATCATGAGTCCCCGCTTATCGCGCTGTGGTCCGCTGGTTCAATCTCTAGTGGCGGAGATTGGGGTATGCAATGCTGATGAGACCAAAGGAGGTCGAAACAGCTGTCCAGTGCTCCGGATGTCGCAAATGGTGTTTGCCGAGTTGTCTGGTCGTGGTAATATGATTCAATTATCAAACTATATATATATATATATATATATATATATATTGAAACTCGGAAGAAAGCAAATATATGAAGGTGCTAATGGTAATAATATTGATCAAAGTGATCAGATGAATACAGAGTCCAAACGAACCACATCAATTTCTCTGAATTTTTGATATTCTAGGTACAAACAAGACATTAGGTGTATAAGTTCCCAAAATTCACACTGGATTGACCAATTGGACACATGGCCTAGTGGATAAAGGAGTTAGATTAAGACAGTTCTAAGTGACAGTTATATCTGGACTGCAGGTTAAATCCAGGGACACCAGTAACATAGAATAATAATTAACACAATTTAACACCTCTACTCCAGCTATGGTTCGTGGAATAAGAACAGGATACCCCTGTGGACTGAATAAAGGGTTAGGTTCAAAGTTACCTGATAGCTTCCGATTACGACAAAAAGGTTCCCGATTACGACAACAAGGTTCCCGAGTCTGCGAAGGTTCCCGAGTCCGACAGGAAATACCTAAAAAAAGGTCGAAGTTGTACATATAACAATGAAGATGAGGACAATTGTCCGAATAATGCAAATAATACGAACCATATCATGATGTTCAAAATTTATGAAGATTTGAAAGAACCAACCTAATAATGTCGATGATGACGATAATGAAGAGAATAAAATAAGTATTATCTGCGTTATTCGGACTATTGTCCTCATCTTTATTGTTATCTGTACAACATAACCAAACATTGTGTGTATTCCATCCTATGCAGCTGTGGCAAAGAATACAAAGGTGAAACATGCCGTCCACTGAAAGTAAGACTAGAAGAACATCGTAAAGCAGTGGTCCGAGAAGAAATACAAAAGTCGGGTATGGTTGACCATATATGGAATGAAAAGGGAAACCATCTGCCCTTATGGGATGAAGTTAGAATAATATATAGAGAAGAACATTGGAAGAGAAGACGACTCAAAGAATCAGCTCATATAATAGGCTGTACTGGGTTGTTAAGTAGACCTAGCATAGAAATGAATACAATATGGGAACTCATAATTGAAAAGGCTAGATCAGATTTAACAAAAGAATTCACAATATGAGTCTAGGTAAAAAAATCATACATAAAATGAAGAGGTAGATATTCTAGCCAAAACATTAGTTTCTCTGCGTGTTTGAGATGAAGCTTGATGATTAGTATTATCTGCGTTATTCGGACTATTGTCCCCATCTTCATTGCTATTTGTACAACGTTTCGGCCGATATGCCATCCGGCCTTCTTCAGGTGTTTCTTGTCGGACTCGAGAACCTTCTTGGACTCGGGAACCTTCTTTTTGAATTTGGGAACCTTCTTTTTGAACTCGGGAACCTTCTTGTCGTAATCGGGAGTCATCACAAAACTTTGAACCTAACCCTTTATTTAGTCCACGGGGGTATCCTGTTCTCATTCCGCTAACCATAGCTGGGATAGGAGTTGTGTTAATTATTTTTCTATGTTACTGCCTCGACTCAGGACTGAACCCTGAATCTAGAGATAACTGTCACTTAGAACTGTCTTAACCTAACTACCTTATCAACTAGGCCATGTGTCCAAACGTACAAATGAAAGAAATGAAGATGAGGACAATAGTCCGAATAACGCAGATAATACATGACATTAGGTTTATAAGTTCCCAAAATTCACACTGAATTGTCCAATTGGACACATGGCCTAGATGAGAACAATAGTCCGAATAACGCAGATAATGCTAATCATCAAGCCTCATCTCAAACGTTCAGAGAAATAGGGTTGTGGTTTGTTTGGTTTTGTTTTGTTTTACGGCATATCAACCTCAGTGGGTCATTTAATGCCGATAAAGTTTTGAAATAAAACAATTCTTAATGGATAATACAATCTTTTTTATAAATACATTTTTCTATTTAACCCATAGATGGGACCCTAACAGGTACTACCACTCCGGGTCAGAGTGGACCAGGGAGCAATGGTGATGAAGGGGTGCTCCACATTCCCCAAACCTCCAAAACTGGAACCTCACCATCAGATTGAGTTTAACGTCATTCCCAGGACATGTAAGCCCGCAGCCACCGCCTTCTAGCATCCATATGATAAAAAGGGGTTGGGGCTTGCCATAAGGGCAATAGGGTGCTGGGGCTTGACGTGACCACCCGATTGATCGGAGTGGGCCTCTCCGACTGCCCGTCTAGCCCAAGATAGGGCCAAAGTGGGGTATTGCAAGTCAGGAACTGCCCATCCACCTGGGCTCTATCCTTAAGCATCACGGGTCGCTACCCACGGCCAACAGGTGGCCCCATTGGGGGAGTCTTACCCCTCTGCAGAGGTGCAGTCGGTGCATTCTAATGCCACAGCCGACAGGGCGGAGAGAAATAGGATAAAATAACTAGAACACCAGCAATAAGCAAACTTTTGAGGCAAACTTCGTAGGGAGATTAAACAAAACCTATGCAATTTTAAAAATCACAATGTTTCACTTATTTTTTTAATATTCTTAAACGAAGAGAAACAGCTTGTCTTATTTTTATTTTTTTATTTTAGACATTTTGACGGGATATTTTTTTCTTTCTGCGTGCGAACAGATAAAAATCAGAGAGAAAATATTTAAGAACCCCCCCACAAAAATACAAAACCAAAAACAAAACAAAAAAAAACCCCAAAAAACAGAAGCAACACAGAAAAGTGACAAAAATAAATGGGTAAATAAGCCAAGTAAAAAAAAAGTGGCGTCATTTTAGTCCTTGAGTTTTTCGTTTCATTTGATACCGGCTAACATTGTCGAGTCTAAAGAATCGGTAAATAAGAACTTGAATTCATTATTTTCTCCTTTTTGTTATCATTTTTTTGTGTGTATGTTTTTTTTCTCCATTTCCTCTGAAAGCCAAACCTACATATTCTCCACTTATTTTTCTTTCTTTTTCTTTATCTTTTTTTCCCCTAACTTCTCTATTCTCCTAAGCTTTCCTTCTAACATATTTTCATTCAACGTTCATCAAAAATACTTGTTTCTGGTTCATATTTATCAAATCGTCTTTTCGAATTTTCTGTCTGATTTGTTCTTGTTCTAGTTCTTTTTCTTGTTCTTGTTCTTGTTCTTGTTCTTCTTGTTCTTGTTCTTGTTCTTCTTGTTCTTCTTCTTCGTATTATTATTATTATTATTATTATTTACTCCTTTTGAGTTTTCAAATCAGTGTTAGCTGATGGTCTTTCACTGGAGTCTGAGTGACAGCAAGTCTCCTCAGGTCTCCAGGACTCTTCTGAGTATTCTGGCAGATTGCAGCAGTGCAGTGTTCTGAATGGTTTCAATCCTTCCTCTGATATCCAAACTTTCCAAGCCCTTTTCTAATCCTTTTGGGACTGTTCCAAGTGCACCAACTACAATTGGTATAACTTTCACTTTCATATTCCATAACTTTTTCAGTTCTCTGGCAAGGTCCAGATATTTGTCGATTTTTTCATTTTCCTTTAACTTCACCCTGTGATCTGCTGGCACTGCAAAATCCACTATTATTATTATTATTATTATTATTATTATTATTATTATTATTATTATTATTGGTTATTCGCAATAGCGTAGTATTAATCATCTGATTTCAACCATGCTGTTGTCTGGATGGTCTCGATTCTTCCTCTGATTTACATTATTATTATTATTATTATTATTATTATTATTATTGATCTTGTTGTTCTTGATCCTGTAGTCCTCTTCCTTCTCCTCCTCGTACTTGTTGTTGTTGTTGTTGTTGTTGTTGTTCTTCTTCTTCTTCTTCTTCTTCTTCTGCGTCGCCGTCGTCGCCATCGTCGTCGTATCTTTTTCCGTTGCTGCTTCCACCTCCCCCTTCTTCATCGTCATTGATACATCATTTCTCCTACTTTTTCTCTTCCATCTACTCCTCCTCCTTCGTCGCTTTGTTCCCCTCCTCCTCCTCCCCCTCCTTCTTCTTCTTCTTCTTCTTCTTCTTCTTTCAAGAACATTGTTTCTAGAACACTGTCTTACTTTGAACAGAGAACATATATGTTTTTTCTGTTTAAAAAATGGATTCTCAATTTTCATCTTCATGGGTTTTGTTTTTCTCGACTCAGTGTTATTTTGTAATTTTTTCGAGTAATTTTATCACAAGTGTCGCATGGGCCTTTTCACTGAAATAAATGAAAAAAATATTGGGACTCTTTTTTATCGTTCTATTTTGCAGCTTTTAAATTAACTCTTTTCCATCCGATTATTCTCCTGTCTTTTCTTCGTTTTGATTTACATTCGACATTTACTTACTATCCCCTTACATTTGCTGACACATACACCCCGTCACACACACACACACACACACACACACACACACATATATATATATATATATATATATATATATATATATATATATATATAACAATAGCATAATCTTTACAGATCACTGCCGCCCCTCACAATCCTATAAGCCCACCACCAGAACCTTTCCTCTCATGAGCCCTCAAATGAATCATCAAACCCGCTGCAGATCCACAAAGTTTGATGCAAATATGACATAGGAAGGACGTCCTTCCTATGTCATATTTTGTTGTATCAGATAGATCAGGTGATAAAAATTTCATACTTTTGCACCACCATGTCTCTTAATACCAGAAGCTGACTTACAGACTTTGTTACAGATTGTGCAAGACACATTGTTTATTCCTGGAGTTTGCAAGAATTTTCCCCGATGAGATTTTTCTGTGAGTGATATATCCAACCGTAGAAAGCAGAATCCAACCACATGTTTGACATTTCCAACCCTCCGTGTTCTCACAAATATGACAGGTGTATCCCTTTCGAAATTGACGCTTGAGATTTTCATGCTCAATTCTTTCACTCTCAAAACTGTACATACATATATACATACACACATGCATATATGTTGTATACCCTTTCTTACTTCTTACTTCTAGTCGTCTTTTCTTCTGGTCGGCTTTGGTTCTATCTTGGTCTGGTCTCTTCTAAGGTCTGGACTTTCTTGGGGACTTCGGCTCTGGTTTCTGTTAGGGATTTCTCCTTATCAGAAGCCCTGTGTCATTGTTAGTTTTTAGGTAATAAACACAAGACTTCGATTTACTTTTGATCTTATTTTATAGTTAATCCCCAAACCAGACGTCTGCGCAGATCCTTACATCCTACGAGCTCGGCTTCTAACTTCTAACTGATTGAGTTGCTTACTATCCTTAAACCGGAAGACAGGGCCTTCTATGCCTTCCGGTTCTCACGATTTATCCCCGGAAGGCAAGGTGAGAGTGAGGTCAAGCGCCGTCACTCACTCTCAAGGCCATCAGCTGCAATAATCGCCATTATGTTTCTACACTACCTTATATAAGTATTAGGGTCCAATAATTATGTAATATATATACATACATATATGATGGCAGCAAGTATTGCCATTACTTGATAAAAAAAGAAAAAGTTCAACAGTTCAAAGAATATAACGGTGAGCTTAAAAAAGTTCAACAATGAGCTGCACAAAAGTGGCTCTTTAGTCCTGTCAAAGTCTTGCACATCTTCCCACATTTACAGGTAATTCCAGGGAGCACAGGTTATTTTATTAGTCCATCCCGCCGATGCACAAATTGATGATTGATCAAGCCAGCCTTGCTCATACATAGCCTTCCACACTGGTCACATAGTAGACCGATTTGAAGCCCTTGATTGTCTACTTTTTAATTCTTGCGAATATCTCGTTTCAACTATTCATGCTGTATACGTACATACACACCTGCGAACAAACATAGATACATCTTATTATAATGGAGATTGTGTGTTTTTCTGTCTGTAACCGAAACTATATTCCTACTCAAGTCACAATTCTCTTAGTTATTGACATCACATTCTCCATGATTGTATTTTTATCTAAACCTCAATTATTAATAAAATTATCTAACATTATTAATACTGTTAACTATGTCTCCATACTGACAACATGCAATTATATTTATATATACAACAGAATAGCGGTTTACAGTGTGAACGGTAAGGCTAATTTGCATATTAATATTAAAAAATCGAATTTAATAAATATGTGCTTAGTATTATTGATTTCTAACTGTTTGGTTTTATTTTAATGAATATAAGCAAAAATCTCTTCAATGATTCTTAAAAGAAATCCATTAACAAGAACAAATAACTGTAATTTTATTATTTACTTCCTCTTTTAACTAAATACTTAAATTAGAAAAAATAACAATGAAAGACGAGAGTGATGGAAGAGTAAGTTTCAGTTGTTCTATTTTTCGATTATACCCTCCTCTGTTTCAAATATTTTTATCTGCATTTTTATTCATTTACATTAGCCTTTCTAATTTAATATAATATTATATTAAAACTTAGATACTTGCACCCGGAGGGTGCATATATTTGCTAGTATTTATAAACAAACATATGAACAAACCAGAAACAGGTACTCAACTATCTGGGTAGAGTGGAGATAAAAAACGTGGTGTAATGGTTGACAAGTTAGTCTTGCTGTTCCATTATTCTTATGTACGAACCGGACCTGTGGATATACCACAATATGATATTTTAATTATAACAACGTTTTATTAATGTTTATTTAAGAGCTATTGCAAATACTTAAATATTTTTTTTAAGTATAAAAATCTTGATTTGACACTCTCACACACTTTTTTTTTCTTTTTTTCCTTCTTTTCATTATCTTCGGTTAAAACAGATTAGCGTTATCATCTCATCTCTATATCTTTCTCCTACCTTCTTTATTTCTATCTTCCTTTCTCATATTTTTCTGTATCACATGTCCTTTTTCTTCCCTTACTTTCTTTATAATAAAAACGGAATGGTCCATTTTATGGCGAGTTATGATTGGTAAATTGTCGTCTAAATTACGAAAAAATCCAAATATTCAGATATATTTACCAAAAATTACTTGAAAATATCTGCAAATACTGTAATACTATGGCTTACATTTATTCAAAGAAACCAACATTGGCTTAAACCAAGGCATTCAGTCGACTTCGGAATCTCCTAAGGGTTTTAGTACACCAAAGACTGTCACTCAAGGATTGGCCGGCATAGCCACTTACACAGATGGAAAAAACTTACATGTGCCAATAACCAACAATATATATATATATATATATATATATATATATATATATATATATATATATATATATATATATATATGTTAGTGATCCTGTCCCTCCAGGTGATGCCCAGTACACGTCTAAGGCAGCGAAGGTAGAAGGTATTTAGCCGCCGCTTGGTGGGAGTATAAGGTCCATGTTTCACTTCCATACATGAGGGTGCTGATGACACATGCCCTATACACTTGTACCTTTGTACGGATAGTGAGCTTGCAGCAGTCCTAGAGAGAGCTCAACTCCCCAGCCTGTACTCTCTACTGAGACAACGTCGTCTCCGATGGTTGGGTCATGTACGTCGGATGGATGATGGACGAATCCCGAAAGACATCCTGTATGGAGAGCTAACATCTGGTAAAAGACAGATTGGTCGCCCTCTACTGCGATACAAGGATGTCTGCAAAAATGATCTCAGGGGCTTTGACATTGTCCCTTCCAGCTGGGAAAATTTGGCTCAAGACCGCCTTCGGTGGCGGCAGAATCTCCATAGAGGCCTGTACACGTCAGAATTCCCCCTGATATAACACCATGAAGCTAAGAGGTCCATAAGAAAGCAACGGCAACAAAGCATCGGGACATCATCATCTACAGGGACAACCTACAAATGCAAAATATGTGGTCGAGAATGTTTCTCAAACATAGGACTTCATAGTCACAGGAGGCGCTGCAACCTCAGGGGCACACAAAAACTTTTATCATAGTCTTTCGAGACTGAATTGCCAATGATATATATATATATATATATATATATATATATATATATATATATATATATATATATATATATATATCAACTGGGAGTATGAAAAAGATATAATGAAAACACCACACAATGCTGTTAAAGAGAAAAAAATTTATAACATAATCATAGCTGATATTGATCAATATTATGATTTTACAAAAATCTTCTTCAGAGCCCGTTTACTCCGTGGTGTTTGTGATCGGAGATAAGACTCTTATCTCCGATCACAAATTATTCAATAGGAATACAATGAACACATACGTGTGATCGACTGCAATTAATCAATACCTCGATTAATTCAGTGGATTTAACCCTGAAGATCCTTATGGTGAAACTCGAGTAGGTTATCTCTTGTACCCATTTTATAATATATATATGAGCAGGATATGACACAAGGTAATTTTTTAAAGTCGAGATTAACATTTTTGGTTTAAGAGTTTCTCTTCTAGACTGGTTAACCTGATCGAAGACCCATGTCTGCCCTACTATTTACCCATAGCTGGATGGGGATTAATTGGATCCATGCCTTTCCAAAGGGTATTCGATCTATGTGAATTACAAAGAGTGTACTCTAGGATTTTTAGACGAGTATATTTGCCATGATACTAACCATTACACCGTGCACCTCTATTTTTCAATGTATATCTGTGTTAACGATGTCGAAATAATGTATTGAGTGAATTATACAGACTACTTTTTGTTTTTCGTTCAAAAGATTTTCTCCTTAATCAATTATTCCTACAAGTGTTACGTTACGCTTGTCTTGTCGTTTATGGTTGACTTGTTCTTAGGTGAACACCTTCACCTCGGATCAATATTCATTTTTTTCTCTCAAGTCATTGACAAATATCTATAGCTTAAAAGCCAATTTGCAGCTTCTATCTCGATTTGCAGCTTGTATCTTACGATTTCTGTGGCCATTTTTAGCCTTCAAGTGAGAGCACTTTACAATGGAGATCCTTTGTGTTAAGCAGATGCTGATTTTTAATGAAGAATCCTTTGGATGCTCCTCCGTGTCCCATAGTGTTTGGTAGAATCCTTTGGTTGTTCCTCGGTGTCCCTTAGTGTTAGGTAGAATCCTTACGTTGAGCAGAGTCTTTGGTATTGGCTATATTCCTTTGGTTGTTCCTCCGTGTCCAATAGTTTTTGGTAGAATCCTTTGGTTATTCCTCAGTGTCTCTTACTCCTTGGTGTTGTGTAGAATCATCTGGTTGTTCGTCGGTGTCCCTTAGTGTTAGGTAGAATCCTTACGTTCAGCAGAGACCTTGGTGTTCTGTAGAATCCTTTGGTTGTTCCTCGGTGTCTCTTACTGTTAGGTAGAATCCTTACGTTGAACAGAGGACTTGGTGTTGTGTAGAAGCCTTTGGTTGTTCCTCAGTGTCCCTTACTGTTTGGTAGAATCCTTTGCTTGTTCCTCGGTGTCTCTTACTCCTTGGTGTTGTGTAGAATCCTTTGGTTGTTCTTCGGTGTCCCTTACTGTTGGGTAGAATCCTTACGTTGAACAGAGGACCTGGTGTTGTGTAGAATCCTTTGGTTGTTCCTTAGTGTCCCTTAGTGTTAGGTAGAATCCTTACGTTCAGCAGAGACCTTGGTGTTGTGTAGAATCCTTTGGTTGTTCCTCGGTGTCTCTTACTGTTAGGTAGAATCCTTACGTTAAGCAGAGGACTTGGTGTTGTGTAGAATCCTTTGGTTGTTCCTCAGTGTCCCTTAGTGTTAGGTAGAATCCTTACGCTGAGCAGGGTCTTTGGTGTTGTGTAGAATCCTTTGGTTGTTCCTCGGTGTCCCTTACTGTTAGGTAGAATCCTTACGTTGAGCAAAGTCATTGGTGTTGTGTAGAATCCTTTTGTTGTTACTACAAGTGTAACGTTACGCTTGTCTTGTCGTTTATGGTTGACTTGTTCTTAGGTGAACACCTTCACCTCAGATCAATATTCATTTTTTTCTCTCAAGTCAGTGACAAATATTTATAGCTTAAAAGCCAATTCGCAGCTTCTATCTCGATTTGCAAAATGGTCCATTTTTTAGCTGAGGTGATGACACTCATAAGAAATAATTATTTGGCCTATAAGCAATACCAGATAATCTGGATTTAGATTTTTGCATTTAATTTTGGACGATTTGGACAACTTATTTTCAACCAGAGGTTGTTGCAAGTTGAGCAAGGTCGGAAGATTAAAGAATCAGCGTATTAATATATAGATATGAAGAGTTAACCTGTTTAAGAATTACCCAAGTGTTTTAAATAAAACGCAGACATCTTATATAGTGAACGTGCCAATAATTCAGCAAAAATTATTTTGCTCTTTACCGTATTCTTTCTTTTTCATGGTAATTTTCTTTCTTCCTTTCTTTATAAAAAAAAAACAACTTTTCTCTTAATATAACGTTCTTTCTTTTCTCTTTTATTTCTTTCTAACCATACGTTCAGTCATTTCAGTCTCAATATAAGCCGTTACGATTTTGTGGCCATTTTTAGGCTTCAAGTGGGATCCCTTTACAGTGGAGATCCCTAGTGCTAAGCAGACGCTGATCCTTAGTGAAGAGTCCTTTGGTTGTTCTTCGTTGTCCCTTAGTGTTGGGTAGAATCCTTACGTTGAGCAGAGTCATTGGTGTTGGCTAGAATCTTTTGAATGTTTCTCGGTGTTCCTTAGTGTTGTATAGAATCCTTTGGTTGTTCCTACAAGTTATTCCTACACGTGTTACGTTACTCTTGTCTTGTCATTTACGGTTGACTTGTTCTGAGGTGAACACCTTCACCTCGGATCAATAACCATTTTTCTCTCAAATCAATGACTATAGATTAAAAGCCGATTTGCAGCTTCTATCTCGGTTTTTGAGGGCATTTTTAACCTTCAAGTGAGATGAAACATTAAATCACATAATAAGCGACTGGCACAAAAGGAATAAAAGAGACCGGGTGGGAATGGTGATTTGCTGGGAATTCATGGGTCAAATAGATCTGTTTAAAAATTATTTGTATTCGACAAGACCATGTTCACAGAGATGTAATGTTCTAGAATTTAGTAATAGGTAATATTTACAATTTTTGTGGCTAATTTTAGGCTTGAATTGAGAGCATTTTAGAGTGGAGATCCTTTGTGTTGAGCAGAGTCTCATCTTCAGTGAAGAATCCATTGATTGTTCCTCGGTGTCTCTTAGTGGTGGGAAAAATCCTTTGGTTATTCCTCGGTTTCATTTAGTGTTGGGTAGAATCCTTACGTTGAGCATATTCCTTGGTATTGGGTAGTATCCTTTAGTTGTTCATCGGTGTTGGGTAGAATCCTTTGGTTGTTCCTCTGTGTTCTTTAGTGTTCGGTAGAATCCTTTGGTTGTTCCTCGATGTCCCTTAGTGTTGGATAGAATCCTTTGGTTATTCCTCGGTGTTACTTCGTGTTATGTAAAATCCTTTCATTGTTCCCCGGTTTCCCTTAAGGTTGGGTAGATTCCTTATGTTGAGCAGAATCCTTGGTGTTGGGTAGAATGCTTTCGTTGTTCCTTGGTGTCCCTTAGTGTTGAATAGAATCCTTTTTTATTCCTTAGTATTGTGTAGAAGAGTCAGCAGAATCCTTGGTGTTGGGTAGAATCCTTTGATTACTCATCGGTATTCCCTAGTGTTAGGTAGAATCCTTTGTTTGTTCCTCTTATATCTCTTAGTGTTAGGTAGAATCCTTTGTTTGTTCCTCTGTTTCTCTTAGTGTTAGGTTGAATCCTTTTGTTATTATATAACTTATATAACGATCATATAGTACTTTTACTTATATAATGGTCATATGGTAGTGTGTGTATGTGTGCTTGTGGTGTGTGTGTATGTGTGTGTGTGTGTGTGTGTGTGTGTGTGTGTGTGTGTGTGTGTGTGTGTGTGTGTGTGTGCGATTGCTGCGACTGTTCTTTTACGATAAGTCACATTTTTTTTAATAATAGGGACAAACAAATTTGATTGGTTCAATGCAACTCAATATTTTCCACTCAGTCAATCAGAAAACGCCACGATATGCCTTTCACTTAGCCAATCAAATACCTCCAAGTGGTTTTCAACTTATTCCGGCAGTAGATCTTTTTTTCAAATTCCATTTGTGCTATTTTACGAAATTTGCAAAATTGTAAAAGCAAAAAAAAAAAGTGCTCCTATAATTTTCATAATGTCAGGTGAGCACTCAAGTGACCTCATATTGGTGATAACTTTTTTTTTGCTGCAAGTGTACAGCAAGCTAACTTTATACTCTTGACCGGATATTTGACTGACATGTAGCATGAGTTTCACTTCTAGCCACATTCTCGTTCAGTTAATCCAATTTTCAAACTATGAAAAAAACGAGTTGAATTTATTTTTTTCCTACCAAATTTGCTACCGTCTTATGATACGTTTTACTTCCAAAATTAAGATAGTGCTCGACTATCAATAACTAGCGATCTCCTTTCCTCTTTGCCGCGGCTACTCGTGTTTTTGTTTTATGTGTCGGCTTATTAATTGGTTAGTTTTTAGTTGTCGTCGCTGTTCGTCTTGGTCGCTCCTTGTGGCTTCCGCTGAAGTGGTAGTGGTGGTAGTGATGGAGAAATATTTGTACGGGTTAAGAAATCCTAAGTCCGTATTTATACCTTGTGTATGTGTGCGTAGGCGTGTTACCCATTTAATTTCAGTATTGTTACGTTGTGGTAGTCTGTTCTTCACAACTGCAGGAAATGCACGGCACTAAATCGATATTTATCTAGCGTTGCCTCTCTGTACAACTTTTGCATTGGCCACTGGTCTGCGTGCTCCGAAGATAGCAACACGTACTACCAACGTATGCCGGCCAATACCCACGTTTGATGCAAACTCCGTGGCTGTTTATCAACACAGGATTCTAGCAGCCGTCTTCAGTCAGAGTCAACCCTTTATCTAAAAGGCCGAGATCATTGTCCTTTTTCGTGGTCGGCGAGTATCACGTTACAGGCAAGATCTAGTGTCTTAAAAGCTGATTGACATTATCTTGTCAGGTTAACTTTGCGTATCCTTTCGTCTTGGGGTCGGGCATTACTATTTGTTTACGTTTAGTGGCGTCCACTCATGAAATATCTCCGTACAATTTCTTCGTTTTTTAATTTATTTATTTATCAGCTTATTATTCTTGAGAGAATTATAAATTAAAGACTATTATATAGTGATTCAAGTTCAGCTTCATTAAAATTCTCCGGGTGTAATTAATTTCGCCCTGTCGATAAAAGTATTAAGCCCGACGTTCTGTTGCTCGAATCATTTCGTCCAAACCCGCGGCCTCAACTGATCCAGTCACTCCGATCAGTATGCTCCGGCTAAAAATTATCTAGAAAAAAAAACGGCGTCTAATTCTCTAGAAAAAAGACCGTTGTAGAATATTCTTAAAACTTCTACAGGTTTCGAGTTCTGGTACCTTTTAATAAGTTCGGGAACATAGAACACATGTCAAAGAACCCATGGCTCATTGGAGCCGGATATTAGACTTTAGTTTATAACCAGTAAACTTTTTAATCGCCGTCTTACCGTTTTATTACTAGCTATTAATTGGCATTTTTTTCGCCCATTTAGTTTTCACCCGCATCACGTATCTAATTACGTTACACTATATTTGTATTATATTGCCTGGTCAACGAGTTCGTACCCGGGGATCAGGTGCTGATGACTGGCACGTGAGCGCTGGAAATGCGTGGGTGTCAAACATGGGTCTAAAAACAAAAATGGGATATTGCCTTGAACGCATTGGGAACAAGACGTTTGATATTAATAGATATCAAACATCTTGCACTGATGATGGTCGTTTTTTCTGTATACTTAATTTTAAAAAATATATTTTCTATTATTATTATTTTATTATTTATATATTTAAAATTAATAATGAATAGAAATACAATGTGTACAAGAAAATCTTCTCTGCTGAAACATGTGTTGTCATTTCATTAAATATCTTTATCCATCCAACATTTTCTCTCATTTATTTATTTATTTATTTTTCAACAAAGAAGATTGAAGAACTAAAAAAGAAATCAACCCCTAGATAAATAAAATAGAGATTAAGATGGCAACCAAAGCAGATAGAAGAAGCAATAACTAGAGTAATGGCCAAGTAAGACCATCTCCAATCTAATGTAATATCTATCTCTCTTTCTCTCTCTCCCTCTCTCCCTCTCTCTCTCTCTCTCTATCTCTATCTCTTATATATGATATATATATATAGTATATATATGTGTGTGTGTGTGTGTGTGTGTGTGAAAATGGAAAAAGAATTTGAATTCCGACAATATGAGAAAAATGAGTAAAGAAAAGAAATGTAAAGGATAAATGAATTTAATCGATATCACATTAATCGATATCACTTACACATGTGTTTTCGGTCAGTTTATGTGTGTGAAAATATTTGCACGCATAGAAGAATTCGACCTTCATCATTCAAAATAAATGTTCACTCTGATGAAGGTCGATTCTTCTATGTGTTGCGAAATATTTCACACACATTAAACTGACCGAAACACATGTGTACTTGATATCGATTAATGTGATATCGATTAAATTCAGTTTATCCATTTACCATTCTTTCTTTACTCATTTTCTCATATATATATATATATATATTATATAATATTATATTATATATTAATTATTATTATTATTATTATTATTATTATTATATATATATATATATATCGCTTGAAGTCAATTACCAATCCATTATCGCATAAAATTTCTCGATATGTAGTAAATAACATTGATAAGCGGAATTTCGCAGAGGATCGTTCGCCATCGTAGACATCGTACCAAACTGGTTCGACGTTTATTAAGTCACATCAGCGATGTATACTTACTGGCGAAACAGTATGTGGTCTGCTTATGCCTGTTGAGGGTCCAGTTTCGATTTCAGTCGGAGGGAAATCGTTAGTATACATCGCCGATGAGACTTAATAAAAGTCGAAACAGTCTGTCCGATGTTCTACAGACGGAACAATATTTTGCCGAAATTCACTTATCATGTTTATTTACTATGATTATCGAATGTTTATGCGATATACGCATTTGTAATTGCCTTCAAGCAATATATATATTATAATATATATATAATATATATATATTATATATAAAAGCAATTGATAAATTTGCTTGAAGCATTGTTAAGTATGTATAATATATTATATTTTGGAAGGCCAATACAATGCGTAATGAAAAATAAAAACAAAAAGAATGTTTTTTTTGTTATATCAGATTTCGAAGCCCATGAACTTCATCATCAGAGTTTTGATACGAAATTCTGATGATGAAGTTCATGCTTCGAATCGATAAGACAAAAATAACATCTTTTTGTTTTTATTTTTCATACGCATTGTTATTGGCCCTTCAAAATATCAATTATATATATATATATATTATATATATATATATATGTGTGTGTGTGTGTGTGTGTGTATGTGTTGTGTCACCGGAGATGAGTCTTTTCTCTCTCTCTCTCTCTCTCTCTCTCACTATCCGTTTCTATACCCGATGTTGGGGTGTATAACAATTGCATTTTATATTCAAATATTTATGTTAAAGAAGGAAATGATTAGAAGAAAGATATATTATACCTTTGGTTAGGATGAAATGTATTGTTCCAATGGCAGTGTGTGGGGTACCCTTCATTCGCCATTACTTCCAGTTCCTACTCCCCAACATGAAGTGGGTAGTACATGTTAGGATTACCAACTATAGCTTTAAACAGAAGAAAATGACGTTCTTTAAAATGTTGGCATTAAAAAGACCTTGCATTTTATAAAACTATTATATTTGAAGGAAATGCGTGAAGAAACAATTATTTGCGTTAAATGAAATGTTTTATTTCCAAGGGGGTGTGTGCGGAAGTACCTCTTTATCACCATTACTCTCAGTCCCCATTCACCCGGCGGTTGGTTGTAGTACCCTGTTGAGGTTCCCAAATATAGGTTGAATAGAAGAAGAGAGTTTTAAAATGAAGAAACAAACGAAATTGCATTTTATATTAAAGTTTATTGAGAACTTATTAGAAGAATGTACCACTTTGGTTAGGGACTGAAATCTCTATGTCAATACGGAGTTATGGAGTACCCCCTTTCATCGCCTCACTTACTCCCGGTTCCACTCCAAACTTCGGTCTTTCCTGGGTAACTATAAGTTAAATTTAGAAAAAAAATGAGTTTAAAAAATGCTGATAAACAATTGGAGGTTTTTAAAAATGAATACCCAACCAAAACATAGAATATAACTAATAAAAATTGTCCTTTCGCATGAAATACCCCAACAAGCGTTCGGAAATGCCGTAAGCATCCAACAAACCAAAACAAAACACATCATTTATGACTATACATATGTCTGTTCAGAATTTTCTATAATAAAAAAAAAACCCAGAAATAAAAAAAGACAATTTCTTGAATTCATGGGTTTTACTATTACCTGCTTTATGTTACTAACTATAATTAAAAATAGCTAAGAGTAAAAGAGGTCTTTTCAACAAAATGCTGATAAAATATTCCCATTTAGAAACATGAATACCAACCCAGCATGAATATAACAAATCCACTTCCGGCATAAATTAACCCAATAAGTGTTGACATGGCCGTAAAATCCAACAAACTAAAACCAAACCAAACACCCACACCCACACCACACACACCCCACACACACACACACACACATATATTATATATAATATATATATATAATACTATATATATATATATATATATATATTATATATATATGTCTGTCAGATTCATATAAAACAAAACAGAAATAAAAAATGACAATTCCTGCATCATGGGTTTTACGTAGTTACCCATTTAGGTCTCTAACTATAGGTAAATAGAAGAAAATAAGTTTTAAAAATGTGATAAAATATTGAGTTTTAAAAAAAATTGAATACCAACCGAGAATGAATATAACAAAATATCTTTGGCATAAAATAACCCAACAAAGTTTGACATGCCGTAAAAATCCAATAAACCAAACTTAGTCATATATTATATACATATGTCTGTTCAGATTCATATAACACGAAACAGAAATTTAAAAAAGACAGTCCATACATCATGGGTTTTACGTACTACCATTTAGAATAAATAGAAAAAAATAAGTTAACAAAAGATAAGAAATTTAGTTAAAAAGAATTAAACACCAACCAAGCATGAATAGAACAAAACATCTAAATTGACATAAAATAACCCAACAAGAGTTAACATTCCGTAAAATCCTACAAACCAAACCAAACCAAGTCATATATTATATACATCTGTCTGTTCAGCTTCACGTAAGACTTAATCTTAGCTAAGTAATTTGTTATTTATAATTGAAGTTACATGTACGCATAATTATTTTATCTTTTCAACTTGAGCATGTTTTAAATATTACACTATGATCGAGTATAGTGCTTGAGCTTTTGATAGGTTATGCGGTTTGCAATTAATTATAGACATCTTTGAATTGCAAAGTATTATGTCGAATTTTCCCGCTAATTCCCCGGAGACAGCGCTGAGGAATCAACAGCTAATACAGTTTCGCTTATTTCAAGAAGCTCTGTACTGAACGGAGTAACCTTGTCTGTGAACAAAGCAATCACTCCTGAAAATGGTAAATTTTCTGCTGGAAGCAGAACCAATTGTTAAACGCAGAAGATGGTCGGTACCAAACGAGATAAACGAATAACTAATAAAGGAAACGGAACGCTGAACTAAAGAAATAAATAAAAAGGAACATAAAAAAAAAAATAAATAAATAAAATAAATAAATATATAAAGAAATAGACATTAGTACACAAGAGCGAAAGGAAGTTTGAAAAGAGAGTGGAATGAAGAAGGAAAGACAACAAGCTGGCGATGACAGAACGAAAGGATTGGTATAAACGAAGAAATAGACTTCCTTTTAAAGATTCTGTTTTTTTTTAATTACCAAAAACAACAAAAAATAAAAAATAAATAAAACGATGTGTTCGTCTACCAAGCTTGAACTTGTATAACATTAAGAATTATAGCTTATGGCCAAGTCATGCTGAAATCACCGGTTCCTGCAAGATCATCGAAGTTAAGCAGCGATGAGCCTGTTCAATACTTAGATGGGTGTCCATTTAAATTACAACAGGTACTGTAAGTAACGTGATATAAAATTGACTTGATTCGGCATTAAATGACCCAAAAGGGTTGATATGGCGTAAAACGAAATTAAATTACCAAAAACAAATAAATAAATAAATCCATGCGTTCGTCGACCAAGCATGAACTTGTATAAGTCAAACATTTGTAGGAAAGTGGCACGATCCGTAACGGTTATGTCATCTCCTATAGTATACATGCATACCCGTGGCTGTATACTGGAATACTTGTCTTCTTTGCTAGGATACTTAGCTTCTGTTTCTTTTCTCTTGTTATCTTCCATCTTAGACTTGGCTGTATCTGTCTATCGTTCGATCCTCTACTATCTGATTGGTCTGGGCTGGTATCATCTTAGCTGGATCTTCTTTTAATCTGGATCTGTTTTCTTTTTGTTCGATTTCATATCTTATTTTTATGAATCACCCACCAAAAAAACACGCGTGTACGAGAATTTGGCTAATAAAATGAAACAACAATAAACATTAGTACAACAAAGCGAAAGGGAAGTTTGAAAAGAGAACGGAATGAAGAAGGAAAGACAACAAGCTGGCGATGACAGAACGAAAGGATTGGTATAGAGGAAGAAATAGACATCCTTTTAAAGATTCTCTTTTCTAAATTACAAAAAACAAAAAACAAAAAAAAACGATGTGTTCGTCTACCAAGCATGGACTTGTATAACATTAAGAAGTATAGCTTATGGCCAATCATCGAAGTTAAGCAGCGATTAGTCTGTTCAATACTTAAATGGGTGTCCATTTAAATGACAGCAGGGAATGTAAGTAACGTGATATCAAATTGACTTGATTCGGCATTAAATGACCCAAAAAGGCTTCACATGCCGTAAAACGAAACCAACCAACCAACCAACCAACCAACTGAGAATTATAATCAAACGAAAAAGCACGGAACCTTAGTACAGAAGATCGAAAGGAAGTTTAAAAAGAGAGCGGCATTAAATGACCCCAAAAGGGTCGATATGCCGTAAAACAAAAACCACCAACCAACAAACCAACCAACCAACCAATTGAGAATTATAATCAAACGAAACAGTCAGGAACATTAGTACAACAAAGCGAAAGGAAGTTTGAAAAGAGAGTGGAAAGAAGAAGGAAAGACAGCAAGCTGGCGATGACAGAACGAAAGGATTGGTATAAACGATGAAATAGACTTCCTTTTAAAGATTCTATTTTTTTAATTACCAAAAACAAAAACAAAAAAAAATAAAATAAAATAAAACGATGTGTTCGTCTACCAAGCATGAACTTGTATAACATTAAGAATTATAGCTTATGGCCAAGTCATGCTGAAATCACCGCTTCCTGCAAGATCATCGAAGTTAAGCAGCGATAAGCCTGTTCAATATTTAGATGGATGTCTATTTGAATTACAGCAGGGAATGTAAGTAACGTGATATCAAAATGATTTGATTCGGCATTAAATGACCCCAAAAAGGTTGATATGCCGTAAAACGAAAATAACCAACCAACCAACCAACTGAGAATTATAATCAAACGAAAAAGCACGGAACCTTAATACAAAAGATCGAAAGGAAGTTTTAAAAGAGAGCGGCATTAAATGACCCCAAAAGGGTCGATATGCCGTAAAACCAAACCAACCAACCAACCAACCAATTCAGAATTATAATCGAACGAAACAACAATGAACTTTAGTACGAAACAGTGAAAGGAAGTTTGAAGAAGGAAAGACAACAAGCTGGCGATGACAGAACGAAAGGATTGGTATAAACAAAGAAATAGACTTCCGTTTAAAGATTCTGCTTTTTAAATTAACCAAAACAAAAAAAAACAAAAAAATGATGAGTTCGTCGACCGAGCATGAACTTGTATGAGTCAAACATTTCTATGAAAGTGGCACGAGGCGTAACGGTTATGTAATCTCCTATAGTATACCTGCATACCCGTGGCTGCATATTGGTATACTTGTTTTCTTTGCTAGGATACATCCCAACCCAGAAGAAGACAGGAATCACGCGAGAAGAAAGATGGCCGCCGACAAAACAGAACCAGTAAGAACTGATCACCATCATATCTCCTCTCTCGCTATATATATATATATATATATATATATATATATATATATATATATATGGTATTTGTGGAAAAAGTGACTTACCGGTGAAAATGGTCACAGTGGTTAGATGATTCAAGTTTCACAATGATAAGACAGCGATATAACAAATATAAAGTGCTCAATACATTAGTAGAGCAAATTTATTATCCTAAAGGTACACGGTAATAACCTATTCGAGTTTTACCATAAGGATCTTCAGGGTTAAATCCACTGGATTAATCTAGATATTGATTAATTTCCGTCGATTTTACGTGTGTTTTACATATAATTCATACAAGGAATTTATAAATCCCTCAAGAGAGCTCAATGTCGAATAATCAATAAATTATCTTAAATACAGAGCAATATTTAACTTTCAAAGACAGAAAAAGCTTAACAAACCGTAATTCCGTAATAATTTATTTCGACCAGAAACTCTTTTAAAACCCTCTCTCTCTCTCTCTCTCTCTCTCTCTCTCTCTCTCTCTCTCTCTCTCTCTCTCCCTTACACAGAAAAATTACTACGTGAACAACCCTGGTTTCTTTTGTTTTGTCTGTGAACCGATTCTGAAGTGAACTTGAAATATATACCATCATAGAGGTAAAGAATACCAATAATATCTATCTATCTATCTATCTATCTATCTATCTATTATATATATATATATATATATATATATATATATATATATATATATATCGCAATGCTATCACTAACAATACATCCGAGCTATCCCAAGCATTTGACTCAGCTATCGCTGAACTCTTATCTATAAATGCTTGTTTGACTGACTATACAGATGAGTGCTTCTCCGTCTTGCACAGAGCCAGGTATAAACAACATCTAGCAGTCCTTGAGGCTGTTAGTATTTCTTTTCTCAGACCTACTCTGTGCAGACAAACGCCGAGACACTCCATTTATTTACTGGGATGTATTCATAACCCTGGTTTAACCTAGGGCACACACACATACCCCTCTTTCCCCAATTTCTTTTGTCCCTCCCCACTCTCTGGTTTACCCCCATTATTTCTTTCTTTACATTCAGACTTTTAATTGTCACCGGTGTATATACTTGAAAAAGTACCGGTCGAAAAGGCCTTCGTATCCCCTTTATTTTATATTTTATTTCATAATAAAATATCACCTCCCTATTTACATATGATTCCGCTACTTTTAGTAGTTTATAAGTTTTGATGTACAAATATATATATATAATATATATATATATATATATATATGGAAACAATTGGTTTTTCATGCTATAACAAGCTTAATCTTTTTAAAGCGGTGCAATCGTCAGGTAGAGAAAAAAATTTGAAAATGAAAAAAAATATGGTCAAATATTTGTTTAACTGCGTCCGCTTTTGTTAATATATATGTTTGCGTGTGTTAGTAAACTATTTATTTATTAACGCTCTATCACAGATATTGAGCACTCTATTGATATATAAATGGTATTTGGTGGTTATGTATGTCCACAGGAAAACTACGAAAGTAAAAAATTACCAACAATGTAAATATATACAACCTTCCCTATCATCAGATCTTGCTTTTTTGAGCAAAACCAATGATGATTTTTTTAAATGAAATATTATTTATTTATTAACGCTCTATCACATATGGGAGGTTCCAGTTTTTGAAGGTTTGGGGAATGTGAACACTCCTTCATCACCAATTGCTCCTGGTCCACTCTGATCGCAGTGGTAGTACCTGTTAGGGTCCCATCCATGGGTTAAATAGAAAAATCTATTTATAAAAAATTGTAATTATCTATTAAGAATTGATTTATTTCAAAAATTTTATCGCATTAAATGACCCACTGAGGTTGATTGCCGTAAAACAAAACAAAACAATCAAATCTATCACTATATTGAGCACTCTATGCAGCCGCATGGGAAATTTGGTAGGCAAAGAGTTAAGTTTAAAAGATAGCAGGGTAACTATTTATGGTCTATTCTTTGTGGCGAAAGAAAATGAAGAATAAGAATTCTCAAGGTAAGAAAGAAACTACACCGTTGTGAACAGTTTGAAGAATCCGGATTAACAAGGTTTTCCCTGTAACGGTTCGTGTTTTGAAAGAAGGGATATCTTGGTTTATATAAAGAAACGAGACATTTCTTTTTTTTTCTGAATCCCATCTGCCTTCTGTTACTGAAAGAGTCTTTAGTTCCATTCGACGGTTCACGACATTTAGTCGAGAGTATTCTATTTTTTATTTTCTTTATTTGGGGCCTCAGGCACTGCAGTGGGTGTGGTTCATATGCTTCCGACATTCCTGAAGATTCTTCCGGATCACTGGCAGATCTTTCGTTCCATGTTTCGTAAAGGTTAATATATTTCAAGAGAAATAATTTCCTGGATCGACTGATCAAATATAATGTGGTGTAGTAAGCTATTGTTGTACTACCAAAATAGAAAATGAAAGAATTCTAATCAAATCTATATCTCTCTCCTCCTCTTCATCTCTCTATATATATATGATATATATTATATATATATATATATATATATATATGTATTTATTATGAGATGGGAAATGAATGCCGACAATTTAGGAGAAAAAAATGAGTAAAGAAAAAAGAAATGTAGATGGATAAAAATGAATTTTATCGATATCACATTTAATCGATATCACTTACACATGTGTTTCGGTCTGTTTATCAAAATGTATACGGATTTACGTTTATTATTATTATTGAAATAATCAGATGGAGTTGAAAACGATGATGATAATAATAATAGGAAAATGCATAAAATGTTCCGTACACAGATTTGGCCGACCTTCATCAGAGTAGTATTTTTATTTTTTTGAGTTGGAGAACAAAGAATATGAAATTCAAAGTTCGAAAAAGAATATTTTTAAAAATATTTATGAACGCAATATATATATATATATGATAATATATAATATAGTATAGTATTATATATATAATGAGTAAACTACAGACAGCGTGTTTTCGAGGATTCTGTTGACATATTAATCTCAATACACGTCATGGTGTCTATAACCACAATGGAAACAAATGGTTTGCATGATCGAGGATTATTAAGCTTCTAAGCGTAATAGTTATGGTACAGAACGGGTTGACATAATATGCGGTCAAAAGGTAGCAGTAAAACAATTAATTTGAAATAATGGAGATTAAAATTATGGTACAAATACTATAGTGATAGTTCTATGTGGTGGGAGAATCGCTGACTGGTCTTGATTTATTTGAGAGTTAGGGATAATATTAGTGACTTGTGAGGGAGTTTATGATGTGTGATTAGGTTATAACGAGTTTATTCTACCTGGGACTATGTAATAACGCATCTATCCTCAAACTCCTACATCAATAAAGGATTATTTAGATAGTGCACTCAATCACTATTATATATAATATTAATATGTGATTATTATATGTTTGGTGTAATATTGAGAAAACTCTAAATTTAGCATCGCATACATATTTTATTTCCACCGGTTATCCAAATGCGAGGAAAGCTACGCCATAAGTAAACAGTAATTACAAAAGAAATGAATCTTACGACAAAGTACACTAAGAAAGAATAATGACTCTATTCTTCGTTGATATCATGAATACGTGCTGCGTTTAGAGACTAACGGAGGATATGTGAATAATAGATTTATTTGTATGTATTGAAAGCCAGCGTTTTAGGAAGTATGTTAATTAATTTACTTATTACAATAAATATACTTTAATGAGTTGATCTACCTGCGCGGGTAAGGCGTATAATCCCCTGGTATTACTGAAGTTGTAGTCAGAAGGTACATTGAGGCTCATACCTTATGGTCTTTATCCCGCATGCAGCAGGTTAAAGCATGCTCAGGTGAATCAGAAGCCCTAACAGTCTAGTAAGAATAAGCAAAAATATACGGTTCTTCGAATCAGTCGTAAGATATGAGATAATTTATCTATATAAGCTAAATGTATAGGTATCTTAGTAGGTTACAGGAAGGAGAGAGCATAAGGGAGGAGTAGAGACGACTGGTGAGCCGCAACTAGACTGAGAGATGAGAGAGGAAGTATGGTGATAGAGTAGTTAGAGGGGGTAAGCTACGTATAGAATTGCACATAATATGAATCAGACATGGAATTAGAGTGGAAGGATATAAGGAGTAACCAAGGGATATAGGAATTTTTCATAGTGCATCAAAGACGAAATACGAGATAAGGTACTGAGAAAAAAAGAACTAGCTCGGGTATTATTCTCTAATTTTGTGTTTCTGGTTATGTGGTTGTTACCGATGAGTCTTAGGTTGAGAATAGAGAAACAAGTCAGAGAGAAGAGAGGCAGAAAGAGGAAAGACGAGCGAGATGAAATGCGACAACAGGAGAAGGAATAGTACATAATGGACTTGTATGCGTGTGACAAAAGGAAAGAAAGAAAAAGGAACAATTACGGCTCAGCTTGCGAATTCCAGTAAACGGCAGATGTTACTTAATGAGATAGATACTGATAGATAGAATACGATTATTGTACTAACTTAGCACAATAGATAAGGATGTAATGATATGTATACATATAGAGTAGACTAGATAATATTTGTAACGGACTGAATAGCTAATACAGCGAACTATTTTCGTTGATGATAGATACGCAATACAATTAACATATTATTGAGAAGAGTATGATAATACCTAGAATAGACTGAAATGATGACATTAACTTAAAGGCTCATCGGTTAGTTGTTGTTTACTAATAGAATATAACCTAAGAGTAATTTCAAGATATTAGATAATGATATAAGAATATGAATATATTGCATAATTTATGCTAACATTTGAAACGAATTGAGGTGGATTTGAATGATAGTTATACTACATGTACAAATATATATATATATAGATGAGTAGAGATTAAATACTATAGTATATATATATAATAATAAGAGAGAGAGAGAGAGAGAGAGAGAGTCGAGACAGAGAGCAGGAGCAGAGAGGACAGGAGAGACACGAAGAGAGAGAGAGAGAGAGAGAGAAAGAGAAAAAGTATGAGAGAGAACGGGATCGAGATAGATATGAAACAACTGCAATTCAGAAGATATGAACAGATAAAGATTAGATAGATATGTACGGACTGAAATGGACAGGGTGGAGCGTGCATGTAGATATCGAATAGTGATGGATAGAGGAGAGAAGAGAGTGACTTATCAATTACATAATTAGTAAGAATTGTGATAAACAACGCGATGGAACGAGACTGATACATAGGATATTAAAGCTAGTAGTCGATTATAGAGATAAAACTAACGAATAGATCACGAAACGATTGTTACCGATATATAGGAACTAAGTGAACATTTGACAAGGAATATGAAAGTGAGATGGATTTCAAGAGATAAGATCTATATACCATGTGCAAATATATTATAGCCACATATTGAATATGGCGATAAATCAAGAATAATTTGATAACGGTAATACATTGTATATATAAATAATAATTACTCGAAGCATAATTTATTATTTATGATAATGGATTAAATAATTAAAGGATGAAGAGAGAAGAGCAGATTCTTTGGTATGCGGTGGGAGCGTGGATTTAGACAAAAGAGTATATATAGGGTATCTAAGAGCACTGTGCATGGCATTCAGATATGTTATCCTTTGAACAGATATAAGAACCTATAGTATTAGACAATTTATGTAAAGAAAAATCACATGCAAGATGAGTCGTTTATACTGAGAGTATGCATGAGCTATACACAACAGATTTAGTAATGCAAAGGCTATAGACTTAGCAGTAATAGGAGCGATTTAGAGTAAAGAGGAATGAGAGTGAAAGAGATATTACACTATATACACGCTAGGTTAGTTAGTTAGTTAGATAGATATATAAAAGATCGATAGATAGAAATAGTAATGGTCAAGATTTGATAATAATTCTCAATGATAAAGAATTGAGACATGGCGATTGGAGCAGTTCTGATACTGACTTAATAAACATGATACTACTAGATGTTCATTGTGATTTGCTTATATCAAGATTATTATTATAAGCCGAGTTTACAATTATATGTTACTACGTACACTTAGGAATGGAGAGAGAGAGAGGAGAGATGAGGTGGTGGAGAGAATGAAGCAAAGTAGTGGATAGATAGATATATGATAGATAGAATATGATGATCTCACGTTGAATGAACTGAGAAGAACAATGCTAGAATACGAAAGCGAGTTGAGATAGGTATGTATATGATATAGGTGACTACAGTTCAATCTACATAATCCTCTCTCATACAGTCGGAAAAGGCTCAGGATACAGTTGAGTTAAGGAACAGGATAGGCTGAAATTGATAGAAGTATGAACCAGGCTAGGTCTTAAGCTGTGTTTACCGTTTTAGAACTATTAGTAAACTTTAGTTACTATTACGCATAGTATAGATACGATATTAACTATTAAAGATAAAAATATGACGGAGGAATTTGAATGGATTGATAAAAGTATTGATTTATTCACACATGTACATAATAATTATATTATATTATTAAGTAATAGTACGCTGCACATACATATATCTATATATGGAGTCTCTTATACGATCCGAGAAGAGAGATGAGAGAGAGAGAGATGGGTATGATGTAGAGTGGACTATCAATCGGCAATCAGATATTATGAACAGATAATATATATGAAAGATAGTACGGGGACTGATTTAGCTAGATAATAGACACTTTATAGATAGAGATAGATATGATATGACTAAAATTACATAGATAGATTTACGGCTAGGACACTCTGAAATAATAGATCATGAAATGGCTAGGTTTATAATATATATATATATACTATATAATATATATATATATAATATCTCATAATAAAACTGAAACATATTGAAAATAAGCATATATGAATATAATATGAACGATGATCTGAGAAAGATAGTATTATAATAACAATGTAAGCAAACTAAATAACTAATAGGTTCAACATTATAATATCATTAAAACACTTAATAGTACGACAAGAGAGAGAGAGCTGATGGATAGATGTAGATATTTTAGATGAAGATAGTAGTGACGAAGATGACGAGAAGAAGCAGAGAGGAGAGAGAATGACCCAAAAGTCTAGGGTTAGTTTATAGTTACGATAAGCATAAGATAAATAAATAGATAGAATCAGGTACACTTTATTAGATTATTGATACATATTGAAACATACAGGATTATAGAACAGATTTTAGAATGGATTGACAGATAGCGAACTTATCTCATGTAGACAACAATCATACTACTACTACGCCTTATACCTGATGGATAATATGTTATATAATATAATAACTATTATTAATAATAAATATAGAAAATAAAAAATCACTTACTATATGAGCAGCAAATAAATCTATGATACAAAACAAGTAAGAGAAAGAAAGAGAGAGAGAGAGAGAGCCGAGAGAGAGAGAGAATGAAACACGACGATAGAACAGAGAAGAAAAGAGAAAGTAAAAAAAAACAGAGGAAAGTATTGTGGTAATGAAATAATATAATAGAATAAGAGAGAATTCCTCTCTTTTAAAAAATGGGGAACGAAATGAAAAGGTAATAACGAGAAAGATAGTAATAGAAAAACAAAATAAAAATTTTAAAATTAAAGAACGAAATGAAACTTCTAATGTGGTATGGTAAAACATGTAAAAATATAAAGAACGCACTAAAATAAAACTGAGGAAGAAGGAAGAAAGATGAGGAATGATAAAAGGACGTAGGGGAAGATAGTTAAATAAACAGGAAAGGATTCAAAATCCTGTGTTAATATAGGTGGAATAAATAATAAGAAAATATAATTAGTGACTAATTACAGTCTCATCTGCTAATCCAGTATACGCGGGATATTTTTTTGTTATGATTATGGTATATTTCTATTGATTTATGACTCACCCTTTTGAACTAATTACTAGATAGACATAAACGAACAATGATTTGTAAAGCGAAAGAAAAAGTAAATAGAGAATGAACAAATAGAAATCACTATGTAACGAAAGAGTATAAGAAGCGATAGGAAAGATAACTAAAGTGGGTTTATATTATTTAACTTTGAAGTATTTGCATCGTCAGATCATACACGATATTGTGAATACTGTTTGGAACGCATTTGCTACAGGTGTGGTTTATCCAGCGCGTTAATGGTCAACAGCGGGAGGATGACAATTGACCTGTTTAGTAGTCCGTTAGAAATGTGGGACTATAGTCAGGTGATAGTTTTTTTTCACACACATTTATTAAACTTTCACTCTCATTATGGCGATTTTCTATTACGCAGTAAATAATCAAAGCGTGCCTCAAAGTATGGTCTAGTCTTACATAAGAGAATACTAGAGAAAAAAAAAAACAGCATAAAAAAAGAAGAAAACAAACAAAGAAACAAAAAAAAACCAAGACTCAATAATAAAGACAAAACAAGCAACAAAAGGCTACCAAATAGGATGAACAATACCGTTTTTCTATACAGACTGTGGTAACATAGTGAACACAAGTCTAACTTAACGAAATCTTGCTACTGGAGCAAGGACCATTACATAATGGTTTTGATTTTAACAGGACTAATACACACGCCTCGAAAATGGCAATAAAAGTATTTGAGAGAGAAAATAGATAAATTACTTAAAATGAGATAAGTAGCAAATATTTGGTGTTATACACTTTTATGTTACACCTAGAGATGGCCTAACAGATACATACAACTCTCCGAGGTACAGATGGACCAGGCAACAATGGTGATGAAGGGGTGCTCTACATTTCCAAACCTCCAAACGCGAGGAACACTAACAAGGGACTACAATATGAGTATTAAAGGTCTATACACCAAGACACATGTTAGAAACACGCAGCCACAGACTTTCAAAGCGCCCAATATAGTGAATAAGAGAAGAGAGTTGGAGGCACGCATGAGCAATAAGAAGAAAAGAGAAAAACAGATAAGAGAAGGATTGGGGTAAATGATATAATAAACGAGAGAGAGGAAGCTTAACGTATAGGACAGGAAGAAAGAGGCGGCAGGGATAATGGAAATAGAACGAGAAGAGGAGAAAGAAGACACGCAAATGATAAACGGAAAAAGAGAGAGAGAATAAAATCAGTAAACCGGGTAAAGAAGGAAGAAGGGGTGACGGGGAGAGATAAGATAAATTAGAATCAGAAAGAAAGATAAGACATGAAAGAAGTAAGTAAGCTTCAGAATGTGAGAGCATCAGAAGAAGAAAGAAAAGGTGGGGAACGAAAAAAACAGAAGGAAAGAAACTGAGTACAAGAAAGGTAAGTGAGGAGCAACATTGGTCAAACAAGGAATTAACTGAACAGAAATATGCCACGTGAAAAAGAATGAAAAGTAACAGGCTCTCTTAAGAGATATTTACAGGATAGAATGACTTATAGGTATTAAGAAATACACGAAAAGCGTATGAGAAGGAATCACATTTGTAAGAGTAAACAATATGATTAATGAAATTGAACATTGAAAGTAGATATATATATGAAAGGAGAAGAAAGGGAACCAGAAAATGAGTCAAGAAGAAGGAGGGAAAACGAAGAAGAGGGTGGGAGGTCCTCCATACGGTATCTCCGGTTCATATGGTGGCAGCCATTACTGGTTTTCCAGTATGGCTTTTGGACGCATTCAACACCATAAGCTAGTAAATAACTAGGCATCTCACGTGTAGAACTGGTTAGGCAGATCTTCGATGGTGAAAACTCGGAATATAGGGTAAGTTGCCTCTATTCTGATATGTATCAGGAAGATATAAATAATAGATTATGCACTTTCTAACACATATGACCTAGCTTAGTAGATTGTGACACAAACGGACTCTCTAAAAGTAAATGGGTATAGCGCCAATGAGAATCGAACTCAACTAAGAAGTACGCTGACGCTTACTAAAGAGTAATCTCACTTGATTAGAAACATAAAATATCGCGCAGCCAACCACGTCGAGAGGTGCCTCATTATTTATCGAGTGATAAGAAGTGCTAGAGTCAGTGAATAGTATACCCACTTATTAAATACTTATAGACTTACTGCGTGGATATATATACCTAGTGGATTAATAAGCTCAAGATTCTATATAATAATACTAAAGGTTATTTCCAGTGGAGTAACATGATATACAGGGTGACCAGAAAAAAACAGAACCCCAAATATTATTTTCCCAAATTAACCTAAACCTAAACCCCAAGCCCTAATCCTAAACCCTAAGCCCTAAACCTAAACCCCTAATTGAGTAATCATAATGTTACAAGGGTGATCCCAGAAAAAACAGAACCCATCAAAGGTTGTAAAAACTGTTCTTTTAACTTTTTTAAAAAGTTTTAAGTCAACATGGTTAGGGTTAGTGTTAGAATTAGGGGTTTAGGGTTTGTTAATGGGAAATTAAAATTAAATAATTTGGGTTCTGTCTTTCTGGGTCTCATGTTACTCAACCAACAGGAAATAACCTGAAATAGAATATATATCTATATTTTTTATTTATTATATATATATCTATAATAATTAGTATAGCACTAACATGGTTAGCGAAAAGTTAAATGTAGATTCAGATGAGCGTGTGCAAGATTTTTCATGAGCGATGACCATTAGAGACGTGTAGCGAAATAAATGGATCTCTGTGCTTCTGGCGACCTGAAAGGATGATGATCAGATGACGATGATGGACTGATGATGATGATGATGGTACGTATATATATATACATATATATATGTGTTGTGTGTGTGTGGTTGTGTGTATGTGTGTCTGTGGTGGGTGTGATTTGTTTAATATGTCAGTATGTGTACGTATGTACAAGTGCACACACACCAATTTCCAAATTCCCACGGTTTAATTTACCTAAAACACGCCAGGCATAGAGAGATATACATTTATTAATTATTTCTTGACGTTTTTGTCTTAATCCATCACACCAGACGGATGGACAGACGTACGGCTTTGATTTCTTTCGACCAATAAAAACGTAAATTGGATCTCATTGTGACACAGCAGATAAAACACAACAAAAACAAAAAAAAAACTATGATCGAAAATATTGGCACTGCCAAAATATCCAAAGTCTTTTATTCAGTCTTTTCAGGAATTTTGTTTCTTTTCGGGAATTCTTTATCTTGGTGCATTAGACGACCGCTCTTAAATCCTCCGATGTTTTTGTTTTTTTTGGAGCATGTCAGTTAGTATGTTTTCATCCGAACGCCCCGCAACGAAGAAGGATGTGACACACAGGTTCCAATTTAAAGCGGTGTCAGCGGGTTGTCTTCCTTCTAGTAGACCACGTTGCTGTACTGAGGCTTCACCCCATCTATAAGTTATTACTGTAATTACCTGGAAATAGACTTTGTTTTTTAACAAATTGGAGAATATATAATTCGTGCTCATTATGCATGCTGAAGTCGCAATTATTGTTATAATATATATACTATATAAATATAGTATGTCTGTGTGTGTGTGTGTGTAGTGTGTGGTGTGTGTGTGGTGTGTGTGTGGAGAAAAGTAGAACAAACACGGATGATTCATGGAAACTGGATGTTTATTGTCGATCGATGCCAACGTTCGAGCGCGCCATTTTGACCATAATCAGAACAAAAGCCTAGTTCTTTGCCTTCAAATGAAGAACATTTTCAGATTGAAGCAAGAACTGGGCTTTTTGTCTTGATGATAGTCAAATGGCCGAACGTTGCATCATCGAAATAAACATCCAGTTTCCATAACATCCCGCGTGTTTGTCTAACTTTTCTCCACAATATTGTCGGATTAACCTCCTCACAATTCTCTCTCTCACACACACACACACACACACACACACATTATATAATATATATAGTAATATACTTATATATAATTATTATATATATTTAAAAAAAACAAATTCATTTGGGAAGAAATTGACATAGCTGGACTGTTCAGTTCAAATTCTTTTGATAAAGAGGTATACCTCGAAAATTCTAGAAATAATAAAAATACAGGTCCAACACACAACACCAATGTACCTGAGTATTATTATTTTTTATTTATCCATAACTGCATTGTGATAGCCTTCTAAATCAACTCTCCTACCAATATATATATATATAAGTATATATATAAATATATATATATATATATATTATATATATATTATATATAAGTAAAATGAATAAATAAAAGTTTGGACTTTTTTTATTATCATTGGAACAATAAAAAGCCTAAACTTTTTATTCATTCATTTAATTTATTTATCAACACTCTATCAGCAGATATTGAAGCACTCTTTTAATAACACTGTACATTGGAATTACTCCGCTTTTTCAAAGTCTATAGTGCCAACTAACATACACACACACACACAACAACACACACACACACATATAATATATATATTTATATATACTATATATAATCTTCATCATACAATGACTGCTAATTTACATAGTAACATTGGCAATCAACAAAGCCTTCATCAGATGATGTCTCTGGGTCAGCATGTCTTCGGGGCCGAAGCAGTCATTACAACCAGCCCAGAGCGCCCTATGGAGTATCTCACGATACCACGCAGACTTTGTAAGTTGGAAAAGCACATGTAGGATAACGGCCATATCCATGCTGATGCGTTAGAGTCTTTATCCTAGATCTTTATATATATATATATATATATATATAAATATAGGTAATATATAATATACTTTGGAGGGTACATGTGGCTTAATTGAAGTCATACCTAATTTTGAAAATTAATTGTTAATAATTAATGAATTTAAGGCGGGCATATATGTTCAAGAATTGTAAGGCTAAAAAAAATCGAGAAAATGTCAGTACTGAATGTAACATTTCGACTATTAGGTCTTCATCATGAAAGGATATAAGACATGAGAGAGACTGCTCGGTGTGTGGACTATTGAAACCTCGACTGTCAAAGGTGACAGGCGAAGTCCCCTCTAACCGTTACACTAGCTGGCCATTCCCACATTCTTCTTTGTTTTGAAACTTATTTAATTCCACTTTTTATTGACCTTGCTACACGACAGTATGAGGGTAAGTAAACAAAACAGATTTTTCCAAAATTGTATGACTTCATTAACGCACATATCCTCCAAATATTGGTCGGCTTGAAAGCCATAATAAAAATACGCATTTGTTTGTATTATATTTCCATGTCATTGTTCATATCTATCTGGGTAAATACAGCTTCAAAACTAGTATTTTTATGACTAACACCTTATATATATGATATTAGTATATATTATATAATATAATAAATATATATATTATATTATATAGATCCCACANTTATCAAACATTTTTAAACCACTTTTCTTACTAGATTTAAACTAAGTTAGAAACCTAACAGGTACTTCCGTAAAACCCATAATGGATAATTGTTTTTGTTTTTTTTTACTGTTTTTTTTATATAGAATCTGACAGACATTGTATATAATACAATGAAATGAGGTTTGTTTTTGGTTTAGTTGGATTTTAACGGTATTTCCAACGTTTGTTGGGTTATTTCCTGCCGAAAGAAGATTTTTTATTTCCTGCTTGGTTGTATTCAATTTTTAAAAACTTCATTTTTATCACATTTTTTAATCATTTTTTTTCTATTTAACTTATAGTTACACGGGAAACCAAGTTGGAGTGAACGGCGGGAAGTTAGCGATGAAAGGGGTACTCCATACACTCCTATTGGAAAGAAATAAAATTCATCCTAACCAAAGTGTATACATTTCTTCTAATAATTTCTTCAAATAAAACTTAATATAAAATGCAATCGTTTTTCTTCCAATTTTAAAACTCATCTCATTCTATTCAACTATATTTGGGATAACTGACAGGATACTACCACACATGGGTGAAGTGAAGAAGAGTAATGGGGAATAAAGAGGTACTCCCACACACACCCATTGGAATAAAACATTTCCATCTAACGCATATATTAGTTTCTTCCAACCATTTCTTCAAATATAATAGTTTATATAAAAATGCAAGTCTTTTTTATCACATTTTAACAAACTCGTTTTTCTTTTGTTTAAGCTATATTGGGAATACTAACATGTAACTAACCACTTAATGTTGGAGTGGAACTGGAAAGTAATGCGAATGAAGCGGTACTCCACACAAACTGCATTGGAACAATACATTTCATCCTAACAAAAGTATATATATCTTTCTTCTAATCATTTCTTCAACATAATTTGAATATAAATGCAAATTGTTATATAAACAACCCAACATCGGTTATAAAACGGATGATAAAATATTCAGTTTTAGAAACATTTAATACCAACCGAGCTTGAATATAACAAATCCACTTCGGCATAAAATAACCCAATAAGGGTTGACATTCACTTCCCTTGTTTACTTTTTTTAAAAAAAGGTAGAAATGTTAAGCTTTCTTAGAGCACGAAAAAAGACGTCCGATCAGATCGACTGTACCGTTCCATTCTGTATGGACAGCTAACATCTGGTAAAAGACAGATTGGTCGCCCCCTACTGCGATTCAAGGATGTCTGCAAAAATGATCTCAGGTGCTTTGGCATTGTTCTTTCTAGCTGGGAAAATTTGGCTCAAGACCGCCCTCGGTGGCGGCAGAATCTCCATAGAGGACTGTACATGTCAGAAGTCACCCTGATACAACATCATGAAGCTAAGAGGTCCATAAGAAAGCAACGGCAACAAAGCATCGGAACATCATCATCTACAGGGACAACCTACAAATGCAAAATCTGTGGTCGAGAATGTTTCTCAAACATAGGACTTCATAGTCACAGGAGGCACTGCAACTTCAGGGGCACACAAAAATGTTTATCATAGTCTTTTGAGACTGAATTGCCAATGAAGGGTTGACATGCAGTAAAATCCAACAAACCAAATCAAACCAAACCAAACCTAGTCATATATATATATATATATAATATATATATATATATATATATATATATATAATATATAATGTGTGTGTGGTGTGTGTGTGTGTGTAGTGTGAGTGTGTGCGTCTGTTCGGATTCATATAACACAAAACAGAAAAAAAGACAATTTCTGTATCATGGGTTTTACGTAGTACCATTTAGGTTTCTAACTTTAGGTTAAGTAGAAGAAAATAAGTTTTTAAAATGTGATAAAATATTCAGTTTTAAAACATTGAATACCAACCAAGCATGAAAACAACAAATCGTATTCGGCATAAAATAACCCAACAAGAGTTGACATGCCGTAAAATCCAACTAAATAAAACAAACCCATTCATGTATTATATGCATATGTCTGTTCGGATTCCTATAATAAAAAAAAAAAACAGAAATAAAAAAGACCATTCATGAATCATGGGTTTTACGTAGTACCTGTTAGGTTCCTAACTATAGGTTAAATAAAATAAGAAAATAAGTTTTAAAAATGTGATAAAATATTGAGTTAAAAAAAATTGAATACCAACCGAGCATAAATAGAACAAAACAAAACAACTTTGGCATAAAATAACCCAACAAAGTTTGACATGCCGTAAAAATCCAATAAACCAAACTTAGTCATATATTTATATACATATGTCTGTTCAGTTCATATAACACGAAACAGAAATAAAAAAAAGACAGTCCATACATCATGGGTTTCACGTACTACCATTTAGAATAAATAGAAAAAAATAAGTTAACAAAAGATAAGAAATTTAGTTAAAAAGAAAAACACCAACCAAGCATAAAATAGAACAAAAAACATCTTTGACATAAAATAACCCAACAAGAGTTAACATTCCGTAAAATCCTACAAACCAAACCAAACCAAGTCATATATTATATACATCTGTCTGTTTCAGCTTCACGTAAGACTTAATCTTAGCCTAAGTAATTTGTTTATTTATAATTGAAGTTACATGTACGCATAATTATTTTATCTTTTCAACTTGAGCATGTTTTTAAATATTACACTATTGATCGAGTATAGTGCTTGAGCTTTTTGATAGGTTATGCGGTTTGCAATTTAATTATAGACATCTTTGAATTGCAAAGTATTATGTCGAATTTTTCCCGCTAATTCCCCGGAGACAGCGCTGAGGAATCAACAGCTTAATACAGTTTCGCTTATTTCAAGAAGCTCTGTACTGAACGGAGTAACCTTGTCTTGAACACAAAGCAATCACTCCTGAAAATGGTAAATTTTCTGCTGGAAGCAGAACCAATTGTTAAAACGCAGAAGATGGTCGGTACCAAACGAGATAAACGAATAACTAATAAAGGAAACGGAACGCTGAACTAAAGAAATAAATAAAAAGGAACATAAAAGAAAAAATAAATAAATAAAATAAATAAATATATATAAAGAAATAGACATTAGTACACAAGAGCGAAAGGAAGTTGAAAAGAGTGGAATGAAGAAGGAAAGACAACAAGCTGGCGATGACAGAACGAAAGGATTGGTATAAACGAAGAAATAGACTTCCTTTTAAAGATCTGTTTTTTTTAATTACCAAAAAAAACAAAAAACAAAAAAAAAAAAAGCAAAAAAAAAAAAACGATGTGTTCGTCTACCAAATGAACTTGTATAACATTAAGAATTATAGCTTATGGCCAAGTCATGCTGAAATCACCGGTTCCTGGAAGATCATCGAAGTTAAGCAGCGATAAGCCTGTTCAATATTTAGATGGGTGTCTATTTGAATTACAGCAGGTACTGTAAGTAACGTGATATCAAAATGATTTGATTCGGCATTAAATGACCCAAAAAGGGTTTATATGGCGTAAAACGAAACCAACCAACCAACCAACTAACCAACTGAAAATTATTATCAAACGAAAAAGCACGGAACGTTAGTACAAAAGATCGAAAGGAATTTTACAAAGAGAGCGGCATTAAATGACCCAAAAAGGGTCGATATGCCAAAAAAACAAAACAACCAACCAACCAACCAACCAACCAATTGAGAATTATAATCAAACGAAACAGCAAGGAACATTAGTACGAAACAGCGAAAGGGAAGTTTGAAAAGAGAACGGAAAGAAGAAGGAAAGACAGCAAGCTGGCGATGACAGAACGAAAGGATTGGTATAGACGAAGAAATAGACTTCTCTTTTCTAAATTACAAAAAAACCCAAAAAAAAACCATGTGCTCGTCTACCAAGCATGGACTTGTCTAACATTAAGAAGTATAGCTTATGGCCAATCATCGAAGTTAAGCAGCGATTAGTCTGTTCAATACTTAAATGGGTGTCCATTTAAATGACTGCAGGGAATGTAAGTAACGTGATATCAAATTGACTTGATTCGGCATTAAATGACCCAAAATGGCTTCATATGCCGTAAAACGAAACCAACCAACCAACCAACCAACCAACCAACTGAGAATTATAATCAAACGAAAAAGCACGGAACCTTAGTACAAAAGATCGAAAGGAAGTTTAAAAAGAGAGCGGCATTAAATGACCCCAAAAGGGTCGATATGCCGTAAAACCAAACCAACCAACCAACCAACCAATTCATAATTATAATCGAACGAAACAACAATGAACTTTAGTACGAAACAGTAAAAGGAAGTTTGAAGAAGGAAAGACAGCAAGCTGGCGATGACAGAACAAAAGGATTGGTATAAACAAAGAAATAGACTTCCGTTTAAAGATTCTGTTTTTAAATTAACCAAAAAAAAAACAAAAAAAAACACGATGAGTTCGTCGACCGAGCATGAACTTGTATAAGTCAAACATTTCTATGAAAGTGGCACGAGGCGTAATGGTTGTCATCTCCTATAGTATACCT
Organism: Doryteuthis pealeii; assembly: GCA_023376005.1. Lineage (NCBI taxonomy): Eukaryota > Metazoa > Mollusca > Cephalopoda > Myopsida > Loliginidae > Doryteuthis > Doryteuthis pealeii. The sequence goes on from CM042169.1 coordinate 70,214,843, forward strand.
GCATACCCGTGGCTGCATATTGGTATACTTGTTTTCTTTGCTAGGATACAACTCAACCCAGAATAAGACAGGAATCAAGCTAGAAGAAAGATGGCCGCCGACCAAATAGGACCAGTAAGAACTGATCACCATCATCTCTCCTCTCTCGCTATATATATATATATATATATATATATATATATGGTATTTGTGGAAAAAGTGACTTACCGGTGAAAATGGTTACAGTGGTTAGATGATTCATGTTTCACAATGATAAGACAGCGATATAACAAATATAAAGTGCTCAATACATTGGTAGAGCAAATTTATTATCCTAAAGGTACACGGTAATAACCTATTCGAGTTTTACCATAAGGATCTTCAGGGTTAAATCCACTGGATTAATCTAGATATTGATTAATTTCCGTCGATTTTACGTGTGTTTTACATATAATTCATACAAGGAATTTATAAATCCCTCAAGAGAGCTCAATGTAGAATAATCAATAAATTATCTTAAATACAGAGCAATATTTAACTTTCAAAGACAGAAAAAGCCTAACAAACCATAATTCCGTAATAATTTATTTCGACCAGAAACTCTTTTAAAACCTCCTCTCTCTCTCTCTCTCTCTCTCTCTTCTCTCTCTCTCTCTCTCTCTATCTCTCTCTCTCTCTCTCTCTCCTTACACAGAAAAATTACTACGTGAACAACCCTGGTTTCTTTTGTTTTGTCTGTGAACCGATTCATAGAGGTAAAGAATACCCAATATATATATATATATATATATATATATATATATATATATATATATCGCAATGCTATCACTAACAATACATCCGAGCTATCCCAAGCATTTGACTCAGCTATCGCTGAACTCTTATCTATAAATGCTTGTTTGACTGACTATACAGATGAGTGCTTCTCCGTCTTGCACAGAGCCAGGTCTAAACAACATCTAGCAGTCCTTGAGGCTGTTAGTATTTCTTTTCTCAAACCTACTCTGTGCAGATAAACACCGAAACACTCCATCTATTTACTGGGAGTTATTCATAACCCTGGTTTAACCTAGGGCACACACACATACCCCTCTTTCCCCATTGTTTTTGTCCCCCCCACACACACACTCTCTGGTTTACCCCTATTCGTTCTTATTAATTTCTTTACATTCTGACTTTTAATTGTCCCCGGTGTATATACTTAAAAAAAAGTACCGGTCGAAAAGACCTTCGTAGCCCCTTTATTTTATATTTTATTTCATAATAAAATATCACCTCCCTATTTACATATGATTCCGCTACTTTTAATAGTTTATAAGTTTTCATGTACCAAATATATATATATATATATATATATATATATATATATATATATATATATATATATATATATATATATATATATATATATTTATGGAAACAATTGGTTTCATGCTATACAAGTTTAATTTTTTAAGCGGTGCAATCGTTAGGCAGCGAAAAAAATTGAAAATGTAAAAAATATGGTCAATATATATTTGTTTAACTGCGTCCGCTTTGTTAATATATGTGTTTGCGTGTGTGTTAGTAAATATTTATTTAATAACGCTCTATCACAGATATGAGCACTCTATTCATATATAAATGGTATTTGGTGGGTATGTATGTCCACAGGAAACTACGAAAGTAAAACAATTACCGACAATGTAAATATATACACATTCCCTATCATCAGATCTTGCTTTTTGAGCAAAAATAATGATGATTTTTTTAAATGAAATATTTATTTATTTATTAACGCTCTATCACATATGGTGAGGTTCCAGTTTTGAAGGTTTGGGGAATGTGAAGCACTCCTTCATCACCATTGCTCCCTGGTCCACTCTGATCCGCAGTGGTAGTACCTGTTAGGGTCCCATCCATGGGTTAAATAGAAAAATCTATTTATAAAAAAATTGTATTATCTATTAAGAATTGATTTATTTCAAAATTTTATCGGCATTAAATGACCCACTGAGGTTGATATGCCGTAAAACTAAACAAAACAATCAAATCTATCACATATATTGAGCACTCTATGCAGCTGCATGGGAAATTTGGTAGGCAAAGAGTTAAGTTTAAAAGATATACAGGTAACTATTTATGGTCTATTCTTTGTGGCGAAAGAAAATAAAGAATAAAGAATTCTCAAGGTAAGAAAGAAACTACACCGTTGTGAACAGTTTGAAGAATCCTGGATTACAAGGTTATTCCCTGTAACGGTTCGTGTTTTGAAACGAAGGGATATCTTGGTTTATATAAAGAAACGAGACATTTCTTTTTTTTTCTGAATCCCATCTGCCTTCTGTTACTGAAAGAGTCTTAGTTCCATTCGAAGGTTCAACGACATTTAGTCGAGAGTTATTCTATTTTTTATTTTCTTTATTTTGGGGGGCGCCTCAGGCACTGCAGTGGGTGTGGTTACATATGCTTCCGACATTCCTGAGATTCTTCCGGATCACTGGCAGATCTTTCGTTCCCATGTTTCCGTAAAGGTTACTATATTTTCAAGAGAAATATATTCCTGGATCGACTGATCAATATATGTGGTGTAGTAGCTATTGTTGTACTACCAAAATAGAAAATGAAAGAATATCTATCAATCTATCTATCTCTCTCTCTCTCTCTCTCTCTCTATATATATATATATATATATATATATATATATATATATATATTTATATATGAGAATGGGAAATGAATCCGACAATATGAGAAAAAAATGAGTAAAGAAAAGAAATGTAGATGGATAAAAATGAATTTTATCGATATCACATTTAATCGATATCACTTACACATGTGTTTCGGTCTGTTTATCAAAATGTATACGGATTTACGTTATTATTATTATTGAAATAATCAGATGGAGTTGAAACGATGATGATAATAATAATAGGAAAAATGCATAAAATGTTCCGTACACAGATTTTGCCGACCTTCATCAGAGTAGTATTTTTATTTTTTGAGTTGGAGACAAGAATAGAATTTCAAAAGTTCGAAAAAGAATATTTTTAAAAATATTTATGAACGCATATATATATATATATATATATATATATATATATATATATATATATAATAGAGTAAACTACAGACACGTGTTTCGAGGTATCACCTCTCATCAGTGTAGTTATACCACAATGGAAACAAATGGTTTCATGCTATACAAGCTTAATTGTTTAAGCGGTGCAATCGTCAGGTAGCGAAAACATTTGAAAAATGAAAAAAATATGGTCAAATATATTGTGTGTTTGTTAAACTGTGTCTGTTTGGTTAATATATGTGTTTGCGTGTGTTAGTAAAATATTTATCTATTTATTTATTAACGCTCTATCACAGATATTGAGCACTCTATTCATATATAAATGGTATTTGGTGGGTATGTACGTCCGCAGGAAACTACGAAAGTAAAACAATTACCGACAAAGTAAATATATATACACATTCCCTATCATCATATCTTGCTTTTTGAGCAAAAAATGATGATTTTTTTGTATTCGTGAAGATAATTAAACAATAAAATTTAGATGGTGATATATCCGGGTTAAGGGATATATTATGAAGTTGTAGTCAGGTATATTATCGCAGTAGTAGCTGGTGCGTCGAGTAGCTGTAATTGCAGTACGTCTTCCGATCAGTCGTCGTGGTATTCTTGCTAGTAGGCTAGTAGGCTAGTAGGCGCTTGTACCACTACTGTATCGAATATTTATAGAGGACACTATCCAATCAGATTATAGTGAGGGGGTACCTAGGTATTTACATAGTCATTACATCAGATAGTACCAACATGGGATTCTTTTTTTTTTCTTTTTTTTCTTTTTACGTAAGGATGGGGCATCCTGCGAGAATCCAACAGAGAATATTACATACTTTCTGCCACAAGGAGTATCTATAGATACTACACTCTTTTCTACCTAGGATTTCAATGAGTACAACAGATTTTCTGCTACAAAAGTATCTACTGATGCTACTCTCTGTTCTACCTAGGATTTCAATGAATATTATATACTTTATGCTACAAGGAGTACCTTTTAATACCACACTCTTTTCAATCTAGGATTTCAAAGAACTGAACAAGGATTAACTTACTGATCCCAAACTCAACACTGACTTGGAAACTAAACGCCAAAAATGGCGACCAAAATTTGAACGGACATTGTATATAAAATAAAACAATTTATTTTATATATAATAAGCATTTCTTTTGTTCTTAGCTTTTACAAAAAGTAAATTAGGTCTGAGACCTGTCAGCTGTTCCTTATAACTATTCATTTTAAATCCACAGAATGTTTAATGTCATTCCACAGATTATCCAACTTTGCCTTGAAGGAGTTTAGAGATGGACATTCACTACCGATGAAGGTAGTTTATTCCATATATTCACCACTCTGTAGCTAAAATAATTTTGTCTTGCGTTTGCTTTACAAGATTTTTTAAGGAGTTTTAATTTATGTCCCCTTGTATAGATATTTTGAGCAATGTTTAGTATATCAGAGTTCGTTGAATAAAAACCATGCGTGTATTTGTAGGCTTCAATCATATCCTCTCTCATACATCGGAAAACCAGACTTGGTAGGTCAATGTTCCTAAGTCTTTCTTCATACGAAAGGGATTGTAAATTATTCACTAATTTAGTAGCTCTCCTCTGGAGTCTCTCAATGAGTTTTTTTTTTTTAATTCTTAAACTTTTTAAAATTCCTACTCATGCATATGTCCATTTAACGGTTTTTTTTATTGTAACTTTATCAGAAAAAAATGTGTTCATTTCGATAATATACGCTTCTGAGTTAAAAAAAGAAAAAAAAAGAAAAGAAAAAAAAAAGATTTTTGAAAATCCGATAAATTAAATGTTCGATAAAGTTCTTTTTTTTACAATCGGTAAAGTTCATAAGTCAAATGTTTTATTGTTTTTTGGGTTTTTTGTTATGTTTTCTTTTCTTTTTTACATTCACCACACCTGTACTTATTAACCGCTAAATATCAACTCGTTTGGTTGAAATGTTATGTAGCGGGATCAATTGAAGTGTGTGTAGATAGGTAATTACATTTTCAATACGTGATGTCTAGTTTAAGAAATACGTAGTTTCTATACTTATCTTATACTGAGAGAAAGAAAGAAAGAAAGAAAGAAATAAAGAGAAGGAAATGTAAACAGAATTAAATAAAGAACAAAGGAAAGAAAAAGAAGAAAAAGAAAGAAAGAAAGAAAGAAAGAAAGGAGAAAAGATGGTAATAGAAAAATCAGAAGAGAAGAAAAAGGAAAGAAAGGGGAGGAAATAAAAAAATTGAAAAAGAAAGAAAGAAAGAAAGAAAGAAAGAATAAAGAGAAAGGAAAAATCAGAAAAAGGGAAAAAGAAGGAAAAGAAACGGGGAAAGAAAAAATTGAACAGAAAGAAAGAAAGAAAGAAAGAAAGAAAGAAGCAGGGAAGATCAGAAGAAGAAAAGAAAAGGTGGGGAAAGATAAAAACAGAAGGAAAGAAGATGGAAAGAAAGAAGAGAAAATTGTAAAGAATTAATGAAAGAAAGAAAGAAAGAAAGAAAGAAAGAAAAAGTAAAGCTTTTAAAGAAAGAAACAGAAGAAAACTAATGGGAAAGAAATAAAGAAAAAGGAGAAAAAAACAATGAAAGAAAACAATGAAAGAATGAAAAGGAAAGAAAATAATTGAAAGAATGAAAGGAAGAGATAAAATCAGAAGAAAAGAAAGAAAGAAGAGGGGAGTCTCAAGTTCGGTTCTCATTGGGCACCCGATACTTCTGGCCTTGAGCCACATCTAACCTAAGCTTAGTAAATAACTAGGGCATCTCACGTGGTGTAATGGTTAGCAGATCTTCATGGTGAAACTCGAATATGTTATTTCTGTAGACACTAGAATAATAGATACGCTCTACTTACGTACTGAGCACTTTATATCTGTTATAACGCTGACTTATCCGAGTAACACTTATACAAACCAAATATGGAGACCAACCCAATAGTTTTATCAGTAAGTCATATATATATAATATATAATATATATATATATATATATATATATATAGGTTATTTCCTAGTTGGGTAACATGATATTACAGGGTGACCCAGAAAAAAACAGAACCCAAATTATCTATTTTCCCATTAACCTAACCCTAAACCCCAACCCTAATCCTAACCCTAACCCTAAACCTAAACCCCTAATTGAGTAACATAATGTTACAGGGTGACCCAGAAAAAACAGAACCCACAAAGGTTGTAAAAACTGTTAATTTTAACTTTTTTAAAAGTTTAAGTCCAACATGGGTTAGGGTTAGTGTTAGAATTAGGGTTAGGGTTTGTTTAATGGGAAATAAATAAATAATTTGGGTTCTGTTCTTTCTGGGTCACTCATGTTACTCAACAAGGAAATAACCTATATATATATATATATATATATATATATATATATATATATATATATATAGCACTAACATGGTTAGCGAAAAGTTAAATGTAGATTCTAGATGACGTGTGCAAGATTTTTCATGAGCGATGACCATTAGAGACGTGTAGCGAAATAAATGGATTCTGTGCTTTCTGGCCGACCTGATAAGGATGATGATGATGACGATGATGGATGATGATGATGATGATGGTCGTATATATATATACATATATATATGTGTGTGTGTGTGTGTGTGTGTATGTGTGTCTGTGTGTGTGTTTGTGTTAATATGTCAGTATGTGTACGTAATGTACAAGTGCACAACACACCATTCCAATTCCCACGTTTATTTACCTAAAACACGCAAGGCATAGAGAGATATACATTTATATATTTCTTGACGTTTTTGTCTTAATCCATCAACCCAGACGGATGGACAGACGTACGGCCTTTGATTTCTTTCGACCATAAAACGTAAATTGGATCTCTTGTGACACAGCAGAATAAACACAACAAAAAACAAATAAAAAAAACTATGATCGAAATTTGGCACTGCCAAAAATATCCAAGTCCTTTTATTCAGTCTTTTCAGGAATTTTGTTTCTTTCGGGAAATTCTTATCTTGTCATTAGACCGACCCGTCTTAAAATCCTCCGAATGTTTTTGTTTTTTTGGAGCATGTCAGTTAGTATGTTTTCATCCGACGCCCCCGCAACGAGAAGGATGTGACACAGGTCCAATTTAAAGCGGTGTAGCGGTTGTCTTCCTTCTAGTAGACCCGTTGCTGTACTGAGGCTCTCACCCTCTATCAAGTTATTTACTGGTAACTGGAAATAGACTTTGTTTTTTTAAAGATTGGAGAATATATAATTTCGTGCTCATTTCATGCTAAGTCGCAATTATGTTATTATATTATATATATAAATATATATGTTTGTGTGTGTGTGTGTGTGTGTGTGTGTGTTGTGTGTGTGTGTGTGAGAAAAGTAGACAAACACGGGATGTTATGGAAACTGGATGTTTATTGTCGACGATGCAACGTTTCGGCCATTTTGACCATCATCAGGACAAAAGCCCAGTTCTTGCTTCAATGAAGAACATTTTCAGAATTGAAGCAAGAACTGGGCTTTTGTCTTGATGATAGTCAAAATGGCCGAAACGTTGCATCATCGACAATAAACATCCAGTTTCCATAACATCCCGTGTTTGTCTACTTTTCTCCACATATTGTCGGATTAACCTCCTCACATTTCTCTCTCTCACACACACACACACACACACACACACAATATATATATAATATATATATATATATATATATATATATATATATATATATTTAAAAAAAAATTCATTTGGAAGAAATGACATAGCTGACTGTTTCAGTTCAATTCTTTTGATAAAGAGGTATTACCTCGAAAATTCTAGAAATAATAAAAATACAGGTCAACACACAACACCAATGTTACCGTATTATTATTTTTTATTTATTCCAAACTGCATTGTGATAGCCTTCTAAATCAACCTCCTAACCATATATATATATATATATATATATATATATATATATATATATATATATATATATATATATATATATAAATGAATAATAAAAGTTTGGACTTTTTTATTATCATTGGAACAATAAAAAGCTAAACTTTTTATCATTCATTTATTTATTTATCAACACTCTATCACAGATATTGAGCACTCTTTTAATAACACTGTACATTGGATTACTACCGCTTTTTCAAGTATAATAGTGCCAACCATACACACACACACACACACACACACACACACACATATATATATATATATATATATATATATATATATATAATCTTCATACATACAATGACTGCTATTTACATAGTAACATTGCAATCAACAAAGCCTTCATCAGATGATGTCTCTGGGTTCAGGCATGTCTTCGGGGCCGAAGCATCATTACCACCAGCCCAGAGCGCCCTAGTAGTATCTCACGATACCACCAGACTTTGTAAGGTTGAAGTCACATTGTAGGATAGCCATATCCATGCTGATGCCGTTAGAGCTTTATCCTAGATCTTATATATATATATATATATATATATATATATATATATATATATATTGGAGGGTATGTGCTTAATTGAAGTCATACCTAATTTTGAAAATTAATTAGTTAATAATTAATGAATTTAGGCGGGCATATATGTTCAAATGTAAGGCTAAAAAAATCGAGAAAATGTCAGTACCTGAATGTACATTTCGACCTATTAGGTTTCATCAGCAAGGATAAAGACATGGGAGACTGCTCGGTGTGTGACTTGAAACCTCGACTGTCAAGGTGACAGGCGAAGTCTCTAACCGTTACACTAGCTGGCCATTCCCACATTCTTCGTTTGTTTTGAAACTTATTTATATTCCACTTTTTATTGACTTGCTACACGACAGTATGAGGGTAAGTAAACAAACAAATTTTCAAAATTAGGTATGACTTCAATTAAGCACATATCCTCCAAATATTGTCGGCTTGAAGCCATATAAAAAATAAACGCATTTGTTTGTATATATATTCCATTCATTGTTCATATCTATCTTGGTAAATACAGCTTCAAACTAGTACTTTTATGACACACCTTATATATATATATATATTATATATATATATATATTATATATATATATATATATATAATCCACAAGTCAAGAGAAGAAATCTTCCTTACGACACAATAGTTTTATTTAAAAAAATGTCGCAGTTCGAGAGCTCAATGTGTGCTCTTAATATTAGAGTCACAGAGCAAATATATAAGTCAAGAAATAACAAAAGACTTAGAGTTTGAGCGTTATAGTCTATTTCAGGGAGCTTAATATATATATATATATATATATATATATATATATATATATATATGAAAATAGGAAAGTATTTAGGCAGTGATGATACAAGGTGTGTTAAAAACGTATCGAGATTTTCTGTACTCTTTGACACACCTTTTATTTTGAAGAAATTAACGTTCAATTCATTGTTCATTTCTATCTTGGTAAATACAGCTTTAAAATCTGTACTTTTTGACTCACCTAGTATACTGAAAATAAGAACGTTCCATTCTTTGTTCATTTTTATCTCGGTAAATACAGCTACAAACTCGGCATTTTTATGACACACCTTGTATTCTGAAAAAAGATTACGTTCCATTGATTGTTCATTTCTATCTTGGCAAATATACCTCCAATCTCGATATATTTATGACACACCTTATATATATATATATATATATGTGTGTGTTGTGTGTGGAGTGGGGTATGAATATAGAAAAGTATTTAGGCAGTGATCCTTTATTAATAAATATTTGATCAAACGTCAGAGAAAAGTATTTTTCTAATAATTGGTAACATAGGTCAGTGACTACTGAAGAACTTGCACGGAAGCCATTTGGCTTTTTTTTATATATCGTTATTGTCAACATCAAAGGCGTTAATGATCACAAGAAAATCCTCTGATAATAGATCTTTTCTTTTTTCCCTTTTTGTTTTAGTTCTTCATTACGTACGTGATTTACACACGAGATAACACAAAGTCAATATTCTTTCGGGACAGAATATGTCAATTAGTTTTTAAGTACATCAAGATCTCCCAGAACTTTCATTAATCAGGGTATTATGTGACTATTCATCAATGTGTTGTCTCTATTTCTCTACCTGTCTCAGTACAATATCAAAAACGAATTGTTTTCGGATTTACTGTCTCTTGTATCATAATAATCTTCATACAATGACTGCTATTTACACAGTAGCATTACAACCAGCAACCGCCCTGTCGGCTGGGGCGTTAGAATACACCGACTGCACCTGTGCAGAGGTGTAAGACTCCCCCAATGGGGCCACCTGTTGGCCGTGGGTGGCGACCCGTGATGCTTAAG
>CM042169.1:70230148-70242648 GCA_023376005.1 Doryteuthis pealeii
GGTGGCGACCCGTGATGCTTAAGGATAGAGCCCAGGTGGATGAGCAATTCATGACATACTCCACTTTGGCCCTATCTTGGGCTAGACGGGCGGTCGGAGAGGCCCCCTCTGATCAATCGGCTGGTCACGTCAAGCCCTAGCACCTATATGATTTTCCGAACCCTATTTCCTTTATGGCAAGCCCCAACCCCTTTTTATCATATGGGTGCTAGAAGGCGGTGGCTGCGGGTCTACATGTCCTGGAAATGACGTTAAACTACGAAAGTAAAACAATTACCGACAAAGTAAATATATATACACATTCCCTATCATGAGATCTTGCTATTTGAGCCAAAATAATGATGATTCTTTTTAATGAAATATTTATTTATTTATTAACGCTCTATCACATATGGTGAGATTCCAGTTTTTGAGGTTTGGGGAATGTGGAGCACCCCTTCATCACTATTGCTCCCTGGTCCACTCTGAACCGGAGTGGTAGTACCTGTTAGGGTCCCATCTATGGGTTAAATAGAAAATGTATTTATAAAAAAATTGTATTATACATTAAGAATTGATTTATTTCAAAACTTTATCGGCATTAAATGACCCACTGAGGTTGATGTGCCGTAAAACAAAACAAACCAAACCGAACATCACAGCGTAAATATAGCAAATATTTTTCTGCGTGGAAAATGTTCAGGCGTTGAAGAAAATTGTTTAATAGTTTTTCTTCTTTTCATCAATTTAGTTTTTTTTAGAATTATATTACTGTGAAAGATTTGTATATTAGAATAGTTTTGTGTCTTTTGTAACGTTTTTATTGCACCTCAAGATTATCATGGCACGGGAGTCATGGTAGATCCTTTTCAGCATCAAAATCTTGTAGGTGAATATGAAATACTAGTTAGGGTGAAGGAAAAATATTTCATTAAAATATCATCGATACCATCATGGGTCATCGGAATTAAACCCATTTTAAAGGGTTTCTATATTTTCATTCACACTCACTGAAAGTGAACAGGCAAATATTTGTATGCATGAAAAATGTCTAGGCGTTGAAGAAAATTGTTTAATAATTTTCATCTTTATATCTTATTTATTTTTAGAATTATAATACTTTGAAAGATTTTTATATTGAAATAGTATAGAAGGGGGGAAATAGAGGGGGTAATAGATATTTGAGTCAACAAGTTCTTGCTAGGGGGGGCAACAAGAAGCGAGTCCACCGTCTTCTCGCAGGCCAAACTTTCTTTTGGTCAACACAGTCTTCGTCTTCGACCAGCAGCTGAAAATCCGTCGTCGTCGTCAAAATAATCTTTTCTGACTGTTGTCTCACGTAAGCCGTATGCTTCTCTGCTTGTCACCTTGACGCTCGACTCGCTTTGGTTATTTATGGGCATATTACCCAAACATCCGGGCACATCAGTCGAGCCTCGCGTCCGTCCAGTGCCTAAATCACATTTGTTTTTGCATGCGGAGAGACGCGGGTTCGATCACGGCAGACAAGGCAATCTCTTTTTCCTTTCTCGTTCTCCGTCACAAATAGTTTGTGTCTTTTGTATAATTATCCTTCTATCTCGAACTTATCATGACCCAATAGACATGGGAGATTCTTTTCATCATCAAAGTCCTCGTTTTAATGTAGATGAATATGAAATACTAGTTAGAGTGAAGTAAATAAGATTCATGAAAATATAATCGATATCTTCATGGGTCATTGAGTTTCAACTTATTTTTCAGGGTGTCTTTATTTTTAATTCTTATATTACTCGCACTTAAAGTGAACCAAAAAATCTTTATCTGCCGGGAAAATGCCCAGGCGTTCAAGAATATTGTTTCATAGTTTTTCTTCTTTTTATACAATTATTTCTTTTTTTTTAATTTTTTTCTTTGAAAGATATTTATATCAAAGTTTTTCTGTCTTTTGTATAGTTTTTTATACCACGTCAATGTGTTCATGGCTCGGTAGACATGGGAGATCCTTTTCATCATCAAAATACTGTAGGTGAATATGAAATACTAATTAGAGTGAAATACTATTTAGAGAGAGATATCTAATGAAAATATCATCGATACCATCATGGGTCATCGAGATTCATAGTGTTTCTATATTTTCATTCGCACTAACTGAAAGCGAACCAGCAATTATTTATCTGCGGGTTAAATGACCAGGCGTTGAAGAAAATTGTTTAATTTTTTTTTCTTCTTTTTATCGTATTTGATTTTTTAGAATTATAATTCTTTGAAATATATTTTATAATAAAATATTTTTCTGTCTTTTTTTATAGTTATAGTTTTATCTCGAGCATATCCTGACTCTGTAGATATTGGGGATTCTTTTCATCATCGAAATCCTAATTTTAACGTAAATGAATACTAATTAGAGTGAAGGAGAAATTCTTTATGAAAATATCTTCGATATCAACATGGGTCATCGGGATTCAGTTCCTTTTAAAGGGTTTCTATATTGTCATTCGCACTCACTGAAAGTGAAACAGCAAATATTTATCTGCGTGGAAAATGTCTAGGCGTTGAAGAAAATGGTTTAATAGTTTTTTCTTCTTTTTATCCACTTTATTATTTTTTTCTTAGAATTATGTTTCTTTGAAATATTTTTTATATTAAAATATTTTTCTGTCTTTTGTATAGTTATTGTTCTATCTCGAGCTTATCCCGACCCTGTTGATATTGGAGATTCTTTTCATCAACAAAATTCTTGTTTTAATCTAAATAAATATGAAATACTAATTAGAGAGACGTAGATATACTCCATAAAGATATCATCGATATCATCATGGGTAATCGAGTTCTAATTCCTTTTGGTGTGTGGAAAATGTCCAGGCGTTGAAGAAGGTTGTTTAATAGTTTTCTTCTTTTTATCCAATTTATTTATTTATTTATTTTTTTTTAGAATTTTGCTTCTTTGATTGATATTTATATCAAAGTTTTTCTTTCTTTTGTATAATTTTTATTCCACCTAAATGTTATCAGGGCACGGGAGACAATGAAGATCCTTTTCATCATCAAAATCCAGTAGGTGAATATGGAATAATAATTAGAGAGAAATATCTAATGAAAATATCATCGATATCATTATGGGTCATTGAGATTCAATTCCTTTTGAAGGGTTTCTATATTTTCATTCGCACTCACTGAAAGTGAACCAGTAAATATTTATCTGAGTGGAAAATGTCCAGGCGTTAAAGAAAATTGTTTATTAGATTTTTGCTTCTTTCTATCCAATTTACTTTACTTAGAATTATATTTCTTTGAAAGATTTTTATATTAAAATAGTTTTCTGTCTTTTGTATAGTTATAGTTTTATCTCGAGCTTATCCTGACCCTGTTGATATGGTAGATTCTTTTCATCATCAAAATCCTAATTTTAATGTAAATGAATATGGACTACTAATTAGAGTGAAGAAGAAATACTTTATGAAAATATCTTCGATATCAACATGGGTCATCGGGATTCAATTCCTTTTGAAGGGTTTCTATATTTTTTATTCACACTCACTCACTGAAAATAAACCAGCAAATATTTAACTGCGTGGAAAATGTCCAGGCATCGAAGGAAAGTGTTTAATAGTTTTTGCTTCTTTTTTATCGTTTTTTTTTTTTTTTTTAGAATTATATTTTTTGAAAGATGTTTATATTAATACAGTTTTCTGTCTTTTGCATAGTTTTTATTCCGTCTTGATTTTATCATGGCATGAGAGACAAGAAAAATCCTTTTTCGTCGTCGTCGTCAAAATCCTGTAGGTGAATATGAAATACTAATTAGAGTGAAGGAGATATACTTCATAAAGATATCATCGATATCATCATGGGTCACACGAGATTCAAACTTTATTTTGAAGGGTTTGTATATTTTCATTCGCACTCACTGAAAGTGAACCAGCAAATATTTATCTGAGTGGAAAATGTCCTAGCGTTGAAGAAACGTGTTTATTAGATTTTTGCTTCTTTTTTATCTTATTTATTTTTTTAGAATTATGTTTCTTTGAAAGATGTTTATATTAAAATAGTTTTCTGTCTTTTGTATAATTTTTATTCCGTCTCCAGCTTACCATGGCATGGGAGACAAGGACGTTTCCTTTTCGTCATCAAAATGCTGCTGTAGATGAATATGAAATACTAATTAGAGTAAAGGAAAAATATTTCATAGCATGAAAATATCATTAATATAATAATGGGTAATCGGGATTCTAATTCTTTTGAAGGGTTTCTCTATTTTCATTCGCACTCACTAAAAGTGAACCAGCAAATATTTATCTGCGTGGAAAATGTTCAGGCGTTGAAGAAAATGGTTTAATAGTTTTTCTTCTTTTTATCCAATTTATTATTTTTTTCTTTGGAATTATATTTTCTTTGAAATATTTTTATATTAAAATAGTTGTTTGTCTTTTGTATAGTTATTGTTCTATCTCGAGCTTATCATGACCCTGTTGATATGGGAGATTCATTTCATCATCAAAATCCTCGTTTTAATGTTGATGAATATGAACTACTAGTTAGTTTGAAGTAGAAATACTTCATAAATATATCGATATCAGCATGGGTCATCAAGATTCAACTCCTTTTGAAAGGTGTCTTTATTTTCATTCTTATATTACTCGCACTGAAAGTACACCAGTAATTATTCATCTAACGTGGGAAATGCCCAGAACTTGAAGAAAATGGTTTCATAGTTTTTCTTTTTTTTATCAATTTTATTTTATTTTTTTTCAGAATTATATTTCTTTGAAAGATTTTTATATTAAATATTATACTTTTGTAAAGTTATTGTTTTATCTCGGGCTTATTATGACCCTGTAGATATTGGAGATTCTTTTCATCATCAAAATTCTCGTTTTAATATAGATGAATATGTAATACTTATAAGAGTGAAGTAGATATACTCCATAAAGATATCATCGATATCATCATGGGTCATCGAGTTTCAACTTCTTTTGAAGGGTTTGTATATTTTCCTCCACACTCACTGAAAGTGAACCAGCAAATATGTATCTGAGTGGAAAATGTCCAGGCATTGAAGAAAAGTGTTTAAAAGTTTTTGGCTTCTTTTTTATCGTATTTATTTTTTTTAGAATTATATTTATTTAAAAGATGTTTATATTGATATAGTTTTGTGTCTTTTGGTATAGTTTTTATTCCGTCTCGAGCTTATCATGGCATGGGAGACAAGGAAGTTCCTGTTTGTCGTCAAAATCCAGTAGGTCAATATGAAATACTAATTAGAGTAAAGGAAAAATATTTCATAGCATGAAAATATCATTAATAAATAATGGGTAATCGGGATTCTAATTCTTTTGAAGGAAGTTTCTCTATTTTCATTCGCACTCACTAAAAGTGAACCAGCAAATATTTATCTGCGTGGAAAATGTTCAGGCGTTGAAGAAAATGGTTTAATAGTTTTTCTTCTTTTTATCCAATTTATTATTTTTTTCTTAGAATTATGTTTCTTTGAAATATTTTTATATTAACATATTTTTCTGTCTTTTGTATAGTTATTGTTCTATCTCGAGATTATCATGATCCTGCAGACATCCCCCATATCTTTTCATCATAAAAGTCCTCGTTTTAATGTAGATGAATATGAACTACTAATTAGAGTGAAGGAGATATAACTCATGAAAATATCATCGATATCATCATGGGTAATTGAGATTCAACCTCTTTTGAAGGGTTTGTATATTTTCATTCGCACTCATTGAAAGTGAACCAACAAATATTTATCTGAGTGGAAAATGTCCTAGCGTTGAAGAAACGTGTTTATTAGATTTTTGCTTCTTTTTTATCTTATTTATTCATTTTTTTTTTTTATTTAGAATTATATTTCTTTGAAAGATTTTTATATTAAAATAGTTTTCTGTCTTTTTTTATTTTTTTAGTTGTTCCATTTCGAGCTTATCATGACACGCAAACTGTCGACAAACAATAACAACTACAAACTGGATAATCAAACAATATTTATATAAAAAAAAATTCCATTGACTTCATCAAATATAACCAGATATTTACTTTTATTTCTTCTTTGTCTTTTCTTCTTCTCTTCTGACAAAACATGTCTTCCTTTTCAGCCTTTATTATTATTATTTTTTGTTCGTCTTTCGGGAGATTATAACAAAAATATACAAATAAAAAAAAAAGACAACAAAAAAATCTAAACCATGTTGACAAACCTGTGCGTCAAACCAAGGACGCTGCGGTCTTAGTGAACCTTCCGCAGGTCTCTCAACTGAGGAATGTCTTAGACAGCTAATACATTTTCAGGAGGATATGACAGGACTGGTATTCCCTCTTGCACAGTGCAAGGGACTAAGCCTTGGAATATTTCGTTGCGTCGGTGAATCTTCGACATATTGTCTTAGTTTTATTGTGGGAAGAGGAATGGTTCGGTGGCGGGGCTGGGCTGGGTGATGAGGTATGGTTTGATGGTAGGGGTTGGTGGTGGTGGTGAAGGTGATGGTGATGATTGTGGTGATGATGGCTGAGATTTTAGATTGATGATGTCAGAATTCAGAATACTTCTAAATAAAAAGACAAAGATATAAATTATTAAGGAAGGAAGGAAGGAGGGAGAGAAGGAGGATTGTGTTGAAGAAAGCACAAAAGATAATACCGTATGAAAAGTAGAGATATTGATGAATGAGACAATAATCAAAAAGAAACAAAGAAAGGAAGAAAGAAAGAAAGGAAGAAAGAAAAGAAAGAAAGAAAAGAAAGAGAAAGAAAGAACAAAAGAAAAGAAAGAAAAAGAAAGAATGAAAGGAAGAAAGAAGAATAAAAGGAAAGAAAGAACCAAAAAAAAAGAAAAAAGAAAAGAAAGAAAGAAAGAAAAGACAAAAAAGAAAGAAACAAAAAATGGAAGAAAGAAAAATAAAGAAAGAAAGAACAAAAGAGAAGAAAACAAAAAAAAGTAAGAAAAAGAAAGAAAGAACAAAAGAAGAAAGAAAGAAAAGAAACAAAAGAAAGAAAGAAAGAAAGAAAGAAAGAAGAAACAAAAAAAAGAAAAAAGAAAGAAAGAAAGAAAGTAAGGAGAACAAAAGAAAGAAAAGAAAGAAAGAAAGAACAAAAGAAGAAACAAACAAAAGAAAAACAAAAAAAGAAAAGAAAGAAAGAAAAGAGAAAAAAGAAAGAAAGAAACAGAGAAAGAAAGAAAGAAAGAGAGAAATATAGTTGGGGTGACGAAAGGATGACAGATAAGACCGGATGAAAGGCAGGTATAGCGATGAATGAGATAGAAAGAAGGAAAGAAAGAAAAGAAAAGAAAAGGGAAAGAAAACGGGGAAAAAGAAAGAAAGAAGGAAGAATTAAGAAAAAAGGCTAAGAAAGAATAAAAGATTACAGCGAATGAAAGATGGGGATATTAATGAATAAGAAAGAAAGAGAAAGAAAGAGAAAACAACGGAAAGAAAGAAGAAAGAAAAAAAGATGAAAGCAAGAAAGAAAGAGAGAAAGAAGGAAAGAAGGAATGTAATGAAGAAAGAATAAAAGATGATAGTGGATGAAAAATGAAAATAGTAATAAAAAAGAAAGAAAGAAAAAGAAAGAGAAAAAGAGAATGAAAGAAAGAAAGAAAGAAAAAAGAAGGGATAAAATAAAAATGAAAGAAAGAAAAGAAAAGAAAACGGGAAAAAAGAAAGAAAGAAAGAAGAATGAAGAAATGTGGTGAAGAATGAATAAAAGATGACAGCGGATGAAAGGTGGAAATAGTAATGAAAAAGAAAGGAAGAAAAAGGAAGAGAAAAAGTGAAAGAAAGACGAAAGAAAGAAAGAAAGGAAGAAAGAAGGAAAGAAAGAATGTGGTGAAGAAAGAATAAAATATTATAGCAGACAAAAGGTGGGGATTGTAATGAATCAGAAAGAAAGAAAAAGAAAGAGAAAAAAGGGAAAGAAAGGAGAAAGAAAGAAAGAAAGAAAGAAAGAAAGAAAGAAAGAAGGAATGTGATGAAGCAAGAATAAAAGATGACTGTGGAAGAAAGATGGGACTGAATGAAGAAAAAGAAAGAAAGAAAAAGAGAAAAAAGGGAAAGAAAGAAGAAAAAAGAAAGAAAGAAAGAAAGAAAGAAAGTAGGAAAGAAAGAAGGAAGGTGAAGAAAGAATAAATGATGACAGCAGAAGAATGGTAGGGATGACGATGAAAGTGAAAGAAAGAAAAAGACCTAACATCAGCTCCTCAATTTACCGCACAGATCCCTGTGCTACTCATACGCTGAGTTGGCGAGGGCCGGCATAAACTGGGATTTAAAAAAAGCCGAAACAGAGCAAGTTAAAAAGAAATCAGAATGTAGTAGGAGAAAGCAAAAAAACAACAAAAAAAAACAGAAAAAATATTTGTATGAATTTTTGAGTTAAGGGTTAATAATTTGTATTATTTGCATTTTACGGACTATTGTCCTCACCTTTATTGTTATATACACAAATGTATTTTCTTGTCGAATTTGTATTATTTGTATCATTTGGATAATGTAATTTTACGGATTTTGGGCATTTCGCTTTCATTTTTAACCAGAGGGTGTTGCAAGATAATAACGGTCGGAAGAATAACGAACAAGAGTATTTATATGTATTTGATCAAATGTCACAGGAAAGTATTTTTTGTAATAAAGTAGTCGTCGGGGTGGCCTAAAGTCAGTATCAGCCAATCAGCGAGGGAGTCTATCCCCTTTTCACTAGCGCTAGACCAAGGAGATTCTTTTTTGCGTCTAATGTGTAGCGCCACACCTACCATCAGGTCCTTACTTTACCGCACAGATCCCTGTGCTACTCATACGCTGAGTTGTCGAGGACCGGGATCGAACTAGGAACCATGTGGTTTCAAGCCGAACGCTAAACAGTAACAATAATGGCGATGTATTTGTGAAGAGGACAAAAGTACAAAGAGGTCGAGAGGAGAGCATCTAAGGATATATATATATATATATATATATATATATATATATATATATATATATATATATATATATATATATATATATATAAGAACGAAGAATAAAATAAAAGTATACTATGGAATGCTGGGAAGAGGTTAACGGAAGGACAATACATGGAAGAAAGGGGAGGGTAGTCTTGTTTTTATCTCTACGAAGCATGTTGACATATATTGACAAGATGCGGGCGAGATGTTTGAGCATAACATATAAATGCTATCAATTCTCTGCTGTACTCGGATGAACGAAACTGAATGGAACCCTTGCATGAATACAAAACAGCCCAGGGCCATTCAACATGTTTTAAGGACAGGGATTCAATAGGAAAAATCACATAAGTGCGACGCTGACTTGCATTTTCCCTACCTATTCTCGGAGACTATTTAAAGCAAGTGGTATCTTTCCCCTTCCGCAATAATATTTAATATCATCATCATCATGTCGCGCTATTAGCACGGATATCCATGACAATCTCTCGCCCACCTTTCCTATCATTCATTTTCCAGGGAGGTCCTCTGCGCAGCAACCTGCATCTTTGCTTAGTTGGTCAATGTAGGTCCTTGCTGGGCGGCCCACACTAGCATGCCGTGTGTTGGCTTCCACAGGAGAACGTCACTTATGAGCTCATCCTTGCTTCTCCAGCAGTGCCCGGCATGTCTTGTCCGTCTCACTCGAATGGTTTGTGAGATGGGGGGCAGGTGGCCATATAGCTGTTTTCGTCGTGGGGTGCTGCTTCCACGATTTATTCAGGACTGCACGCAGCATTCTTTGTGCAGCTCCCATCCAGCTTATTCTCAAGGCGCCTCGTTAGGGTCCATGTGGTGCATCCGTACAGCAACACTGATACAACCACCGCCTGGAAGAATTGTCGCTTAAGTTTGTCAGTGAGATCGGATTTCCATATTACTGATAATTTTGTTTGTGGCCGACCACGCTTTTCCTATTCGTGTATTTATATCGCTTTCTGTGGACAGGATATTACCACCTAGGTATGTGAATTGTTCTACTGGTTTAAGGGGCTTACCGTTGAGTGTGGTTATGTCTCCTTTCCTTTTGAAACATATGTACTCTGTTTTATCGGAGTTTACATGAAGGCCAATATTATTTGCTGCCTTCTCTAGGCTATGCAGTAGTGACTCGGCCTGTGGTGGTGTATCTTCAAGAAGTATATATATATATATATATATATATATATATATATAATATATATAATAAAGGTGAAATGAAAACATCAACAATGCTGTTAAAGAGAGAAAACAATTTATAATATAATCATAGCTGATATTGATCAATATTTCGATTTTACAAAAATCATCATCAGAGCTCATTTACTCCGTGGTGATTGTGGTCGGAGATAAATGTCAAATCAGTTCAAAAACAAAAAAAACTTAATTTTGCAAAAAAGAACGAAAGTTGTTACATTATTCGCCAATGTGGGCATTCGCGCCATATTTTTGTCAGTCATGTCGATGTGTATAACTTTTTTGTCGGTCAACTCTTTATTGTAGCGGATTTTGAGATGTCCGCTACATACTCATACTGTCGGATTCATTTCCTTTCTTTTAACTTATATATATATATGTGTGAAAATAGATGGAAGTTAATCCGACAGTATGAATTTAACATTTTTGAAAAAAACAAATGATGTTTATAATTGCTGACAGAAATCTGTTTCGACCGTTTTAATAGATCGGTCTTCATCAAATAAATTTTATTTTAAAAAATCTGAAGCAATATAGTTCATTATAGTTCATATTCTGAGTTTTATTTTAAACTATAATGCTTCTGATTTTTAAAAATAAAATTTATTTTATTTCTAACACAGAACACGCATTTTTTTAAAAATTCCAGCATTGAATAATAGCGTTCTGTTTGTACCCTTTCTTCTAACGGTTATTTATCCCGTCCTTCTCTCATATGTTGCTCTTGATGAAGACCGATCTATTAAAACGGTCGAAACAGATTTCTGTCAGCAATTATAAACATCATTATATATATATATATATATATATATATATATATATATATATATATATATATATATGTGTGTGTGTGTAGTATAGTAAGAAATTTGAAAAAACAAAGGTTTAAATAAAATGAGTGGTAAGTTTATTAGCTGACGCTGCAGTGTTTCGATCTGTTCAGTAGATCTTCTTCAGGGTATTTGTTGATATAAGGAAAAATACATTTTTTCACAGAATAACGAGAAAAACTGCGATAGTCCTTGTTTATCAATCTGTTCAATATTTGAAGTTTGAAGAAAGAACGCTGGAAAGATGGACGGTTTGAAATATGACGTCAAATATTCTTCTTATATATTTTTCAAATTTCTTACTATACTAGATACCGTCGGATTCACTTCCATCTTTTTCATATAATATATTATATATATAATATATATATATATATATATATATATATGGAAATACGGCGAGGAAAGTAATCCGACAATATGAGTAGAAAATATTTTAAAATATAACAAACACAGGATGTTATTATTAGGGGAAATAATTTTATGTGTCAATACTTAAGCATTTCGGTATATTGTACCATCTTCAGAACACTGTTAAGTAATGTTTATGTGAGAGACAAAATGAAAGATCTTAAGTGTATAGTGAATATGTGAATATAATGTTACTAACCGTTAATCTTTATATGCGCGTTTGTTTACGAAAGCCATTTTCTTTGTTTACGAAATGCATTGATCACGTCATCGGCTTGACATCAAGCTAGGGGATTTCACAACAGATGATATCAACCAAGCTTTAAAGAAGCTAAAAAGTAGAAAAGCAGCAGGACTCGACAAAATGCCCCCGGGGGTGTGGAAGATAGAAAAGTTCAATGCATACTGTTTAGGCTATGCAATGCAGTATTTAGACAAAATAGAATAGAGAAATGGACGAAAGGCTGCATCCTCCCATTCCCTAAAAAGGGAGATCTCGGAATCGCTAAAAACTACAGAGGCATAACTCTTACTGCTATTGCAGCCAATATATATAATGCCCTTCTACTTAATCGCATCCGACCCGAAAGTTATTTTCAAAAATAAAGGAAACATCTCCACACTCAACGGCAAGCCTCTTAAGCCAGTAGAACAATTCACATACCTGGGTGGTAATATCTCCTCCACAGAGAGCGATGTTAATACACGGATAGCAAAGGCATGGTCGACCACAAATAGATTATCAGTCATATGGAGGTCCGATCTCCCTGACAAGCTAAAGCGACAGTACTTCCAGGCTGTGGTTGTGTCGGTGCTGCTATACGGTTGCACCACCTGGACCCTAACAAAGCGTCTCGAGAATAAGCTAGATGGGAGCTGCACAAGAATGCTGCGCGCAGTCTTGAACAAGTCATGGAAGCAGCACCCCCCAAGGAAACAGCTGTACGGCCACCTGCCGCCCATCTCACAAACTATCCGAGTGAGAGGGACAAGACATGCAGGACACTGCTGGAGAAGCAAGGATGAACTCAAAAGCGACGTTCTCCTGTGGAAGCCAACACATGGACATGCAAGTGTTGGGCGCCCTGCAAGGTCTTACATTGACCAGCTATGTGAGGATGCTGGTTGCTCCACAGAGG
>CM042169.1:70247648-70256318 GCA_023376005.1 Doryteuthis pealeii
AAGGCTATCACAATGCAGTTTGGGATAAATAAAAATAATAATACGGTAACAATGGTGTTGTGTGTTGACCTGTATTTTTTATTATTTCTTGAATTTTCGAGGTAATACCTCTTTATCAAAAGAATTGAACTGAAGCAGTACAGCTATGGCATTTCTTCCTAAAAAACTGCTTCAGTTCAATTCTTTTGATAAAGAGGTATTACCTCGAAAATTCAAGAAATAATAAAAAATACAGGTCAACACACAACACCATTGTTACCGTATTATTATTTTTTATTTATTCCAAACTGCATTGTAATAGCCTTCTAAATCAACCTCCTAACCCATATATATTATATATATATATATATATATATATATATATATATATATATATAAATAATAATATATTTTCGAAGGCAAAATAATTCGAATTTATGTTGAAAAACATATTTATTTAATTTCTTTTTTTTCTCCTTCAAAAATATATTATTACATTTTAATTAATGCTTCTAACACACTATAAAAATAAGCAGGGCCTCATTATTTTTATAGTATTTAAAAAAATATATCTGAAATGATTTGCAAAAATTCCCGCAAAACAAGACGCAACACGGGATCTAACGGAATTTTTACGATCTTTGCCGAGCGGAACTTTACGATCTTTGCCGAGCGTTTGATAGAACATTCAACGGATTAATATCACAGTTGAGTTTAATAAACACAGATGGAAACTTTTCAACTCTCTGAAGATGGGTCTAGCCTGAAAATATTAAGAGGAAAAAAAAAGGAGAAAAAAAAAAATTAAATAAATATTTTTTTCAACATAAATTCGCATTATTTTGCCTTGAAAAATATATTATTATTTTTAATTAATGCTTCTAACACACTATAAATAAAAAAATGTATTTCAATATATATATAATATATATATATATATATATATATATATATATATATATATATATAAGGATTTTATAATTTGCTTGAAGCATTGTGTACATATTGTATATATTGGTTTGGAGGTTGGTTTTGAAGGCTATCACAATGCAAGTGTAAATAAAAAATAAAAAATGCCATAGCAAGACGACAACTACTTCAGTTCCAGTGTTATTAAATAAAATATTAAGAATAAATCACAGGTTAACATGCAACACAATTGTTACCTTATTTTTTCTTTGCACATGCATTGTGATAGCCTTCAAATACAAGCTCAATATATATAAGGTGTGTCAATTGACTGTCGAAATTTTTAAAAACTTTTTGACACACCTTGTTTTCTAAAGAAAATATGGTTTCCATCATTATTTTTTTGCAGAATACAAGGTGTGTCAAAAAGTACCAAGTTTAAAGCTGTATTTACCAAGATAGAAATGAAAAATGAATGGAACGTAGCAGTTCCTGTTAGGGTCCCATATAGGGGTTAAATAGAAAAAATAATTTTTTAAATGTATTTAGAAAAATTGAGTATCCATGAAGAAGGAATAAAACACGTCTTATATAGATAGGTAAGGCCAGACTGAGATAGATAGATAGATAGATAGATAGATATAACCCGACTGAGATAGATAGATATATATTACCCGACTAAGATAGAGAGATAGAACCAGATAGATAGATACATAAATAGATAGAACCAGACTGATAGATAGATAAATAGATAAGGCCAGACTGAGATAGATAGATAGATAGATAGATAGATATAACCCGACTGAGATAGATAGATATATATGACCTGACTGAGATAGATAGATAGAACCAGATAGATAGATAGTTAGATAGATAGATATAACCCGACTGAGATAGATAGATAGATAGATAGAACCAGACTAATAGATAGATAGATAGATAGATAGATAGATAGATAGATAGATAGATAAGGCCAGACTGAGATAGATAGATAGATAGATAGATATGACCATACTGAGATAGATAGATAGATATGACAATACTGAGATAGATAGATAGATAGATAAGGCCAGACTGAGATAGATAGATAGATAGATAGATAGATATGACCATATTGATAGATAGATAGATAGATAGATAGATAGATAGATAGATAGATAGATATGACCATACTGAGATAGATAGAAAGATGAGGCCAGACTGAGATAGATAGATAGATAAGGCCAGACTGAGATAGATAGATAGATAGATAGATAGATAGATAGATATGACCATACTGAGATAGATAAAACGATAAGGCCAGACTGAGATAGATAGATAGATGTATAGATAGATAGATAGATATAACCCGACTGAGGTAGACAGATAGATATAAACCAATTTACATGCCGTAAAACCAAAACCAAACTAAACCAAACAACCAACCAACCAACCAAGGAACTGGTAAGAAATTACCACACCATTCAGTTCAATTGGGAACTTTAGTATACAAATCCAAGGAACTCAGTCTTTTACTAAACATAAAATAAGACTCACACACACACACACACACACACACACACACACACATATATATATATATATATATATATATATATATAGAGAGAGAGAGAGAGAGAGAGAGAGAGAGCGAGAGGGAGAGAGAGAGAGGCACACTGACAGGCACCCAGTCACGCAACACACGCACGCACACACATATGTAGACAAACAAACGCACAAACACACGCCCGCTCACATACACATCCACAGGCACACACACACACACACACACACACACACAATAATACACGCACGCACACACACACATGCACAACAACCACAAACGCACGAACACAACACACACGTAAACACATACGCCCGCACACATACACACACTAATGCACGCACACTGAAGTACATAGTGTCAATCGTACTAAAGTTTGTGATCAGATTGTGATGGAAACTGAAAACATTGGAATCTGATTATAGATGTATTTGATTTACTTAATCAATTCAAAAAACAAACAAATACTTCCATCTCCCCCCTAAGAAACCCTAGAAAAGACTATGAATCTCGCACTTATACGACCTATTGACCCTTGTGACATAGACAAGTACTGGCTAACTTCTTTTTCAGTCGTAGATGATCGTAGGTGGTCGTTTGATCAAGGATAACATGATACACCTAGCTTAATAGAAGAAGAGCTCTGGGGATTGTGGAGTACCCTTCCATCGTCATTACTCCCAGGTCCATCCTAACTAATGTCCTGTGTATATACGATTGCCGTGGTCTGACGTTGGCTAATAAGATCAAATTAGCCGTAATACGCTGTTTCAATGCAATTAGTTAGAACAATCTTCACTAGATCTGCATTTCACCCAACTCAAAAAGATGTTCTGCCAATCTTTAAACAAAGTTTATTAATTCATAAGTATCATTGTTGGTGTGATGTCAGCTATATTGGGAGGACGATGCAGATATTGAGTGTACGAATATAATAGGGAATAAGAAGTATTCTTCAAACAACATCCGGGCTCTCACAGGCGCAAGACTCTGTTATTGGTGATCACCTGTGCAGTATAAATAGCAGCAAAATCAACTATAGTGATCAGAAATGTTCTATTCTATACACATCCTGCATGTCCTTGAGGCAGTCGCAATTATGTTTGCTGTCCAACTTGTGTCGACAACGACATTTAAAATACTTCATGGTAAAAAGGTTGCTGGTAAGTTGTGGTAAAGTGAATGTATTTTTTTCCCTTCTTGTTGCTCCATCATTTAGATAATCATATCCCTCACTTTTACGCAATATATACATTTTGACTTTGTAATATTCCACCGGTTGTTAACTTTTGAAAAAGCACCGGTTGAAAGGGCCCTTAAGTTCTATCTACTTTCGTCTCCTTATTTTTCAATTCGTTTAATTGCTGATTCAAATTATATATATATATATAATATATATATATATATATATATATAGTAGTGTGAGATGGTCACTGTTTCCGCTTTTGCTGGAATGGCGTACCAAAGGCAGTATTAATTAGTACAGTGCTCAATATAAAATAGAGCTGTTATATAATATAATACGATAAATATATAAAGGTTTTATAGATATGTAAAAACTTTATATTCTTATTATATATATATATATATATATAATATCTATATATATATATATATAATATATATATATCAACGTCTCTGCATGAGTAGTATGTGACATTAATGAAGATTTCTGTATTTGAGTACAGAGTTTTCCTTCTCCTAGGTTGTTTGCCTAACCAAGGTCAAGAAGCCTAATCAGCCCTACTATTTACCCATATCTAAAGAGATAATTGTTGGATTCATTGCTGTAATAACCTTATGTCTACTAGGAAATATTTGCAACCTGCAGTTGCATGTATTTAAGTTTTTAATGTAATAAAATATTCTATTAAACTAGAAAGATTAATGAAATCAAATAAGAAGGTAGATAAAAAGATTTGAAAGAGAGGGGAAGCATAGTCGGCAAATAGATAATTTATGAAACTTTCTCTTCCATCACTCCCGTCTTTCATTGCTAAATTTTCCTAATTTAACTATTTAGTTAAAATAGGAAGTAAATAATAAAATTGCATTTATTTCTTCTTGTTAATGGATATCTTTTAAGATTTATTTAAGAGAGTTTTGCTCATATTCACTAAGATTAAAACCAAATATTTAGAAATCAATAATACTAAGCACATATTTATCAAAATCAAATTTTAATATCAATATGCAAATTAGCCTTCCCGTTATCACAGTAAAACCACTATTTTATTGTATTATATATATATATATATATATATATATATATATATATATATATATATATATACTTTCATTTTTTATTTGTATGTAGATATGGTCATCAATATTAATAAAGTAAAACCTTAATAATTGAGGTTTATATTAAAATGAAATCATGGTTAATGTGGCATAAATAACTAAGGGAACTGTGACTTGAGTAGTAATATCCTTTCGATTACAGACTGAAAAACACACATCTCCATTTATAATAACTAGCAAATATATGCACCCTACGGGTGCAAGTATTTAAGTTTCAATGCAATGAAATATTATATTAAATTAAAAAAAGGTTAATTAAACTAAATAAGAATGCAGAACAAATATTTGAAGCATAGGTGGGGGGGTTCATAATCGAAAAAAAAAACTGGAATTTACTCTTCTATCACACACGTTTTCATTGCTAGATTTTCCTAATTTAATTCTTTAATTAAAATAGGAAGAAAAGAATAAAATTACAGTCATTTCTTCTTGTTAATGGATTTCTTTTAAGATTTATTGAAAAGATTTTTGCTCATATTCATTAAGATAAAACCATACAAATAGAAATCAATAATACTAAGCACATATTTATTAAAATCAAATTTTTGATATCATTATGCAAATTAGCTTTTCCATTTACACTGTAAAGCGCTATTTTCTAGTATATATAAATACAATTGCATGTTATTAGTATATAGATATGGTCATCAGTATTAATACAGTAAAAAAATGTATTAATACAGTAAAAAAATCTTAATAATTGAGGTTTATATAAAAATGAAATCATGGTGAATGTGGCGTAAATAACTAAGGGAAGTGTGACTTGAGTAGTAATATTGTTTCGATTACAGACAGAAAAACACACTCTCTCCATTATAATAACTAGCAAAATAAAAACAACACACTTTGGGCGATGTAAAAATAGATTTTTGAAACATATTGCCTGAGGGGTGGGAGTTAAAAATTCAATGTCAGCGAGTTTGTACCCTAACTAAATTTTCATCAAATTCATTAAGGATTAAAAAATAAAACAATTTGAAATGTAAATTTAAATATGTATTAATAAAACAAACTTTAAATATGTATTAAAATAAAACAAACTATATATAGATATATAATACCAGTCATGTATTTATTAAAACTTGTCTAATGTTTGCGTGTTCAAATTTTGAGTGGATTTATTCTATGTTACGACGACGACGATTTTGGGTAATGTGACGTAAGCAGTGACGTAATTTTTGTTACATACAAGAACTGGAAAACGAATCTCCATTATTAATAGATATTGTATAAGAAACGGGATTTTTGTTGATTTTTGACACTGGAAATTGTAGACGTACAAGTTGCCCTATCACTATTCTTAGCCAACTATTTATCCACACAACGATTTTAACTCACGTATGGTGCGAACAATAAATATTAGTCTAAAATTAAAGTCTCAGAATGTCGTATGATACGCCTGCTTCGAGCATCATCATCCTGCAAAAAAAATTGCTTCTTCATCACCAAGCCAATCTTCTACAGATGAAATGAGAAAATTATAGATGAAGTGCAGCTGTTCTCCCTCTAGCTAATAGTAAGATAGTAGGTCAGACTGAACACTGTGACCTTACTAGCGCCACCTGTCCAGGAGGTCAACTAATCTTAAAATCTTGGTCAATATGTCAATGGTCACTATGACTGACAAAGGCCCGTAACTCGCCGTGTCTTAAAAGCCTTAGGGTATGCCAGAGTCCGACCGTGGATAAAAGGAAAGGTTAATGGGATGAAATGAGGATATAATAATAGTACTTTAGTATACAGAACTTACTTTTGTTCAAGATGATATGCTGTTAATAATATATTAATATTGCCTATAGTACATTTATGTCCAAGAAAATTACGGTATCATTTACTTGTAAATTTATATTCGCTGTCAAATTTAGATGAGTATGAGAGGAACTTAATAAATAAAACCAAATTTATTTCTGATACCATTAAGATATTTGAGACGCTTGTCCTTGCATTAGTACTTTACTCTACAGAATACTTATGTTCAAGGATTTATGCTATAAATAATATATTAACATTACCTATAGTACATTTATGGCCAAGAAACTTACGGTATTATTTAATAGTAAATTCATATTTCGCTGATAAAATCAGATGACGTTATATAAGAACTGAATGAAATAAGGATATAGTAAAAGTAAGTAAAGTCGTCGGGGTGGCCTATAGTCGTTATCATCCAGACTGCGAGGGGGTCTATTCCCTTTTCACTAGCGCTGAATACCTTAATATACAGAATACTTTATTCAGGTTTTATGCTATAAATAATATATTTATATTGCCTATAGAACATTTAAGCCAAGAAAATTACGGTATTATTTAATAGTAAATTCATATTCGTTGATAAAATTAGATGACGTTTATATAAGAACTGAAATGAAATTAGGATATCGTTCATATAATAGTAACTATACTTCTATTATTTGCATCTTTACGGTTATATTACTAAATTAATTACGGGCCATACATTACACCGTCTGAAAAACTTACTTTTAGGCACATCCCTTTTTGATTCACAGATTCAATATTAAAGTAAAGCACCTGATTACACCGAAAACGCGATGTTTTTCAATTTACGTCACCATAACTACACAAACAGACCATTAACCGATAAACAAAACCGACCGTTCTAATATCCAGATTGTTTTAAAAAATAAACAAAAAAGAGAAACATAAGAGGACTATTTTAGATTTTTTAGATTATAAAAACTAACCGACCGCTTAACCCTAACTCTAACCACTAACTTGCCCAACCCGTTAACCTAACAAGTCAAACCGGAATAGTTGACGGGAGGCGGGTGTATAGAATTTGAATAAAACATGTTCTTTTCTTAATCGAGATAACAAAGGGGGTGCTTCAAGGAGGTAATATGGTTCCAAATACTTTAATGTTCACGTTTATTAACCTATGCCTTAATATTGCCTATGTAAGTGTTATGTCCAATGAAAATTTACGGTAAAACCAGATTTACTAAGTAAATTCAAAATGTTCGCGCGCTGAAAAACTTAGCTTTACAATAAAATAGTAATAACATTATTATAGGTAAGAACTGAATGAAATGACGATATAATAATAGTACTTTAGTATAACACAGAATCTTATGTATTCGCAAAGATCGATTCTGCTATTGATATAAATTAAACATTGCCTTATAGTAAATTACAACAATATCATTTATAGTAATTCAAATATTCGTTGTCAAATTTAGTGCGTCAGCGATGGAGAGGGAATTAATAATATAAGAAACCGAGGAACCACACTCTATCCCGATATCATTAAGACTAATTTGTGACGCTATTTCTTTTGTCCTTGCAATTAGTACTGTCTATTGCTTATAGTCTACAGAATACCTATGTTCAAGGTTTTATGCTTATACAATATATTATTTAAACATTGCCTATAAGTACATTTTATCGCCATAAGAAAATTACGGGTATTATTTAATAGTAATTTCATAATTTGTTGAGCAAAATTTAGAGTGAAGTAGTGCGCATTAGAACTCTGAATAAGATAGGACAGACCTATAACTTTACCTAGTGTCATTTTTCTGCTCTCATATACCGATAAGGATTGTTTTGACGGGTCACGGGAGGTCGTCTTATTATTCTTGCATCGAGAATGTTGCAAAAGGTGTCAACGTGTGGTCAGAAATTTGATTAGTACTGTGGTCCTGTTTCCAAGTTGAAGGCTGGGGTATTAGTGGGGGCATATATCTCTATTACTCGCCGTTGTGATAGTATTGATTCCTTGGAGGAAGAGATGATTTAGGTCTAAAGTATTTTAATGTTGTTTCTTGAGTCAATACGCCCTGTCGGCTGGGGCCGTAGAATACAACCGTAACTGGTCTCTGAAGAGTGTTAAGACCCCCAGCCACCGCCTTCTAGCACTATATGATAAAAATGGTTGGGGGTTGCCCCTAATGGGCAATAGGGTTGGGACAGAATCC
>CM042169.1:70256418-70263918 GCA_023376005.1 Doryteuthis pealeii
TATTTCTTGAAAGATGTTCTATATTAAAATAGTTTTCGTCTTTTGTTATAATTTTATTCCGTCTCGAGCTTACCTGGCCATGGGTAAGAACCGAAGGACGTTCTGTAGATATGGATCCATGCGGACATATGAAACTACTAATTAGTATAAAGGAAAATTATTTCACATGGCATGAAAATAATCATTGAATATCATAAATGCGGTTAATCGGGATTCTAATTCTTTTGGAAGTGATGTTTCGCTATTCTCATTCGCACCACTCCACTAAAACTCGGTAACCATGCAAAATACTTATCCTGAGCGGGAAAATGTTTCAGGGCGTTGAAGAAAATGGTTTAAATAGTGTTTTTCTTTCTTTTTTATCCAATTTATTATTTTTTGCTAGAATTTTTTTCTTTTGAAAATATTTTAGATTAACATATTTTTCTGTTCTTCTGTATAGTTATGTTCTATCTCGAAATATCATGATCCTGAGACATCCCCCATATTTCTTTTCATCATAAAAAGTCCTCGTTTTAATGTAGAATGGAATATGAACTACTAATTTAGAGTGAAGGAGAATTATAACTCATGAAAATATCATCGATATCAACATGGGTCATCGAGATCCAACCTCTTTTTGAAGGTTGTATATTTTTCGATTCGCACTCATTGAAACAGTGAACCAACAAATATATTTATCTGTGAAGTGGAAAATTCCCTGCCATTTGAAGAAACGTGTTTATTAGGATTTTTTGCTTTCTTTTCTATTATATTTTTTTATTTTATATAGAATTATATTTCTTTAAAAGATGTTTATTATTAACTTATAGTTTTTTTGGGTCTTTTGGCATAGTTTGTTATTCCGTCTCGAGCTTATATCATGGCATGGGAGACAAGGAAAAGTTCCTGGTTGTCGTTCACAAAATCCAGTAGCGTGGTGGAATATGAAATACTAATTAGAAAATTAAAGGAAAAAATATTTCATGAAAAATATTAATCGATAATCAACATGGGCATCGAGTTCAAACCTCTTTTTTGAGGGTTTGTATATTTTTCATTCGCACTCACTGAAAAGAATGTAACCAGCAAATATTTATCTGAGTGGGGAAAATGTCCCCTAGCGGTTGATAGAAACGTGTTTATTAGATTTCTGCTCTTTTCATTTTCTTTTTTTATTTTTTTTTTTTTTTATTAAGGGAAATAATTTTAATTTTTTCCTGTGAAAGATTTTTATATTTTAAAATAGTTTTCTTCTTTTTTTTTTTTTTAGTTGTTTTCCATTCGGCAGGCTATCATGACACGCAAACAACTGTTCGACAAGAACAATAACCAACTACAAACTGGATAATCAACAATATTTATATATAAAAAAAATCCAATGACTTCATCAAAATATAACCAGATATTTTACTTTTATATTTCTTCTTTGTCTTTCTCTCTTCTCTTCTGACACCAAAAACATGTCTTCCTTTTCCCAGCCCTTATTATTATTATTTTTGTTCGTCTTTCGGGAGATTATAACAAAAATATACAAAAGAAAAAAAAAGACAACAAAAAAAATCTAAACATCATGTTGACAAACCTGTGCGTTCAAACCAAGGACCGCTGACGGTCCTTCTTAAGTGAACTCCCGCAGGTCTCTCAACGAGGAAATGTCTTAGACAGCTAATACATTTCAGAGGAATATGACAGGACTGGTATTCCCTCTTGCACAGTGCAAGACTAAGCCTTTTGGAAATTTCGTTGTTCGGTGGAATCTTCGACTATTGTCTTAGTTTTATTGTGGGAAGAGGAATGGTTCGGTGGGGGGCTGGGCTGCGGGGTGATGAGTGGTATGGTTTGATGGTAAGGGTTGGTGGGATGGTGATGGTGTGGTGGTGGTGAATGATGGTGGTGAGATGGCTAGGATTTAGATTGATGATGTCAGAATTCAGAATACTTCTGAATAAAAAGAAACAAAAGAATAAATTATTAAGGAAGGAAGGAAGGCATAGAGGATGGAAGGAGGGAGGATTGTGTAGAAGAAAGAACAAAAAGATAATACCACATGAAAAAGTAAGATATTGATGAATGAGACAATAATCCAAAAAGAAAGAAAGAAAGATAGGAAGAAAGAAAGAAAGAACAAAAGAACCAACAAAAAAAAAGAGAAAGAAAAAAGAAAGAAACAAAAGAAAGAAAGAAAAAAGAAAAAGAAAGAAGAAAAAGCAACGAAAGAACAAAAGAAAAGAAAAGAAAGAAAGAAAAGAAAGAAAAAGAAAGGAAAAGATAAAAGAAAAAAGAACAAACAAAAAGAACAAGAGAAAGAAAAAAGAAAAGAACAAAAAAAAGAAAGAAAGGAACAACAAAATGAAGAAAAAAGAAAGAAAGAAGAACAAAAGAAAGAACAACAAAAAAAGTAAGAACAAAAAGAAAAGAAAGAACAAAAAGAAAGAAAAAGAACAAAAAAGAAAGAAGAAAAAAAAAACAGAAGGAAAGAACAAAAGAAAGAAAAAAGAAAGAAAGAAAGGAAAAAAAAAAAGAAACAAAAGAAAGAAAGAAACAAAAAAGTAAGAACAAAAGAAAAGAACAAAAGAAAGAAAGAAAGAAAAGAACAAAAGAAAGAAAGAAAGAAAGAAAAGAAAGAAGAAAGAAAGAAAGAAGAACAAAAGAAAGAAAAAAAAGAAAGAAAGAAAGAAAGTAAGGAAGAACAAAAGAAAGAAAGAAAAAAGGAGAACAAAAAAAGAAAAAGAAGAAAGAAAGAAGGAAGAACAAAAGAAAGAAAGAACAAGAAAGAAGAAAGAAAGAAAGAGAGAAATATAGATTGTGGTGACGAAAGGATGACAGATAAGACCGATGAAAGGCAGGTATATGCGATGAATGAGATAGAAAGAAGGAAAGAAAGAAAAGAAAAGAAAAGGGAAAGAAAACGGGGGAAAAAGAAAGAAAGAAGAAGAATTAAGAAAAGGCTAAGAAAGAATAAAAGATTACAGCGAATGAAAGATGGGGATATTAATGAATAAGAAAGAAAGAGAAAGAAAGAGAAAACAACGGAAAGAAAGAAGAAGAAAAAAAGATTGAAGCAAGAAAGAAAGAGAGAAAGAAGGAAAGAAGGAATGTAATGAAGAAAGAATAAAGATGATAGTGGATGAAAAATGAAAATAATAATAAAAAAGAAAGAAAGAAAAAGAAAGAAAAAAAAAGAAAGAAAGAAGAAAGAAGAAAGAAAGAAAAGAAAGAAAGAAAAAAGAAGGGATAAAATAAAAATGAAAGAAAGAAAAGAAAAGAAAACGGGAAAAAGGAAAGAAAGAAGAATGAAGAAATGTGGTGAAGAATGAAAAAAAGATGACAGCGGATGAAAGGTGGAAATAGTAATGAAAAAGAAAGGAAGAAAAAGAAAGAGAAAAGTGAAAGAAAGACGAAAGAAAGAAAGAAAGGAAGAAAGAAGGAAAGAAAGAATGTGGTGAAAAAAGAATAAAATATATATAGCAGACAAAAGGTGGGGATTGTAATGAATCAGAAAGAAAGAAAAAGAAAGAGAAAAAAGGGAAAGAAAGGAGAAAGAAAGAAAGAAAGAAAGAAAGAAGGAATGTGATGAAGCAAGAATAAAAGATGACTGTGGAAGAAAGATGTGGATTGTAATGAATAAGAAAGAAAGAAAGAAAAAGAGAAAAAAGGGAAAGAAAGAAGAAAAAGAAAGAAAGAAAGAAAGAAAGTAGGAAAGAAAGAAGGAAGGTGAAGAAAGAATAAATGATGACAGCAGAAGAATGGTAGGGATGACGATGAAGGTGAAAGAAAGAAAAAGACCTAACATCAGCTCCTCAATTTACCGCACAGATCCATGTGCTACTCATACGCTGAGTTGGCGAGGGCCGGCATAAACTGGGATTTTAAAAAAGCCGAAACAGAGCAAGTTAAAAAAAAATCAAAATGTTGTAGAAGAAAGCAAAAAATCAACAAAAAAAAAACAGAAAAAAATATTTGTATGAATTTTTGAGTTAAGGGTTAATAATTTGTATTATTTGCATTTTACGGACTATTGTCCTCACCTTTATTGTTATATACACAAATGTATTTTCTTGTCGAATTTGTATTATTTGTATCATTTGGATTATATGGATTATACGGATTTTTGGAACTTTGGATCTTTGTATTATTTTTGTATTTTTATAATTTTACGGATTTTAGGAATTTTTGTATTATTTTTATATTTTTGTAATTTTACGGATTTTGGGCATTTCGCTTTCATTTTTAACCAGAGGGTGTTGCAAGATAATAACGGTCGGAAGATTAACGAACGAGAGTATTTATATATGTTTGATCAAATGTCACAGGAAAGTATTTTTTGTAATAAAGTAGTCGTCGGGGTGGCCTAAAGTCAGTATCAGCCAGACAGCGAGGGAGTCTATCCCCCTTTCACTAGAGCTAGACCAAGGAGATTCTTTTTTGCGTCTAATGTGTAGCGCCACACCTACCATCAGCTCCTTATTTTACCGCACAGATACCTGTGCTACTCATACGCTAAATTGGCGAGGACCGGGATCGAACTAGGAACCTTGTGGTTTCAAGCCGAACGCTAAACAGTACCAAAAATGGCGATGTATTTGTGAAGAGGACAAAAGTACAAAGAGGTCGAGAGGAGAGCATCTAAGGATATATATATATATATATATATATATATATATATATATATATATATATATATATATATATATATATATATAAGAACGAAGAATAAATAAAAGTATACTATGGAATGCTGGGAAGAGGTTAACGGAAGGACAATACATGGAGGAAAGGGGGAGGGTAGTCTTGTTTTTATCTCTACGAAGCATGTTGACATATATTGACAAGATGCGGGCGAGATGTTTGAGCATAACATATAAATGCTATCAATTCTCTGCTGTACTCGGATGAACGAAACTGAATGGAACCCTTGCATGAATACAAAACAGCCCAGGGCCATTCAACATGTTTTAAGGACAGGATTCAATAGGAAAAATCACATAAGTGCGACGCTGACTTGCATTTTCCCTACCTATTCTCGGAGACTATTTAAAGCAAGTGGTATCTTTCCCTTCCGCAATAATATCTTATATATCATCATCATCATGTCGCGCTATTAGCACGGATATCCATGACAATCTCTCGCCAACCTTTCCTATCATTCATTTTCCCAGGGAGGTCCTCTGCGCAGCAACCTGCATCTTTGCTTAGTTGGTCAATGTAGGTCCTTGCTGGGCGGCCCACACTAGCATGTCCGTGTGTTGGCTTCCACAGGAGAACGTCACTTATGAGCTCATCCTTGCTTCTCCAGCAGTGCCCGGCATGTCTTGTCCGTCTCACTCGAATGGTTTGTGAGATGGGGGCAGGTGGCCATATAGCTGTTTCGTCGTGGGGTGCTGCTTCCACGATTTATTCAGGACTGCACGCAGCATTCTTGTGCAGCTCCCATCCAGCTTATTCTCAAGGCGCCTCGTTAGGGTCCATGTGGTGCATCCGTACAGCAACACTGATACAACCACCGCCAGGAAGAATTGTCGCTTTAGCTTGTCAGTGAGATCGGATTTCCATATTACTGATAATTTGTTTGTGGCCGACCACGCTTTTCCTATTCGTGTATTTACATCGCTTTCTGTGGACAGGATATTACCACCTAGGTATGTGAATTGTTCTACTGGCTTAAGGGGCTTACCGTTGAGTGTGGTTATGTCTCCTTTCCTTTTGAAACATATGTACACTGTTTTATCGGAGTTTACATGAAGGCCAATATTATTTGCTGCCTTCTCTAGGCTATGCAGTAGTGACTCGGCCTGTGGTGGTGTATCTGCAAGAAGTACATATATAATATATTATATATATATATATATAATATATATATATATATATATATTATATATAAAGGTGAAATGAAAACATCACACAATGCTGTTAAAGAGAAAACAATTTATAATATAATCATAGCTGATATTGATCAATATTTCGATTTTTACAAAAATCATCATCAGAGCTCATTTACTCCGTGGTGATTGTGGTCGGAGATAAATGTCAAATCAGTTCAAAAACAAAAAAAAATTATTTTGCAAAAAAGAACGAAAGTTGTTACATTATTCACCAATGTGGGCATTCGCGCCATATTTTTGTCGGTCATGTCGATGTGTATAACTTTTTTGTCGGTCAACTCTTTATTGTAGCGGATTTTGAGATGTCCGCTACATACTCATACTGTCGGATTCATTTCCTTTCTTTTAACTTATATATATATATATATATATATATATATATATATATATATGTGTGTGTGTGTGTGTGTGTGTGTGTGTGTGTGTGTGTGAAAATAGATGGAAGTTAATCCGACAGTATGAATTTAACATTTTTGATAAAACAAATGATGTTTATAATTGCTGACAGAAATCTGTTTTGACCGTTTTAATAGATCGGTCTTCATCAAATAAATTTTATTTTAAAAAATCTGAAGCAATATAGTTCATTATAGTTCATATTCTGAGTTTTATTATAAACTATAATGCTTCTGATTTTTAAAAAATAAAATTTATTTTATTTCTAACACAGAACACGCATTTTTTTAAAAATTCCAGCATTGAATAATAGCGTTCTGTTTGTACCCTTTCTTCTAACGGTTATTTATCCCGTCTTTCTCTCATATGTTGCTCTTGATGATGACCGATCTATTAAAACGGTCGAAACAGATTTCTGTCAGCAAATATAAACATCATTATATATACTAGCAAATATATGCACCCTCCGGGTGCAAGTATTTAAGTTTTAATGTAATAAAATATTGTATTAAATTATTAATGAAACTAAATAAGAATGCAGATAAAAAGATTTGAAACAGAGGGGGGGTATGATAAAAAATTTGAAACAGAGGGAGTATAATAAAAAATAGAACAACTGAAACTTACTCTTCCATCACTCTTGTCTTTCATTGTTATTTTTTTTCTAATTTAAGTATTTAGTTATAAGAGGAAGTAAAGAATAAAATAACAGTTATTTTATCTTGTTAATGGATTTCATTTAAGATTTATTGAAGAGACTTTTTCTTATATTCATTAAAATAAAACCAAACAGTTAGAAATCAATAATACTAAGCACATATTTATTAAATTCGATTTTTTAATATTAATATGCAAATTAGTCTTCCCGTTCACACTGTAAAGCGCTATTTTGTTGTATATATAAATATAATTGCATGTTGTCAGTATGTTGACATAGTTAACAGTATTAATAATGTAAGACAATTTTATTAATAATTGAGGTTTAGATAAAATCATGCAGAATGTGATGTCAATAACTAAGGGAATTGTGACTTGAGTAATGATATAGTTTCGGTTACAGACAGAAAAGCACACAATCTCCATTATAGTAAGATATATATATATATATATATATATATATATATATATATGGTAAGAAATTTGAAAAAAAAACAAAGGTTTACATAAAATGAGTGGTAAATTTATTAGCTGACGCTGCAGTGTTTCGATCTGTTAAGTAGATATACTTCAGGGCATTTGT
>CM042169.1:70268918-70296173 GCA_023376005.1 Doryteuthis pealeii
AGTACAAAAAATCTCGAAACATTTTTTTATCCACCTTGTACATCTCAGTCAGTTCATGGTTATCTTGTCAAATGATCCTGTTTCGTTCCTTTGTTTAAGGGCATATCAACCTTTGTGGGTTAATCATATGGGGTTTCCACTTACACAGACACTTCACTCTAATCCTCGGGCGTCGTATAGTGGTGCAATGATTAATTTTAATGATCAAGAAAAGAAGAAAAAAAATTAAAATGCTGGATTCGTAAAGGTATTAGTTCGCAGGGAACACAATAACTCGACTTGAGATCGAACTCACTTACAACGATGTCGCAGTCCGGACATCTACAAATCGGCCATTTCTTCTGTCGTATGCAATTATGTAAAAAGTTGCATCTGCAAGCCAACCAGATAAGAGTCTTAACCACAACAGTACAATATTAAACGGAACAAATAGGAGAAAATATATGGGGTGGGGAATAAAGATTTAACTCAACAAGTTTTTGTTGAGGGGGGGGCAAAAAAGCTAGCCCAACGCCTTCTCGCAGGCTAAACTTTCTCTTTGCAAACACCGACTTCTTCTTTTCCTTCGTCGTCGTCGAATCCTCTAGCAGCTACCGTAGCAACACTCGTTTCTGCACTCCCAGCTTCTGGGTGTTTCCTTCTATTTATACACAGGTCTGTTTCTATCATCCGGGCGTCTGTGCTTCACATACAGGACTGTCAACTCAATTCCAGTTGCTGGATCTCCGCAGCTATCATCCGGGCATCTGGCGATCACATACGGGTCAGTGGCATCGCCTTTTCTGAATAACGCGGGTTCGATCCTAGACCAGTGCTACACGCCAGGCAAAGCCTAGCCCGTTTCCTTCGAGAATACGGCAATTTTTCATGCCCGCCACTCAATCCGTGTTCTCACAGAAAATCAAACCACAGTAAAATAAAGAGAAAAGTATGTAGGCAGTGTTACTTTATTAATAGATACTAGCAAGACCTGTGGATATACCCCAGTATGATAATCTATTATTACAACGGTTGATATGCTTACTTAAGAGCTAGTGTTAAATAGTTCAATATATGAAAAGTATAATAATCTGGATATAACTCTCGCTCTTTTTGTTTTCTTACATTCTTTTCATCTTTTTCATGTTCAATTGATACAGATTAGCGTTATCGTTCGCACAGTCTCTCTATCTTTCCCTTACTCTCTTTCTGTATTTCTTTCTTATTATATTTTTCTGTGTAGCATGTCCTTTTTCTTCCATTTCTTTCTATATAATAAAAACGGAATGGTCCATTATTTAGCTGAAGAGACGACACTCATAGGAAATTAGGATTCAGTGGATAACCAACACCAGATAATCAGGAATCTACACAATAAAAAACTAAATGGTCTACTATTTATCTGAGGTGACGACACTCATAGAAAAAATAAGAATTCGGCGGATAAGCAACACCCGATAATCAGGATTACATTTTTTTTTGCATTTCGCTTTCATTTTTAACCAGAGGGTGTTGCAAGATGAT
Organism: Doryteuthis pealeii; assembly: GCA_023376005.1. NCBI lineage: Eukaryota > Metazoa > Mollusca > Cephalopoda > Myopsida > Loliginidae > Doryteuthis > Doryteuthis pealeii. The sequence continues at coordinate 70,270,422 of CM042169.1, forward strand.
AACGGTCGGAAGATTAACGAACAAGAGTATTTATATGTATTTGACCAAACGTCACAGGAAAGTATTTTTTGTAATAAAGTAGTCGTCGGGGTGGCCTAAAGTCAGTATCACCCAGACAGCGAGTGAGTCTATCCCCTTTTCACTTGCACTAGAGCAAGGAGATTGTTTTTGCGTCTGAGGTGGAGCGCCACACCTACCATCAGTTCCTTTTTTTCTTTCACAGATCCCTTTGCTACTTATACACTGAGTTGGCGAGGACCGGTATCGAACTAGGAACCTTGTGGTTTCTAGCCGAATGCTCTACCAACTGAGCTAACCCGGATTTTTAGAAAAAATGATTAGTAGCAAAGGTCAATACTTAAACCGTAAAATTTGTGGCAACGATTTTTTTTAGCTATTGTCAACATCAAAGACGTTAATGGTCATGGTAAATCCTTTGATAATAGATCTTTCTTTTTTTTTCCTTTATAATTTTGGTTGTATTACGTATGCGATTTACGCACGAAATAACACAAAGCCAAAATTCTTTTGGGGCTGAATTTATATATATCGATCATTTGTTAAGTACACCAAGATCCCTACAACTCACATTTTCTCAGGATATTATACATCCTATATATATATATATATATATATATATATAATAATAATATATTTTCGAAGGCAAAATAATGCGAATATATGTTGAAAAACATATTTATTTAATTTCTTTTTTTTCTCCTTCAAAAATATATTATTACATTTTAATTAATGCTTCTAACACACTATAAAAATAAGCAGGGTCTTATTATTTTTATAGTATTTAAAAAATATATCTGAAATGATTTTTAAAAATTCCCGCAAAACAAGACGCAACACGGGATCTAACGGAGTTTTTACGATCTTTGCCGAGCGGAATTTTACGATCTTTGCCGAGCGTTTGATAGAACATTCAACGGATTAATATCACAGTTGAGTTTAATAAACACAGATGGAAACTTTTCAACTCTCTGAAGATGGGTCTAGCCTGTAAATATTAAGAGGAAAAAAAAGGAGAAAAAAAAAAGAAATTAAATAAATATTTTTTTCAACATGAATTCGCATTATTTTCCCTTGAAAAATATATTATTACATTTTAATTAATGCTTCTAACTCACTATAGAAATAGAAAAAAGTGTATTTCAATATATATATATATAAATATATATATATATATTATATATATATATATATATATATATAAGGATTTTTATAATTTGCTTGAAGCATTGTGTACATATTGGTTTGGGGGTTGGTTTTGAAGGCTATCACAATGCAAGCGTAAAGAAAAAAGAAAAAATGCCATAGCAATACGACAACTACTTCAGTTCCAGTGTTATTCTGAAGAAGAGATTTTAGCTCGAAATATTAAGAATAAATCACAGGTTAACAAGCAACAACATTGTTACCTTATTTTTACATTTATACCTGCATTGTGATAGCCTTCAAAATCAACCTCCAAAACAATATATCTAAGGTGTGTCAATTGACTGTAGAAATTTTTTTTAACTTTTTGACACACCTTGTTTTCTGAAAAAATATGGTTCCCATCATTTTTTTGCTGAATACAAGGTGTGTCAAAAAGTACCAAGTTTGAAGCTGTATTTACCAAGATAAAAATGAAGAATGAATAGAATGTAGCAGTTCCTGTTAGGATCCCATATAGGTGTTAAATAGAAAAAATAAATTTAAAAATGTATTGAGAAAAATTGAGTATCCATGAAGAAGGAATAAAACACGTATTATATAGGTAGATAAGGCCAGACTGAGATAGATAGATAGATAGATAGATAGATAGATAGATATAACCCGAGATAGATAGATATATATTACCCGACTGAGATAGATGGATAGAACCAGATAGATAGATAGATAGATAGATAGATATAACCCGACTAAGATAGATAGATATATATAACCCGACTGAGATAGATGGATAGAACCAGATAGATAGATAGATAGATATAACCCGACTGAGATAGATAGATAGATAGATAGATAGATAGATAGAACCAGACTGATAGAGAGATAGATAGATAAATAGATAGATAGGCAGATAGATAGATAGATAAGGCCAGACTGAGATAGATAGAAAGATAAGGCCAGACTGAGATATATAGATAGATAGATAGATAGATATAACCCGACTGAGGTAGACAGATAGATATAAACTAATTTACATGCCGTAAAACCAAAAACCAAACTAAACCAACCAACCAACCAACCAAGGAACTGGTAAGAAATTACCACACCATTCAGTTCAATTGGGAACTTTAGTATACAAGTCCAAGGAAATCAGTCTTTTACTAAACATAAAATAAGACACACACACACACACACACACACACAATATATTATATATATATATATATATATAATATATATATATAGAGAGAGAGAGAGAGAGAGAGAGAGAGGCACACTGATAGGCACCCAGTCACGCAAACACACGCACGCACACACATATGTAGACAAACAAACGCACAAACACACGCCCGCTCACATACACATCCACAGGGCACACACACACACACACAATAATACACGCACGCAGACACCTGCACATACAATACCACAAACGCACGAACACAACACACACGTAAACACATACTCCCGTACACATACACACACTAATGCACACACACTGAAGTACATAGTGTCAATCGTACTAAAGTTTGTGATCAGATTGTGATGGAAACCGAAAACATTGGAATCTGATTATAGATGTACTCGATTTACTTTGTCAATTCAAAAAACAAACAAATAGTTCCATCTTCCCCCTAAGAAACCCTAGAAAAGACTAAGAATCTCGCACTTATATGACCTATTGACCCTTGTGACATAGACAAGTACTGGCTAACTTCTTTTTCAGTCGTAGGTGTTTGATCAAGGATAACTTCATACTGTAACATAATGGCCGTCCCAACACCTATATCTGTTGCCTTGTGCCACACTCGGAGAAACCTTAAAACAAAAATGTATTTCTGATTCTCTGACATTACTGGGTGGCCTTTGTAGAATCGGCCGAAAAAGAAATAAAATCTTTTAACGAGATTTCGGTCACGTGGGGTCTACGTTTAACGAAAACCTAGTATTCGTGACGGCCAGTCGTCCTTTGATCTAAAAGGCCGTGAACTCTATTTGACCAGAATGATTTGGAACTTTTCGAAGATTCTTTTGTTTCTGGATGGTTCCAGAAAAGATCCTTCTGGAAGATTATTTTGACATACTATATAAGGACCTAGAACGGAGTCAAGTCAGTGGGTAGATTGGGAGTCAGTTAGAAGAGTCAGAGGAGATCAGAGTTAGTGAGACAGTCGGCCAGAGAGGGTTAGTAAAGGCCGTACGGAGTTTGGTAAACCCTGAAGACGATAAGGAATGGCCTGTTATTGTTAAGAAAAGCTTGTCACCGAGAAGGACTGAAACCCTAAGTTGAAACCAGTTTTAAAAAAAACTACTTATTAAGTACAGATATTATTATGACTCTCTCTCTCTCTCTCTCTCTCTCTCTCTCTCTCTCTCTCTCTCTCTCTCTCTCTCTCTCTCTCTCTCTCTCTCAAAAAAATAGTGAAGTTTTATTCTAATAAACTTCTGAAAAATAAACACGGTATTATAGTTTTCCGTACTACGACGAAATTTACTACGACAGTATCGCGAATGGGACGACTACTAGATACCCGTGGAGAAAGTCAATTTGCCGTAACGAAGGGCACGCGGCGTGCGTAAAGCGATACTCCCTTGACCAAGAAGTGTGGAAGAATTTTGGGGCTTGAAGGCTGACTACTAGATTCTGTGTGGAGCTGTAAACAACCCCAGAAGTTTACATGCCTTGTGAGCGTCAAGCGACCAGTGAATAACTTTTAATAGTGCCGTGCATTTTGAGCCAATGGAAGACGCGGTAAAATACCAATAACGTTACATATATCGATTTGGTACCGTGACAACAAACACCCACCACGTTACAATATACCTAGCTTAATAGAAAAAGAGCTCCGGGGATTGTGGAGTACCCTTCCATCGTCATTAGTCCCAGGTCCATCCTAACCCGGGTTCACTACCATCCCGGGTTAGGCTGGACCTGAGACTAATGACGATGAAAGGCTAGTCCACAATCCCCCGAGCTCTTCTTCTATTAAGTCTGTAAACGGCAGGCTAGTAAATGCTTTTACTCTAAACGCTGAAAGTTCAACTAACGTCTCTCCTACAGTGCTCTACCATGAAAGTTGGGAGCATATATATACCAGTCATATATATATATATATATAATGTGTGTGTGTGTGTGTGTGTGTGTGTGTGTGTGTATGTAACGGTTTATTCACACCGTCTTTCTATCACAAACATTTCGCTCTTGATGAAGACCACTTTAATAAAAGGTCGAAACAGATTTCTGTCAGCGAATTATAACGTCATTTTTTTTTCTAAAAATATTTATTTCATATATATATATATATATATATATATATATATATATATATAGAGAGAGAGAGAGAGAGAGAGAGAGAGGAGAGAATTTCATCAACTTTCGTAAACAAACGCATATATAAAAACAAAATTAACGTATAATAACATCATATTCCCACATTCACTCTACACTTAAGATCTTTCATTTTGTCCCTCAGAAAAACATTACTCAATAGTGTCCTAAAGATGGAATAATACCGAAAGTATTGACACATAAAACTGTTTCCCTGACCATAACATCCTGTGTTTGTTATATTTTTAAGATATTTCCTTTTCATATATATATATATATATATATATATATATATATATATATATATATATATATCAAGGTCTCTGCATGAGTAGTATGTGACTTTAATGAAGTTTTCTATATTTGAGTACAGTTTTCCTTCTCCTAGGTTGTTTGCCTAACCAAGGTCAAGAAGCCTAATCAGCCCTACTATTTACCCATATCTAAAGAGATAATTGTTGGATTCATTGCTGTAATAACCTTATGTCTACTAGGAAATATTTGCAACCTGCAGTTGCATGTATTTAAGTTTTTAATGTAATAAAATATTCTATTAAACTAGAAAGATTAATGAAATCAAATAAGAAGGTAGATAAAAAGATTTGAAAGAGAGGGGAAGTATAGTCGGCAAATAGATAATTTATGAAACTTTCTCTTCCATCACTCCCGTCTTTCATTGCTAAATTTTCCTAATTTAACTATTTAGTTAAAATAGGAAGTAAATAATAAAATTGCATTTATTTCTTCTTGTTAATGGATATCTTTTAAGATTTATTTAAGAGAGTTTTGCTCATATTCACTAAGATTAAACCAAATATTTAGAAATCAATAATACTAAGCACATATTTATCAAAATCAAATTTTAATATCAATATGCAAATTAGCCTTCCCGTTATCACAGTAAACCACTATTTTATTATATATATATATATATATATATACTTTCATTCTATTTGTATGTAGATATGGTCATCAATATTAATAAAGTAAAACAACCTTAATAATTGAGGTTTATATTAAAATGAAATCATGGTTAATGTGGCATAAATAACTAAGGGAACTGTGACTTGAGTAGTAATATCCTTTCGATTACAGACTGAAAAACACACAATCTCCATTTATAATAACTAGCAAATATATGCACCCTACGGGTGCAAGTATTTAAGTTTCAATGCAATGAAATATTATATTAAATTAAAAAGGTTAATTAAACTAAATAAGAATGCAGAACAAATATTTGAAGCATAGGTGAGGGGGGGTTCATAATCGAAAAAAAAAACTGGAATTTACTCTTCTATCACACACGTTTTCATTGCTAGATTTTCCTAATTTAATTCTTTAATTAAAATAGGAAGAAAAGAATAAAATTACAGTCATTTCTTCTTGTTAATGGATTTCTTTTAAGATTTATTGAAAAGATTTTTGCTCATATTCATTAAGATAAACCATACAATTAGAAATCAATAATACTAAGCACATATTTATTAAAATCAAATTTTTTATATCATTATGCAAATTAGCTTTTCCATTTACACTGTAAAGCGCTATTTTCTAGTATATATGAATACAATTGCATGTTATTAGTATATAGATATGGTAATCAGTAATAATACAGTAAAAAATCTTAATAATTGAGGTTTATATAAAAATGAAATCATGGTGAATGTGGCGTAAATAACTAAGGGAAGTGTGACTTGAGTAGTAATATTGTTTCGATTACAGACAGAAAAACACACTCTCTCCATTATAATAACTAGCAAAATAAAAACAACACACTTTGGGCGATGTAAAAATAGATTTTTGAAACATATTGCCTGAGGGGTGGGAGTTAAAAATTCAATGTCAGCGAGTTTGTACCCTAACTAAATTTTCATCAAATTCATTAAAGGATTAAAAAATAAAACAATTTGAAATGTAAATTTAAATATGTATTAAAATAAAACAAACTTTAAATATGTATTAAAATAAAACAAACTATATATAGATATATAATACCAGTCATGTATTTATTAAAACTTGTCTAATGTTGCGTGTTCAAATTTTGAGTGGATTTATTCTATGTTACGACGATTTTGGGTAATGTGACGTAAGCAGTGACGTAATTTTTGTTACATACAAGAACTGGAAACGAATCTCCATTATTAATAGATATTGTATAAGAAACGGGATTTTTGTTGATTTTTGACACTGGAAATTGTAGACGTACAAGTTGCCCTATCACTATTCTTAGCCAACTATTTATCCACACAACGATTTTAACTCACGTATGGTGCGACCAATAAATATTAGTCTAAAATTAAAGTCTCAGAATGTCGTATGATACGCCTGCTTCGAGCATCATCATCCTGCAAAAAAATTGCTTCTTCATCACCAAGCCAATCTTCTACAGATGAAATGAGAAAATTATAGATGAAGTGCAGCTGTTCTCCCTCTAGCTAATAGTAAGATAGTAGGTCAGACTGAACACTGTGACCTTACTAGCGCCACCTGTCCAGGAGGTCAACTAATCTTAAAATCTTGGTCAATATGTCAATGGTCACTATGACTGACAAAGGCCCGTAACTCGCCGTGTCTTAAAAGCCTTAGGGTATGCCAGAGTCCGACCGTGGATAAAAGGAAAGGTTAATGGGATGAAATGAGGATATAATAATAGTACTTTAGTATACAGAATACTTATGTTCAAGATGATATGCTGTTAATAATATATTAATATTGCCTATAGTACATTTATGTCCAAGAAAATTACGGTATCATTTACTTGTAAATTTATATTCGCTGTCAAATTTAGATGAGTATGGAGAGGAACTTAATAAATAGAAACCAAATTTATTTCTGATACCATTAAGACTATTTGAGACGCTTGTCCTTGCATTAGTACTTTACTCTACAGAATACTTATGTTCAAGGATTTATGCTATAAATAATATATTAACATTACCTATAGTACATTTATGGCCAAGAAACTTACGGTATTATTTAATAGTAAATTCATATTCGCTGATAAAATCAGATGACGTTATATAAGAACTGAATGAAATAAGGATATAGTAAAGTAAGTAAAGTCGTCGGGGTGGCCTATAGTCGTTATCATCCAGACTGCGAGGGGGTCTATTCCCTTTTCACTAGCGCTGAATACCTTAATATACAGAATACTTATATTCAGGTTTTATGCTATAAATAATATATTAATATTGCCTATAGAACATTTATGGCCAAGAAAATTACGGTATTATTTAATAGTAAATTCATATTCGTTGATAAAATTAGATGACGTTATATAAGAACTGAATGAAATTAGGATATCATAATAGTACTTTAGTATACAACATACGGGCCATATTACCTTTAGGCACCCCTTTTTGATCACGATTAATAAAGCACATGTTTTTCATTTACACCGTCAATATCCAGTTGTTTTAACAGACGATTTTTAGATTTTTAGATTATAAAACTAACCCCTAACCCTAACCCTAACCACTAACCCTAACCCTTAACCCTAACAAGCAACCGGATATTGACGGTGTAAATGAAAAACATGTCCTTTCTTAATCGAGATCAAAAAGGGGTGCCTAAAGGTAATATGGTTCCAAAATACTTATGTTCACGTTTATATGCCTAATATTGCCTATGGTAAGTTTATGTCCAAGAAAATTACGGTACCATTTACTAGTAAATTCAAATTCGCTGATAAAACTAGATTACATTATGTAAGAACTGAATGAAATGACGATATAATAATAGTACTTTAGTATACAGAATACTTATATTCAAGGTGATCTGCTATTGATAATAAATTAACATTGCCTATAGTACATTACAATATCATTTAATAGTAAATTCATATTCGTTGTCAAATTTAGATGAGGATGGAGAGGAACTTAATAAATAGAAACCACACTTATCCCTGATATCATTAAGACTATTTGTGACTCTTGTCCTTGCATTAGTACTTTACTCTACAGAATACCTATGTTCAAGGTTTTATGCTATAAATAATATATTAACATTGCCTATAGTACATTTATGGCCAAGAAAATTACGGTATTATTTAATAGTAAATTCATATTTGTTGAGAAAATTAGATGAAGTAGGATTAGAACTGAATAAATAGACACCTAACTTCATTTCTCATACCATTAAGATTGTTTGAGTCTCTTATCCTTGCATGAGAATGTTGCAAAGTCACGTGTGGGTCAGAATTGATTAGTACTCCTGTTTCCAAGTTAGGTATTAGGGCATTGGAAAAGAGATGATTAGGTCTATAATTTAATGTTGTTCTTGAGTCAATACGCCCTGTCGGCTGGGGCGTTAGAATACACCAACTGCGTCTCTGAAGAGTGTTAAGACTCCCTCAATAGGGCGACCTGTGATGCTTAAGGATGGAACCCTGGTGGCTGAGCAGTCCTTGACATGCAACACTCCACGTTGGTCCTTACTTAGCCGACCTTCGATCAACCGACTGGTCACGTCCAGCCCTATCACCTATATGATTGTCCCAACCCTATTGCCCTTATGGGCAACCCCCAACCATTTTTATCATATATGTGCTAGAAGGCGGTGGCTGGGGGTCTTCATGTCCTGGAAAACGTTAAACTCTGATGGTGAGGCTACAAATCTGGATAAATCGTAAAATCCGATGGTGAGGTTCCAGTTCTGGAGCTCTGTTGAATGTGAAGAAGCCCTTCATCACCATTATTTCCAGGTCCACGCTGACAGAGATTGATAGTATCCCACTAATGTATAAAACAAAATGTATTCGGCATGGGTTGACATGCCGTAAAACCAAACAAGGAACCATGGATGCGTGTAGGTCAACATTGCTGTATCCATGAGTAGGAGTCTGCAAGAATGACGCCCCTTACATCGGTAATAGATGAATTGGGGACCATATCACTTGGAACACCGCTTCTGACAACCGGTGCATGTAAAAAGCTTAAAGTGGGAACTCATGAGTATTCTTACTGAAGAGATGAAGAAAGAATGAATGTTGATGTAAGTAAAGACGCTAATTAGAAACGCTTTAATCTGTCGGCTGGGGATAAAGAATATACCGACTGCACCTCTGCAGAGGGGTAAGATTCCCTCAATGGGGCGACCTATTGGCCGTAGTCCATCACCAGCAGCAAACGACTTTAGCCCTTACTTAGGCTAGACAGGTAGTTGGAGAGACAGCAGTCGGTCAATCGGCTAGTCAAGCCCTAGCACCTATATGATTGTCCTGACCCCATTGTCCCTATGGTACACCCCCCAAACTCTTTTATCGTATATGTGCTAGAAGGAAGTGGCTGAGGGCGAAGTTTTAATTCTAGAGCTCTGGGGAGGGTGGAGTACCCCTTCATCACTATTACTCCCAAGTCCATCCTGATCCCGAGTGGTAGTACCTGTTAGGGTCAAATCTATGGGTTAAATAGACCAAAAACTTTGTATTAAAAATGTACCTGAAAAATTGAATTTGGAAAATAATATTGAATACCCAACAAGAATGAATAAAACAAAATGTATATGGCATAAAATAACCCAACAAGCGTCGACATGTCGTAAAATCCAACCAACCACATTAGATATATTCTTACCTATTCTGTCATGCCGTTCGGTTCTGGCATTAATATATGTTTTTAAACATTTTTTTTTGTTACGAAAGCGATTACGGGATTAGATTGCAAAGATCATTGTAATTTAAGCCCTAGTAGGTACTGAATATATATATATATATATATATATATATATATATATATATATATATATATATATATATCAGAATGACTTGATTTGGCATTAAATGAACCGAAAGGGGTTGATATGCCGTAAAACAAGTCAACCAGCTAATCAACCAGCATTAACGAGGAAGACTAGTAAGTAAAGTCGTCGGGGTGGCCTAAAGTCGGTATCTGCCAATCACCGTAGGAGTCTATACCCGTTTCACTAATGCTAGACCAAGGAGATTGTTTTAGCGTCTGAAGTGGAGCGCCATGTCTACCATCGTCTCCTTACTTTACCGCACAGATCCATGTGCTACTCATACGCTGAGTTGCTGAGGGCCACTATTGAACCCGGAATCTTGTAGTTCCTAGTCGGACACTCTATCAACTGAGCTAAACCGGCCCTAAACCCAATATCAAAATGACTTGGCTTTGTATTAAATAGCCCGAAAAGAGTTGCTATGCCGTAAAACAAAACAACCAGTTAACCAACCGAGCAAGACTAGTAGATAGTAAATTATATAAGATTTTACGATACCCCAGTCTACAAACGACCTACGTAATGTGAACATGTTGACAATCTTGTAAGAGTAAGATTTTCTTACAGGCTTTACTAGTTCCCGCGTAATTATCTCCCCATCTTTTTCAGTTTATATTAATTTTATAATAACCATTTTGTACACTAGGATGCGACACAAGGTCTATATCTCAGAGTTGCCTTAACAGCTTGATTTACAAAAAGGTGACTTTGGACCCAAAAGAACGTATGCCAATGTTCTTGAGATCATGCTGTGCATAAAAATCCTGGCGCCAGGAAGGGAAGGAAGAGAGGCAATTTGGATCGTGTTATCAAGTTTATGTTGGAGACTGCGATTTCGGGGTCAGATTGCAAAGATCATTATAATTTAGGCCCCAGCAGGTACTGTAAAAACCCGGTATAAGAATGACTTGATTTGGCATTAAATGACCCGAGAAGGGTTGATATGTCGTAAAACAAAACAACCAGCTAGCCAACCAACAACAGCAAGGAAGACTAGTAAATAAAGTCATCGCGGTGGCCAATCAGCAAGGGTGTCTATCACCTTTTCACTAACGCTAGACAAGAAGATTCTTTTGCGTCGGAGGTATTGCGCAACATCTACCATCGTCTCCTTACTTTACCGATCCCTGTGCTACTCATCCACTGAGTTAGCGAGGGCCGGTATCGAACAAGGAACCTTGTAATTCATAGTCGAACAGTAAATGACCCAAAAAGGTTTGATATGCCGTAAAACAAAAAAAAAAACACATCTAGCCAACCAACAACAGCGTGGAAGACTAAGTAAGTACAGTCGTCGGGGTAGCTTAAAGTCGGTATCTGCCAATCAGTGAGGGATTCTATCCCCCTTTTCACTAGCGCTAGACCAAGGAGATTGTTTTGGCGGCTGAGTCGTAGCGCCACATCGTCAATCAGCTCTTCACTTTACCGTACAGATCCCTGTGCTACTCATACGCTGAGTTGGTGAAGGCCAGTATTGAACCCGGAACCTTATGGTTCCTAGTTGGACACTCTATCGACTGAGGTAAACCGGCCCCAAACCCAATACCAAAATGATTTGGCTTGGTATTGAATGACCCAAAAAGAATTGATATGCCGTAAAACAAAACAACCACCTAGCCAACCAACAACAGCGTGGAAAACTAAGTAGGTACAGTCGTCGGGGTAGCTTAAAGTCGGTATCTGTCAATCACCGTGGAGTCTATTCCCCTTTTCACTAGCGCTACACCAAGTAGATTGTTTTTACGTCTGAAGTGGAGCGCCATATCTACCATCAGCTCCTTATTTTTACCGCACGGATCCCTGTGCTGCTCATACACTAAGTTGGCGAGAGCCAGTATTGAACCCGGAACCTTGTGGTTCCTAGTCGGACACTCTACCGACGGAGTTAAACCGGTCCTAAACCCAATATAAAAATGATTTGATTTGGTATTAAATAACTCGAAACGAACTGATATACCGTAAAAAAAAAACAACGACTTGTAGATAGTAAATTATATACGATTTTACGTTGCCCCAGTCTACAAACGACCTACGTAATATGAACGCAAGGTATCGAACAAGGAACCTTGTGATTCATAGTCGGACACTCTACCAATTGAGCTAAACTGACCCTAACCCCAATATAAAATGAATTGATGACCCGAAGGGTTGATATGCCGTAAAATAAAACAACCAGCTTACCAACCGAGCAAGACTAGTAGATAGTAAATTATATAAGATTTTACGATACCCCAGTCTACAAACGACCTACGTAATGTGAACATGTTGACAGTCTTGTAAAAGTAAGATTTTCTTACAGGCTTTACTGGTTCACGCGTAATTATCTCCCCTTCTTTTTCAGTTTATATTAATTTTATAATAACCATTTTGGACACTTGTGTTTTGTTGACACCTACAAGGTATATTGCTTTTTTTCTCTCTTGTTAACTAACGGACATAGCGTGTTTTCCGGAAAGATTACTACGTAGAAAAGACAATATAATCCAGATTATCGAGAGACGGACTGATCGAATGATATCTAATTCATAAAACCAATAGAAATAAAATACAATATATAAGTACAAAGCGAAAATGAACTAAAACAAAAGATATATTGGGGACTTTACTTAGACATACTAAATATTATACCTTATACGTAGATATATATAAATGTATATATATCTCTCTATATATATATATGTATGTATATATATATATGTATATATGTATGTATGTGTATATATAAATATATATGCATGTTTCTATACATATGTGTATATAAGCATATATATGTATGTGTGTAGGTATATATATATATATATATATATATATATATATATGTGTGTGTGTGTGTGTGTGTGTGTATGTGTACATATATATATATATATATTATAAAACAATATAATAAAATACAATATATAAGTACAAAGTGAAAATAAACTAAAACCAAAGATATATTGGGGACTTTACTTAGACATACTATTATACCGTCATACGTACATACATATAAATGTATATATATCTATATCTATCTATCTATCAATCTATCTATTTATTTATCTATCTATATATATATGTATGTATGCATATATATATATATATATATATATATATATATATATGTGTGTGTGTGTGTGTGTGTGTGTGTGTGTTTCTATACATATGTTATATATAAGCATATATATGTATGAGTGTGTATGTATGTACAATTAAATATATATATATAAATATATAAACAAATTTGAAGGGTAGGGTAGTTTATATATATATATAGGGTAGTTTATATATATAATATATATATATATATAATATAATATATGTGTGTGTGTGTATGTAAATATGTATATATATATATATGTATATATATATATATATGATTATATACATATGTGTATATATATGTGTATATATATGAGTGTGTAGGTATGTATGTACAATTAAATATACATATATATATATAACAATATCTAAACAAATTTGAAGGGTAGGTAGTTTTTATATATATATATATATATATATGTATACACACACACACACACATACATATATATATATATATATATATATATATATATATATATATATATATATATATATATATATATATACTTACTTAATATACAAGATAAGTGCAAAGAGAAGATGAACTAAAACAAAAGATATAATATTGAGAGTCGAGAGTTTAGGAAACTTGGATCTTAGAGCGATGTACTGAATACGTTGTATTTTCTGTTTCTTTTTTTTAAGAGTCTTTGATTTATCAGCGTATAAGGGGAAGAAGAAGTGAGGTTATTGTTTTAGGATAACATGAAGGAAATTAGAAGAAGAAAAAAATCAGACGGAATTTGTTCTTTGCGACCGGACGAAGCAAGGAGATTGTAGGACAGGAAATTGGGTGACTAGAGACAAAGATTGAAAGAAAATTGTTTCCTTCAGGGACTACTCATAGACATACTAAATATTATACCTATATACGGACATATATATATATATATATATATATATATATATATATATAAGTATATATATATGTGTGTATATGTATGTGTATATATATAAAATATATATATATATATATATATATGTGCGTGTATATACGCATATATATGTATGCGTGTGTATGTGTGTATGTACAATTAAATATATATATATACATATAAATATAAACAAATTTGAAGGTAGGGTAGTTTATATATATATATATATAATATATATATATATACTTGATATACTAAATATATACAGGCACATAGATAAATATATATATATATATATATATGTGTGTGTGTGTGTGTGTGTGTGTGTGTGATTAAACTACCCTTCAAATTTATAATATACGTATAAGTCACAAAGTTTATTCAAATGTATGTATGTATGTATGTATAATCAACTTGAAATCTCTCTCCCTCTCTCTCTCTCTCTCTCTCTCTCTCTCTCTCTCTCTCTCTCTCTCAATATATATATATATATATATATATATATATATATATATATATATTCGAAATTCATACACAAACTCAAACACTCACACACACAGACTGAGACACTGAGGCACTGAGACACACACACACACACACACACACACACACACAAACCCTTTAAGTTTGTAATGTATATATATGTCATTTAGTTTATTCAGATGCATGTAACCGAACGAAAGACTTTGCATACGCAGTGTATATATATTTATACACCTACACCATCTAAATAATACACATACACACACGCACACACACACACACACACACACATGCACTCACACATACATATATATATATTATTGTTTATATATAAGGCAATTACAATGCGTATATCGTATAAAATTCGATGATTATTGAAAATAATCATGACATGTAAACTCGGCAAGGCGCGACGTGGAACACCGTACAGCTTTTTCAACTTTATTAAGTCTCATCAGCGGTGTATACCTTCGATTTCCCTCCGACAGAAATCGAAACCGGGAATCCTGCAATGCTCCAGAAAGCAAATTTTCAAATTCTCTCTCGAATAATATATGGATAAATCACATTGAGTATTTGTATTTATGGATGTATGTATTATGCGTGTAACCGTGAAACTTTACACACCCAATTACTATATAACTATACACCTATATCATTTCTTATACACCGGAATTTGCTAACGTGCTGGACTGCAACAACGTAGTAAGCGCGTTCGAACCCCCGTTCCGCTAAAAATGTAACTTTCGGACTAATATCTTGTGAGTTTTTTTTTTTTTTTAACACAAGAGTAAGCTGATGGTCTTTCACTGGAGTCTGAGTGACAACAAATCTCCTCAGGTGTCCAGGACTATTCTGAGTATTCATTCTGATTTCAATTATACTGTTATTTGAATTGTCTCAAATCTTCCTCTGACTTCCAGTTCATCTAGTCTCATTTATAAGATTTTGGAGACCGTTACATATGCACCAACTAAAATCGATATCTCTTTCACCCTCATATTCCACAATGTTTCAATTCTCTAGCAACGTCCAAGTATTTATCAATATATATATATATATATATATATATATATATATATATATATATATAAGAGAGTTTCATAATTTGCTTGAGGCATTGTGTATGTATTGGTTAGGAAGTTGATTTAGAAGGCTATCACAATGCAGTTTGGAATAATAAAAAAAATACGGTAACAATGGTGTTGTGTGTTGACCTGTATTTTTATTCTTTCTTGAATTTTCGAGGTAATACCTCTTTCTCAAAGGAATTGAACTGAAGCAGTCCACCTATGGTTTTCTTAAATGAATCTTTTTTTTTTTGTTGAAATGATGTTATTTTCTAAATAACTGTATTCTGTGTAAGCGTGAATGCGTATATTTTTGTTTGTACGTGTGTTGTGTGTTGTGTGTGTGTGCGTGTGGTGGTTTGTAATTTAGATGGTGTGGTTGTATAAATATATTAAGCGTATGTGTTTTGTGGCATGTGTATAAATGATATAATATTAAAATTGTTTTGTGGTGGTGTGTATTAATTTTGTTATGTTTTATTATTATTATTATATTATTATTATATTATTATAATTTATATATATATATATATATATATATATATATATATATATATATATATTGAGAGAGAGGAGAGAGAGAGAGGAGAGAGAGAGAGAGAGAGAGAGGGAGAAGAGATTTCAAGTTGATTATACATACTACATACATACATTTTGAATAACTTTGTGACTTATACGTATATTAAAATTTGAAGGGTAGATTTAATACACACACCACACACACACACACCACACATATATATATATATATATATATTTATTATGTGCTGTTATATTTAGTATATCAAGTATATTATATATATATATATATATATATATAAACTACCCTACCTTCAAATTTTGTTTATATATTTATAATGTATATATATATATATTTAATTGTAACATCACATACAACGCATACATATATATCGTAATAATACACGCCCAAACCAAAAAAAATTAAAAAAATAAAATTTAATATATATATATATTTATATATATACCATACATATACACACATATTATACTATATATATATATATTAATATATATTATAATATATGTCCGTATATAGGTTAATATTTGTAAGTCTATGAGTAGTCCTGAAGGAAAACAATTTTTCTTTCAATCTTTGTCTCTAGTCACCCAATTTCCTGTCTACAATCTCCTTGCTTGTCCGGTCGCAAGAACAAATTCGCGTCTGATTTTTTTTCTTCTTCTAATTTCCCTTCAATGTTATCCTAAAACAATAACTCACTTCTTCTTCCCTTATACGCTGATAAATCAAAGACTCTTAAAAAAAGAAACAGAAATACAACGTATTCAGTACATCGCTCTAAGATCCAAGTTTCCTAAACTCTCGCTCTAATATTATTCTTTTGTTTTAGTTCATCTTCTCTTTGACTTATCTTGATATTAAGTAAGTATACTATATATTTATAATCTATTTATATATTAATATATATATATTATATATATATAATATAATTAATGTATGTGTGTGTGTGTGTTGTATACATATTATTATATATATATATATAAAAATACCTTCAAATTTGTTTAGATGTTGTTATATATATATATGTATTTAATTGTACATAATACCTACACACTCATCTTAACATATATATACACATATGTATATATCATATATAATAATTACATATATAATATATATACATATTACATATCCACATCACACATATATATATATATATATATATATATATATATATATAACTCCTATTATATATATATAAACTACCCTACCCTTCAAATTTGTTTATATATTTATATATATATATTTAATTGTACATACATACACATCATACATTATATATGCTTATATTAACCATAATATAGAATTCAACACACACACACACACACACAACCACATATATATATATATATATATTATATATATATATATGCATAATATATTATATAGATAGATAAATATAATAGATGATTGATAGATAGATAGATATACGATATAATATACATTTATATGTATGTACGTATGAGGTATAATAGTATGTCTAAGTAAAGTCCCAATATATCTTTTGGTTTTAGTTTTTTTCACTTGTATTATATATTGTTTTTTATTTATATTGTTTTATAAATATATATATATATCATGTAACATACACACACACACACACACACACATATAATATATATATATATATATATATATTATACCTACACACATACATATATATGCTTATATCCTATGTATAGAACATGCATATATATTTATATATACAATACATACATATAATACATATATATATATACATACATATCTATATTATAGAGAGATATATATACATTTATATATATTACGTATAAGGTATAATATTTAGTATGTCTTAAGTAGTCCCCAATATATCTTTTGTTTTAGTTCATTTTCGCTTTGTACTTATATATTGTATTTTATTTCTATTGGTTTATGAATAGATATCATTCGATCACGTCCCGTCTCTCGATAATCTGGATATATGTTTTTCTACGTAGTAATTTCCGGAAACACGCTATGTCCGTTAGTTTAACAAGAGAGAAAAAAAGCAATATACTTGTAGGTGTCAACCAACAAGTGTCCAAATGGTTATTATAAAATTAATATAAACTGAAAAAGAAGGGAGATAATTACGCGTGAACAGTAAGCTGTAAGAAAATCTTACTTTCAAGACTGTCAACATGTTCACAATTACGTAGGTCGTTGTAGACTGGGGTATCGTAAAATCTATATAATTTACTATCTACAGTTTGCTCGGTTGGTAAGCTGGTTGTTTTATTTACGGCTATAACTTCGGTCATCAATTCATTTTTTATATTGGGGTTAGGTCAGTTTAGCTCAATTGGGTAGTGTCCGACTATGAATCACAAGGTTCTTGTCGATACTTGCGTCATATTACGTAGGTGTTTGTAGAACTGGGGAACGTAAAATCGTATATAATTACTATCTACAAGTCGTGTTTTTTTTTACGGTATAGTCAGTTCGTTTCGGGTTATTTAATACCAAATAAATTATTTTTTATATTGGGTTTAGGACGGTTTAACTCCGTCGTAGAGTGTCCGACTAGGAACAAAGGTTCCGGTTCAATACTGGCTCTCGCCACACTTAGTGTATGAGCAGCACGGGATCCGTGCGGTTAAAATAAGGAGCTGATGGTAGATATGGCGCTCCACTTCAGCGTAAAAACAATCTACTTGGTGTAGCGCTAGTGAAAAGGGGAATAGACTCCACGTGATTGACAGATACCGACTTTAAGCTACCCGACGACTGGTACCTACTTAGTATTTCACGCTGTTGTTGGTTGCTAGGTGGTTGTTTTTGTTTTACGGCATTAATTCTTTTTGGGTCATTCAAATACAAGCCAAATATTTTTGGTATTGGTTTTGGGGCGGTTTACCTCAGTCGATAGAGTGTCCACTAGGAACCATAAGGTTCGGGTTATACTGGCCTTCACCAACTCAGCGTATGAGTAGCACAGGGATCTGTACGGTAAGTAAGAGCTGATTGAGATGTGGCGCTCCGACTCAGGCGCCAAAACAATCTCCTTGGTCTAGCGCTAGTGAAAAGGGGATAGAATCCCTCATGATTGGCAGATACCGACTTTAAGCTCCGACGACTGTACTTACTTAGTCTTCACCTGTTGTTGGTTGGCTAGATGTGTTTTTTTTTTTTTTACGGCATATCAAACCTTTTTGGGTCATTTACTGTTCGAATGAATTACAAGGTCCTTGTTTCGATACCGCCTCGCTAACTCGTGGATGAGTAGCACAGGGATGGTAAAGTAAGGAGACGATGGTAGATGTTGCGCAATACCTCCGACGCAAAAGAATCTTCTTGTCTAGGCGGTGAAAGGTGATAGACACCTTGCTGATTGGCCACCGCGATGATTTATTACTAGTCTTCCTGCTGTTGTTGGTTGGCTAGTGGTTGTTTGTTTTACGACATTTATCACCCTTTCGGGTCATTTAATGCAAATAAAGTCATTTTATACCGGTTTTTACAGTACCTGCTGGGGCCTAAATTATAATATTTTGCAATCTGACGAAATCGCAGTCTCCAACATAAACTTGATAACAGATCCAAATTGCTCTCTTCCTTCCCTTCCTGGCGCCAGGATTTTTATGCACAGCATGATCTCAGAACTTGGCATACTTCTTTTGGGTCCAAAGTCACCTTTTTGTAAAATAACTGTTAAGCAACTCTGAGATATGACTTGTTTGCATCTATGTTAAAAATGGTTTATATAAAATATATAATGAAAAAGATGGGAGATAATTACGCGGGACTAGTAAAGCCTGTAAGAAATCTTACTCTTACAAGATTGTCAACATGTTCACATTACGTAGGTCGTTTGTAGACTGGGGTATCGTAATCTTATAATAATTTACTATCTACTAGTCTTGCTCGGTTGGTTAACTGGTTGTTTGTTTTACGGATAGCAACTCTTTTCGGGCTATTTATACAAAGCCAAGTCATTTTGTATTGGGTTTAGGGCCGGTTAGCTCAGTTGATGAGTGCCGACTAGGACTACAAGATTCCGGGTTCAATAGTGGCCTCAATCGCGTATGAGTAGCACATGGATTGTGCGGTAAAGTAAGAGACGATGGTAGAATGGCGCTTCCTTCAGACGCTAAAACAATCTCTGGTCTAGATTAGTGACGGGTAAGACTCTACGGTGATTGGCAGATACCGACTTTAGGCACCCGACGACTTTACTTACAGTCTTCCTCGTTAATGCTGGTTGATTAGTGGTTGACTTGTTTTACGGCATATCAACCTTTCGTCATTTAATGCCAAATCCAAGTCATTCTTGATATATATATATATATATATATATAATATATAGTATATATATATATATATTATATATATATTCAGTACCTACTAGGGCTTAAATTACAATGATCTTGCAATTAATCCGTAATCGCTTTCGTAACAAAAAAAAATGTTAAACATATATTAATGCAGAACCGAACGGCAATACAGAAAGGTAAGAATATATCTAAATTGGTTGTTGGATTTTTACGACATGTCGACGCTGTTGGGTTATTTTATCATATACATTTTGTTTTATTCATTCTTGTTGGGTTTTCATATTATTTTCCAAATTCAATTTTTCAGGTACATTTTTATACAAAGTTTTGGTCTATTTAACCGCATAGATTTGACAACAGGTACTACCACCGGATCAGGATGGACTGGAGTAATAGTGATGAAGGGTACCACCCCCAAGTCTAGAATTAAAACTTCGCCCTCAGCCATTCCTTCTAGCACATATAGATAAAAGAGTTTGGGGGTGTACCATAGGGACAATGGGGTAGGACAATATATAGGTGCTAGGGCTTGACTAGCCGATTACGACTTGCTGTCTCTCCAACTACTGTTAGCTAAGTAAGGGCTAAAGTCGTTTGCTGGGTGATGGATACGGCCAATAGGTGCCATTGCGGGAATCTTACCCCTCTGCAGAGGTGCAGTCGGTATATTCTTTATCCAGCGACAGATTAAAGGTTTCAATTGCGGTCTTTACTTACATAACATTCATTCTTTCTTCATTCTTCAGTAAGAATACCATGAGTTGCCACTTTAAGCTTTTTACATGCACGGTTGTCAGAAGCGGTGTTCCAAGTGATATGGTCCCCATTCATCTATTACGATGTAAGGGCGTCATTCTTGCAGACTCCTACTCATGGATACAGCAATGTTGACCTACACGCATCCATGGTTCTGTTGGTTTTAGGATGTCAACCATGCCGAATACATTTTGTTTTATACATTAGTGGGATACTACATCTCTGTCGCGTGGACTGGAAATAATGGTGAGAAGGGTTCTTTCACATTCAACAGACTCCAGAACTGGACTCACCTATCGATTTTAGATATCAGATTTGTAGCTCACCATCAGAGTTTAACGTTTTCCAGGACATGAAGAACCCAGCCACCCGCCTTCTAGCACATTATGATAAAAATGGTTGGGGTTGCCCATAAGGGCAATAGGGTTTGGGACACATCATATAGGTGATAGGGCTGGAGTGACCAGTCGGTTGATCGAACGGTCGGCTAAGTAAGGACAACGTGGAGTGTTGCATGTCAGGAACTGCTCTAGCCCCAGGGTTCCATCTTAAGCATCACAGGTCGCCTATTGAGGGAGTCTTAAAACTCTTCAGAGACGAGTTGGTGTATTCTACGCCCCAGCCGACAGGGCGTATTGATCAAGAACAACATAATTATAAGACATAATCATCTCTTTTCCCAATGCCCCTAGAACCTAATTGGAACAGAGTAACTAATCAATTCTGACCACACTGACTTTGCACATTCTCTGCAAGGATAAGAGACTCAAACAATCTTAATGGTATGAGAAATGATTAGTGTCTATTTAATTCAGTTCTAATCCTAATCATCTAATTTCTAAAAATATGAATTTACTATAAATAATACGTAATTTTTTGGCTAAATGTACTATAGGAATGTTCAATAATATTATTTATGCAATAACTTGAACATAGGTATTCGTAGAGTAAAGTACTAATGCAAGGAAGAGTCAAAATAGTTTAATGATAATAAGGATAAGTGGTGGTTTTCTATTATTGGTTCCTCTCCATCCTCATCTAAATTTTGACAACGAATATGAATTTACTATTAATGATATTGTATTACTATAGGCATGTTAATTTATTATCAATGCAGATCACTTGAATATAAGTATTCTGTATACTCAAGTACTATTATTAATATCGTCAATTTCATTCAGTTCTTACATAATGTAACTTAGTTTTATCAGCGAATTGAATTTATAGTAAATGGTAACGTAAATTTTCTTGGACATAAACTTACCATAGGCACTATTAGGCATATACGTGAAATAAGTATTGGAAGCATACTTACTTAGGCACCCTTTTGATTCGATTAAGAAGGACATGTTTTTCAATTTACAAACCGGTCAATATCCGGTTGCTTGTAGGGTTAGGGTTTTAGGTTAGTGGGTTGGGTTTAGGGTTAGGGTTGTTTTATAATCTAAAAATCTAAACATCGTCTGTTAAAACAACTTGGATATTGAGGTTGTAAATGAAAACATGTGCTTTATTAATCGTGATCAAAAAAGGGGTGCTAAAGGTAAATAGGCCGTATGTTGTATATACTAAAGTACTATTATGATATCCTAATTTCATTCAGTTTTTATAAGTCATCTTTTTATCAACGAATATGAATTTTACTATTAAATAATACGTAATTTTCTTGGCCATAAAATGTTCTATAGCATTTAAATATATTATTTTATAGCATAAAACCTGAATATAAGTTTCGGTATATTAAGGTATTCAGCGCTAGTGAAAAGGGAATAGACCCTCGCAGTCTGGATGATAAGACTATAGGCACCCGACGAACTTTACTTACTTTATATATCCTTATTTCATCAGGTTTCTTTATATAAGTCATCTGATTTATCAGCGAATATGAATTTACTATTAATAATTACGTAAGTTTCTTGGCCATAAATTACTAATAGGTAATGTTTAATATATTTTTATGCATAAATCTGAACATAAGTATTCTGTAGAGTAAAAGTACTAATGCAGGACAAGCGTCTCAAATAGTCTTAAATGGTATCAGAAAAAATTTTGGTTTATTTATTAAGTTCCTCTCCAACCATCTAATTGACAGCGAATATAAATTACAAGTAAATGATACCGTTTTTTTTGGACATAAAATGTACTATAGCATATTAATATAATTATTAACAGCATATCATCTTGAAACTAAGTAC
This sequence comes from Doryteuthis pealeii, assembly GCA_023376005.1. Classification (NCBI taxonomy): domain Eukaryota; kingdom Metazoa; phylum Mollusca; class Cephalopoda; order Myopsida; family Loliginidae; genus Doryteuthis; species Doryteuthis pealeii. Next base: position 70,293,928 of record CM042169.1, read on the forward strand.
TGTATACTAAAGTAATATTATTATATCCTCATTATCCAATTAACCTTTCTTTTATCAAGGTCGACTTCTGGCATACCTAAGGTTTTAAGACACGCGCGTTACGGCTTTGTTCAGTCATAGTGATTGACATATTGACAAGATTTTAAGATTAGTTGACTCCTGAACAGGTGGCGTAGTAATGGTCACAGTGTTCAGTCTGACTACTTCCTTAAACTATTAGCTAGAGGAGACAGCTGCAAATTCATCTATAATTTTCTCATTTCATCTGTAGAGATTGGCTTGGTGATGAAGAAGCAATTTTTTGCAGGATGAGATGCTCGAAGCAGGCGTATCCATAACGACATTCTGAGACTTTAATTTTAGACTAAATTTATTGTCGCACCATACGTGAGTTAAAATCGTTTGTTGTGGATAAATAGTTGGCTAAGAATAGTGATGGCAACTTGTACGTCTACAATTTCAGTGTCAAAATCAACAAAAATCCGTTTCTATACAATTCTATTAATAGTGGAGATTCGTTTCCAGTTCTTGTATGTAAAAAAAAATTAGTCACTGCTTACGTTCACATTACAAATCGTCGTACATAGAATAATCCACTCAAATTTGAACACGCAACATTAGACAGTTATTTTAATAAATCATACTGGTTATTATATATCTATATATAGTTTGTTTTATTTTAAATACATATTTAAAGTTTGTTATTTTAATACATTAATTTAAAATTTACATTTCAAATTGCTTTTATTTTTATCCTTTAATGAATTTGATGAAATTTGTTAGGGTACAAACCGCTGACATTGAATTTTTAACTTCCACCTAAGGCAATATGTTTCAAAACTATTTTAACATAGCCAAAGTGTGTTGTTTTTATTTTGCTATTATTAATAATGGAGAGAGTGTGTTTATTCTGTCTGTAATCGAAACAATTAACTCAAGTCACACTTCCTAGTTATTTACGCCAATTCACATGATTCATTTATTAAACCTCAATTTTAAATTTTTTCTGTATTATTACTGGATTACATATCTATAATAAAACAATGCAATTGTATTATATAGTACTAGAAATAGCGCTTTAACCAGTGTAAATGGAAAAGCTAATTGCATAAATGAATAAAATTTTGATTTTATAATATGTGGCTTAGTATTAATTGAATTTTCTAATTGTATGTTTATCTAATGAATATGAGCAAAAAATCTTTCATAAATCTTAAAAAGAAATGATCCTTAACAAGAAGAATGACTAATTTTTATTTTTACTTTCCTATTTTAATTAAAGAATTAAATATAGGAAAATCTTAAGAAGTGAAAAGTGTGTGATAGAAGAGTAAACAGTTTTTTTTTTTCGATTATGAACCCCCCCCTCACTATGCTTCAATATTTGTTCTGCCAATTCTTATTAGTTTAATTAACCTTTTTAATTAAATATATATTTCATTGCATTGAAACTTAAATATTGCACCCGTAGGGTGCATATATTTGCTAGTTTTATAAAATGGAGATTGTGTGTTTTTCAGTCTGTTAAATCGAAGGATATTACTATACAAGTCACAGTTCCCTTAGTTATATTTATCCAACTAAATGAATTTCATTTTAATATAAACCTCATTAATTAAAGGTGTTTTTACTTTTATTAATATTGATGATACTACATACAAATAGAATGAAAGTATATATATATATATATATATAATAATAAAATAGTGGTTACTGTGATAACGGGAAGGCTCATTTGCATATTGATATTAAAATTTGATTGATAAATATGTGCTTAGTATTATTGATTTCTAAAATTTTGGTTTAATCTTAGTGAATAGAGCAAAACTCTCTTAAATAAATTTAAAGATATCCATTAACAAGAAGAAATCAATGCAATTTTTATATTACTTCCTATTTTAACTAAATAGGTTAAATTAGGAAAATTTAGCAATGAAAGAGGGAGTGATGAAGAGAAAGTTTCATAATTATCTATTTGCCGACTATACTTCCCTCTCTTTCAAATCTTTTTCTACTTTTATTTGATTTCATTAAATTTTCTGAGTTTAATAGAATATTTTATTTACATTAAAAACTACTTAAATACATGCAACTGCAGGTTGCAAATATTCCTAGTAGACATAAGTTTTAAGCAATGAATCCAACATTATCTCTTTAGAGTATGGGTAAATAGCAGGGCTGATTAGGCTTCTTTGCCTTGGTTGGAAACAACCTAGGGAAGCAGGAAACTGTGCTCAAATATAGAA
>CM042169.1:70303773-70320869 GCA_023376005.1 Doryteuthis pealeii
GAGATAGACAGACAGACAGACAGACAGTTAAATAGATTAGAGATAATAGTTCTTACTTTTAAAGTCTGTTTCTGGTTCTTCGTCTAGTTGTTCTAATTCGTCTGGCGGACATATTATCTGGTTGGTCTGTTGGAATTCTTTTAAGGGTTGGTCATCTGTAATCTTGAACTTGAACGTGACTAAATTCCTTCCATAAAATTGTGCTTACACATTATTTGAAATGAACTTAATTTGAAGAGAATCTCAAATAATCTCACTTCAAAAACATCCTAAACCATTACAACACTACCACAAGGCGTTATATAGCCTTCTAACATACCCGGGTATACAATGGAGAGAGTGTTGGGTTATTTTTGTTTATAAGGTGTGCTGCGTGGTGTAATGGTTAAAGTCATGGGAAATGGACTCGTCGACCCGAGTTCAAATCCTGGACGCGGTAACTACATTTTCACTTAGCGCTAATACCCTTGAGAAAGGTATGAATCCAATTCTCCCTGCGAAGGGCAGACCCGGCTCTTTAACCTTGGTTAGGCAATTTTCTCTTAGTGACCAAGATAAGGAATGGGCCCCTCATACTGCATGTCTAAAGATAAAATGTAAAGAGTGATCCATTCCTAAGTAGATCAAAAAGTAAATTATATATATATATATATATATATATTATAATTATATATATATATTGGTAATTTTTCGAAGGAGAAATAAAGGAAAATAAAGTGCTCAATTACAAATGTAAGAGCTGTATTTCGAATAATACGTGGAAAATAACGTAAAATGAAGAAAATATGTATATACGAAGGAAATAATATTTTTTATAAATGTTTTTTATTTATTTATATTGTTTTCCGCGGGGAAAAAATCGTTTTTTGTGAACAATCAAGGGGAGAGAACTTTGTTAGGCTTAATTTAAAATTAACAGCGTTCCTAGTTTCAACCGTAAACAATTTGTTTATCAACACATTAGAGGCATGAGATAAGCGTTCTGAAGAAGGCAATAGCCAGAAAACTTAGGTAAATGCCCCCTAAAACCTCTGTATAAACAGTTTATATATATATATATATATATATATATATATATATATATTATGTGTATGTGTGTGTATGTGTGTGTGTGTGTGTGTATGTGTGTGTATCTACTAGCAACGAAAATTTACAGGGTTTTATGAAAGATGAAAGAATAGTGAAAGTAAGAGTGCAAATGGACTAATATTCAAGAAATACAGTTGACTTACCCGCTTTGTTCGGATTAATAGCATAAATGATACTAAACGTAGAAGATTTATATAGTAATTGTTACTCGTAGCTAATTTTGATCATTCGGAAGCGATAAAACAAATCTGTTGCAATAGAAAATGATAAAGATATGAAAAAAAAGAGTGGGAGTTAAATCAAGGTTATTATACATTTTACACACTGAACTATTTACAATAGCTCTTAAGTGATCATATCAAACGTTGTATTGATTAAATTATCATACTGTGGTATGTTTACAGGTCATGGTATTACGAATTTATTTTTTTAGATCGGTAATATCGCCAGAAAATTGAAGATCGTATTAAGAACATGGATAAAAACGCTCTGCCTTATTATATTATTATATTCGTTCTAATTTTGTTTTGTTAGTTTTTCTAATTTAATATGATATTTATTACACTAAACTTTAAATACTAGCGGCCAGGGGTACATACTTTTGTTAGTCTTATTGAAATACCACAAAAGCAATTTGAGGCAGAAACCAGCATGGAGGTTAATAAACCTAATCAAAAATCAAATTTCTAGGACTAAAAAGTGAGGGTAATACCAATTTCCCATCGAAATAGACATTTGCTCTAAAGGCAGATAAAAAAAATGCATTTATTAACCAATTGGATTTTTTGCTCATCGTCTACTATATTTTTGAAATAAATTGTCTAACCACATAAAAAACGAGAATAGTGTGAAAGAATAGATTTAATTGGGGGATTTCAGAAAAAAAAGAAAGAAAGAAAAAAGTAATTAAGCGGGAATTTTTGGACAATATCGGAGGAATTATTTAACATAATTTGATTTCCATATTGATATTATATCAATATTGTAGGTTTGGTTTGGTTTGGTTTATTTTACGGCATATCAATCTCGGTGGGACATTTAATGCCGACAAAATTGTGAATTAAATTCATTCTTAATGGATGATACAATTTTGTTTATAAACTAATTTTTTCTATTTAACCCATAGATGGACTCTAACAGGTACTAGCACTCCGGGCCAGAGTGTACCAGGGAGCAATGGGTGAACAGACATAGATGATACTGAACGTTCTGGTGTTGCATAGCGCTCGACTCAGGCCACACAATCGTACACGTTGCTGGTATACAGCGGAGATCGTTTCTAACCCCTAGACAATGTATCTAGTGGTCGCTTAAATGATATCACAAGGCATGCTCTATGTAGTAGGAGATTTGACTTTATTTCTCTCATCTCGGTTGTACATGGTGGATGTGAGTGGCGGGCATTGATAATGGGCACTACTACTGCTGGTGTGGTGGAAGGTGGTGGGCGCGCCTCACTGCTCGCTGGCAGCGCTCGACCGTGTCAACGGTCACTCCGTCCGCTCTGCTCGCAGTCTCTTTGGGGTCTGACCCTCTAACTGCTACTGCTGACCCCTTAAGTAAAGGCAGCCGCCCACACATCCTTTTGTTCCTTGACCGGAAGTCCTTACTTCCCTTTCCATCTCTTTCTTCAATTTTCCGTTTGTACAGAGGAAGTCTTTTGTTATACTAGACTTTCTGTCTACCTTATCCATTGTCTTCCCAGTTCAATTTTTCCTTGTCTTTTCGTACTTCCCGCGCAGAACAAATGCGACTATCACCAAACCATAACACTGGTCGCCCAAATTCGTCAGTTATCATAAAAAAAAATCCACTATATTTACATATATATTTATATATTTCCACTTTACTAGGTGGAAGAGCCAAGTGTCACACATGCTGCCCCCCCCGGATTGTTTCAAAGCGGAATTGTCAGTAAAAGATGATAATATGTGTGTACTCTTGAATTTATTTTGTTTCTTTTTCCCCTTTCTTATCCTCATCCATGATTTGTACACTTTCAGCCAAAAATAGCATCTGATTTCACTTTTTTAAAAACAACACAATGTCTAGAAGAGGTTAGTTAGCTTTAATTTTATTTGTTTGTTTGTTTTACGGCATATCAACCTCAGTGGGTCATTTAATGCTGACAAAGTTTTGAAATAAATTCATTCTTAATAGATACTCAATGTTTTTTATAAACACATTTTTCTATTTAACCCATAAATGGGACCCTAACAGGTACTACCATTTTGGGTCAGAGTGGACCTGGGAGCAATGGTATGAGGGGGTGCTCCACAATAATCAAGCTAAGATCCAATTACTGACGAATTGGTAAGACATGGCAACAAGTAGTCGTAACTTGGCCGATCGTAAATTAAAGTTGCATGAGATTACAGATGGCAGTGTATTTTGCATGAATATTTGACAATGATTTGTTTGTTTGTTGTTTTGTTTTCTTTTATGGCATATCAACCTCGGTGGGTCATTTAATGCCGACAAAGTTGTGAAATAAATTCATTCTTAATGCATAATACAATTTTGTTTATAAACTCATGTTTTTCTATTTAACCTATAGATGAGACCTTAACAGATACTACCACTCTGGGTCAGAGTGGAGCAGGGAGCAATGGTGATGAAGGCGTGCTCCACATTCCCCAAACCTCCAGAACTGGAACCTCACCATCAGATAGAGTTTAACGTCATTCCCGGGACATTTAGACCCTCAGCCACCACCATCAAACACCTATATGATAAAAAGGGAGTGAGGCTTGCCATAAGGGCAATATGGTTGGGCCAATCATATAGGTGATAGGGCTTGACGTGACCAGCCGATTGATCGGAGGGGGGCTTTTGAGGTTTCCTCTTCTTAACCAAGTCTTTTTTATGTGCAACTTCTCCGTTTAAAGTGCCCATATAATTGTTTTTCTTCCCATCCTTGTTTTCTAGTGTTCGTTGTTTTTCTGTTTGTTCATATATTGCATCTGCTGTTGTTGGCAGCTATAAAGAATCTTTCTTTTCTCTTTTTGTGTATTCTTCGAGTCCTTGTAATGTGGCCTCTACACAGTCCTCTATGTTGACAATACCTCTTCCACCTGTAGAATACTGATAATTGTTATTCTGTGTTACTTTCACCCATAGCCAGGATTGAACCTGCAGTCTGGAAATGACTGTTACAGATTGTTAATTATTGGACAGTAGAACAGTCAAACACCTCCTCAGCTTAATGGACTCTTCCTGGCAGCAGTGGCAGGAATTATTTAAGCTGATATAGTGGGTTCATTAATGAACTAGTAACTTCATGTTAGGCTTGGCCAGTCAAACCAATTGTTGACTGTCTAACTGACTGACTTCAATACCACCTTGTTTTCTTGATACATATAGCCTATCTTTATCATCTCTAGGGTGTAGAGCCTTGTGAATCGCCATTAATTTCCTAGTCCTTTGATCGATCTGTCTGAGTTCTTCTTTTGTCCATTTTATGAATGGCCCAGAGTATCTTATAACTGGGACGTCTCTTGTATTTATTCCTCTGATAAGATTACTGCTGTTGTGCTTGGTTTCTAAGAGCTTTCTTGTTCTTCTGTGGTATTATTTTTAAACTTTATGCGCGGGAAATTGCCATGTAAATTTATAGACCAACATCATAGGCAAGCATTGACCAATCAAAAACGATGTAGAATGCATTTAAGGTTGCTTATAATTGTCATAAAATTAATCTTCCAAAAATGTTGCTTTTAGGGGATTCAAAATCGCGACAAATCAGAGTGATCCAGGATTGGACAAAGATCTGTCATCAACGTTTTGCTGACTGGGAAGTGAAAAACGTGAGAGAAGAATGTGTAATCTGTACGAAGAAGCATATTTTAGTCAAAAAAATGTTCACAAATGAATTAATCATTACGAATCTGAATCCATAGAATGAAAACATACTAAGTTTCCGGTAAAGAAAACATTTTGAGAACAGCGGTCAGTAAAAAAAAATTCATTTGGCAGTCTTCTTGGTCATGAAAGGAACCCTCCCAATTAGTTTCCTTAAAAAAGAGTGCTTCCTATTGCCAACTCCTGGGGCAAAAATTCACCTTATCTATTGAATGACCCTCATATATATCTATTAATAATGGACATTCTGTCTCAATTTGTCTGTAACTGAAACTACGTCACTACCTACGTCACAGTCATTTCAGTAAGTAAGTAACTTTATCAAAGAGTATTTAATTCATAGTCAGTATCATTACTACATAAAAATATTAAAATTCTATGAAAAGTCAATTGTCAAATTTCAAATAGTAGATTCAAAACTTGGAAGAATTGCTAGAGTTATTTGAAACCTTGGAATAATTGCTACAGTTATGTCAGAAATGGAATGTTTACATCTGACTATCTTGAAAGATTGTTAGTGTTATTCTAGAAAACAGGGCTCAAACTTTTGATAATTACTAGAATTATTTGAAACCTTGGAATAATTGCTAGAGTTATGTCAGAAAGGGAGGTTTACATCTATCTTGGAAGATTGCTAGTGTTATTCCAGAAAAGAGGGTTCAAACCTTGGAAGAATTGCTAGAGTTATTTCAGAAAAGAGAATTTAAACCTTTGTAGAATTGCTAGAGTTATTTTAGAAAAGTGTTTAATGTATTTCTAGAGTTGGGTCAGAAAAGAGAATTAAAATCTTTGTAGAATTGAAAGAGATTTCAGAAAGGCTATTCTAACCTTTTACTAGAGCTATTTCAGAAAAGAGGATTTAAACCTTTGATAATTGCCAGAGGTATTTCAGAAAAGTGCATTTAAACCTGACTATCTTGGAAGAATTGCTAGAGTTATTTCAGAAAAGAGAATTCTTGTGATACCTAAGATTTCATGGACTACAACTGGATTCTCTACTACAAAAATTGACATTCTCGTCGATTTCGGCGCATGAGGGTTCATCCAATCAACAACCTACACAGTGTGTGTTTTTTTTTTATAGTGGTGAAGGCTTGTGTTGAACCATCCGCACTTTTTGGCACAGTCGATGAGAAAGAATTGGTGCACAAGGAATGCCACAAACCCAATCAACGACTAACCTCATAATTTTCAAATTCAAAGTTTTCCTTCTCCTAGACTGGTTACCTATCCAAGATTAAAGAGCCCAGAGTTTCCTAATATTTAACGATAGCTACAGGGATAATATATGGATTCATACCTTTCCCAAGGGTATTAGCGCTATGTGAAAAGCAAACTGCCTATGTGAATTGTAGTTTAAAATCGGTGATGTACAAGTAATGCCACAAACCCAATCAACGACTAACCTCATAATTTTCAAATTCAAAGTTTTCCTTCTCCTAGACTGGTTACCTATCCAAGATTAAAGAGCCCAGGGTTTCCTAATATTTAACGATAGCTACAGGGATAATATATGGATTCATACCTTTCCCAAGGGTATTAGCGCTATGTGAAAAGCAAACTGCCTATGTGAATTGTAGTTTAAAATCGGTGATACGAAAACGAGAAACAAAAAAAAATTATTATCTCGAATTCTATCAAATACTTACGTAAGATTATGAAGAATAATACTTATCACGTTGATGTGAGTTCGAGTGGGCAAAGATTTTTGTTTGTTTATTTATTTATTTATATTTTTTCCCATCAAGAAGATACAGAAAGGGATGAACAGTAGCCATCTTCAGATTTCCGCTCAATATTTTATTAACACTTGATCGATGGATATCATGTTTTTTTTCCAATCATTCCGGAGCCGAGGTGTCAATCATTTCGAATTATTTTTTTCAATTCTTCACCCATTCACACGATTTCTTCTTGACGCGCATGGCATTTATAACCGTTGTCATATATAAATGTCTTCTTTTTTTTTCTTTTTTCTTTTTTTTCTTTTTTTTTTTTGGTGGGAGCGAGAAATATATATGTATATGTCGGATGATTCTGCTAGTAACATACATTAATATCTGGAGGCGCTCACGTGAACGCATCACTGAATAAGTCTCGGGCCTGACATATAGATGGCATCACTAATAAAAAAATATGCTTTTTATAAAGTAGCAACCTTCAAATGGCACGTGTCAAAGTTTGAGCCCAATCGGATTACCGCCCTGTCTGCTGAGGCGTTAGAATGCACCGACTGTACCTCTGCAGAGGGGTAAGACTCACCCAATGGGGCCACCTGTTGGCCGTGGGTGGCGACCCGTGAATCTTAAGGATAGAGCCCAGGTGGATGAGCAGTTCATGACATCCAATACTCCACTTTGGCCCTATCTTGGGCTAGACGGGCGGTCGGAGAGGCCCCTTCTTAATGGATAATACAATTTTTTTATAAATACATTTTTTTATTTAACCCATAGATGGGACCCTAACAGGTACTACCACTCCGGGTCAGAGTGGACTAGGGAGCAATGGTGGTGAAGGGGTGCTCCACATTCCCCAAACCTCCAGAACTGTAACCTCACCATCAGATAGAGTTTAACGTCATTCCCAGTACATGTAAACCCTCAGTCAACGCCTTCTAGCACCCATATGATAAAAAGGGGTTGGGGCTTGCCATAAGGGCAATAGGGTTGGGAAACATATAGGCTCTAGGGTTTGACGTGGACAGCCGATTGATCGGAGGGGGCCTCTCCGCCTGCCCGTCTAGTCCATGATAGGGCCAAAGTGGAGTATTGCATGTCATGAACTGCTCATCCACCTGGGTTCTAGCCTTAAGCATCACGGGTCGCCACCACGGCCAACAGGTGGCCCCATTGGGGGAGTCTTACCCCTCTGCAGAGGTGCAGTCGCTGCATTCTAACGCTCCAGCCGACAGGGTAGATTTGACAATGAGAAAAACCTTGGAAAAAGTATGAATACAACTATTCTTCCTTCAGTTCTTGTAAAAATAGTAGGACAGTCTTGGGGAAGGAACACTTTGAATTCCCAAGGTTGTTTTTTTGTTTGGTTGGATTTTACGGCATGTCAGACCTTGTTGGGTTATTTTATGCCAAAGACGTTTGATTTTATTCATTCTTATTGGGTATTCCTTCTTTTTTTTAAAACTCAATTTTTAAACACATTTTTTGTAAACTCATTTTTTATATATTTAGCCCACAGATGGGACCCTAGTAGGTACTACTGCTCCGGGGTAATGACCCACTCTTCAAAAGCTCGAGATTGCAACCTCACCATTTGATGCAGTTTAATGTCCAACCCAGGACACGAATTCACAAGAATATTAACGCGAATGATTGGAAAAAACACCAATAGCACGACCATTTTTCTGATCTCTGATTCCAATTCTTACGACGATAACCATTACAAGTCACGCGTTGTGTGTGTAATCGTTAGCAAGATAAACTCAGAGATCAATTTCTACTGAGTTGCGAAGTTGATTCTCACTGAGCTACTTTACTTGGACCAAGGTTAGCATATGGAAAAGACACGGTGACCCTAGTCAAAATTCTGGACGAAGCTCTTTGTATTTCTCATAAGACTAATATACCTCCAGCTATTGTTAAAATATTAGGGCAGGTTGGGTTCTTTAACATTGGTATTGCAACCGTTCTTGGAGATGTCAGAGACCTTTTGTTTATTTATTTATTTATATTATTTTTATATACAATTTGTTTTCAAACTCAATTTTATGGTTAGTAGAGAAGTTGATTCCCACTGAGTTTCCTTATTTGTACCAAGGTTAACATATAGAATCGACAAAGTGTCCCGAGTTCAAATTCTGAACTAGGCTTTTTGTATTTCTCATAAGGCTAACACCCTTGGAAAACAGTATGAATTCAACTATTCTCCCTCCAGCTATTGTTAAAATAATAGTGCAGGTTGGGCCCTTTAACAATGATATTGTACCTGTCTTTGAGACGGAAGACTCTGAATGCACAAATGCCGGTTGGTTTGCTGGTTGGTTGGTTGGATTTTACAGCGCGTCAACCCTTGGGTTATTTTATGTCGCAGACCTTGTGTTTTATTCATTCTTTTTGGGCATATATTTTTTTCAAACTCAATTTGATGGTTCGCAAGGCAAACTCAAAGATCAATTTCCACTGAGTAGTGAAGTTGATTCTCACTGAGTTACTTTACTTGCACCAAGGTTAGCATATGGAAAAGACACGGTGACCATAGTCAAAATTCTGGACGAGGCTGTTTGTATTTCTCATAAGACTAATATCCCTTGTGAAACAGTATGAATTCAACTAGTCTCCCTCCAGCTATTGTTAAAATAATAGGGCTGGTTTGGTTCTTTAACATTGGTATTGCAACCGTTCTTGGAGATGTCGCATACCTTTTGTTTTTTCTTCTCTTTTTTCTTTTGGTATACAATTTGTTTTCAAAATCAATTTTATGCTTAGTAAGAGAAGTTGATGTCCCACTGAATTTCCTTACCAGGTTTCAATATAGAATGGAGGCGCGTTGTCTAATGGTTAGGAGTCGTAGGAAATGGACTCGTCAAACGCGAGTTCAATTCTGGACGAAGCCGTTCGCATTTCACATGGCGCCAATTTCCGTTGGGAAAGGTATGAATCCAATTTTCCCTCCAGCTATAGCTAAAGAGCAGGGCAGACTGGATTCTTTAACCTTGGCTAGGTAACCAGTCTCGGAGAAGGAAAACTCTGAATTCAAACCTGTTAAACTCCGCGTAAGAAATTGACCTTGTGTCGCATCCTGCTCGTGCGGACGGGTTGGTAATATATATATATAAGAGAGAATGAACACCGTGACCCGAGTTCAAATTCTGCACAAGGTTGTTTGTATTTCTCATAAGGCTAACACCCTTGGGAAACAGTATAAATTCAACTATTCTCAGCTATTGTTAAAATATTAGGGTTGGTTGTTTTACTGGGTTTTAAAAAAAATGTATGGAACCTGGTCTTGCTGAAGGAATACTCTGAATTTATAAGGTCGGTTAGTTGGTTGGTTGGTTGGTTGGTTTGTAAGATTTTACGGTGTGTATCTAGGCGACGTCGATTCTTACTGGGCGCTCTTTACTTATGACCTCGGTGGCACTAGGCGCAAATATTGCTAATTGACTATAAAAGTCTGAAGGACACTCTGAATTTATAAGGTTGGTTAGTTGTTTCTTACTGAGCGCTCTTTACTTATGGCCTCGTGGCAAAACTAGTCCAAACATTGCAATTGACATAAAAGCTGAAGGAACACTCTGAATTTAAATAAGGTTGGTTATTGTTTCTTACTGAGCGCTCTTTACTTATGGCCTCGTGGCAACTAGGCCAAACATTGCAATTGACTATAAAAGCTATCAATGTCACTTAGAAGACCTGTTTTGTCATCTCCAGAAAGTTACGGTCGTTTGAATCAAAAATGTATAAAATTTTATGAAAAATAGCATTGGCATTCGCAGTGTAAAAAACAGAAGATAGTTTCTCACAACTACTACAATAAATTGAATTAGTGCCTACGTCTGAACACGAGGGCGTACATTTTATGGATTGGGTGTTTTAAATCAAATCAACGAGTTTAAATATCTTCTTCGCTGTCAAAGAAAAGAAGAAGAAGAAGATTAAGAATAATACGAGAAAAAAAAAGTGAAATAAAAGAAAAATTAAATTCAAAATAAGAATCGAAATAAAAAATACGAAAATAAAAAGAGGTGATCGGTAAAGTTTTGTTAATTCGGTAGCAAGTGGTGTTATGTACGTGGCTAATTAAATTGAATTGGCAAAAGCGTGTCTTCAGCAGATATTTGCAATTTCAAATATGGAGAAAGTCGAACAACACTCCCAGGTAATTTGTTTTTGTTCAATATTATAATTAACCCTGAGGGAACGATTCAACTTACATATCGATTAAACTGAACTGTGCATAATATATATATATATATAATATATATATATATATATAATATATACTATATATATAAAAAGTAGTCGTCGGGGTAGCCTAAAGTCGGTATCAGCCAATCAGTGAGGGAGTCTATCCCTTATTCACTAGCGCTAGAACAAAAAGATTGCTTTTGTGTCTGAGGTGGAGCGTATGAAGGTATGGATCCAATTCTCTCTCCAGCTATGGGTAAATAGCAGGGTAGACGGGACTCGTTAACCATGGCTAGGTAACCAGTCTAGGAAGAAGGAACTCTGAATTCAAACCTGTTAAAATCTGCTTAAGAAATTGACCTTGTGTCGCATTCCTGCTCGTGCGGAGGGGTTGGGTAAATATATATGACAAATAAAAAAGAACCCAACGAAGTGGAAGCCATTTTTACTGCAAGGTATAATTAATCGAAGATATTTAAAATTTCAAAAATTGAACAAAAAAAGAAGAAAAAGTAAGACGAGTAGAAAGAATAATCATGCAGCACTAGGGAACTTTAGAGAATTAAAATTTTATTGCGGGTTGTACGTTGCTAATTATTGGCTAAAATGATGCAATTCTTGTTTACACGACGAGGTGGGTTGGTTCTCTGCTATTCTTGCACGTATGTCATTAACGTTACTGCTTTTTTCTCGTAATACATTACATTAGAGTAAAGCTGTATCCTGTTGGTTATGTCATACCTGAAAATTAGAGTGAAAAAAATCTTCTTCTCCGCTTTTCCTTACTTCTTGTTTCTTCTTGTTCTTGTTCTTGTTTCTTGTTTTGTTCTTGCTTCTTTTCTTCTTCTTCTTTATGTTTTTTCTTTTCTTTTTCTCCTTTAAAAGGTTTATTCTTCTTTTATGGTTTTTTCTTCTTGTTCTTGTTCTTGTTCCTCTTGTTTCTTGTTCTTTCTTCTTCGTTTTCTTGTTCTTCTTTCTTTTTCTTTTCTTATTATGATTCTTTTTCTTCTTTCTAAATCTTCTTCATCTATTAGTTTTTCATTTTTCTTCTTAAGGGTTTCTACTTGTTCTGTTCTTGTTATTGTTCTTTTTCTTCTGTATGATTCTTCTTGACTTCTAAATCTTCTTCATTATCTTTTCTTTTTATTTTTCTTCTTTAAGGTTTTTCTAAAACTTGTTCTTGTTCGTTTGTTCTTGTTCTTTGTTCTGTTCTCTCTATGATTTCTTCTTCTTCTTCTTCTTCTTCTTCTTCTTCTCCTTCTTCTTTCTTCTTCTTCTTTACTGATTTTCTTCTTCTTCTTCTTCTTCTTTCTTTATGATTCTTCTTCTTCTTCTTCTTCTTCTTCTTTTATGTTTTTTTTTCTTTTTCTTCCTTTAAGGTTTTTCCTTCTTATGGTATTTTTTCTTCTTGTTCTTGTTCTCTTGTTCTTTTCTTGTTCTTCTTCTTTGTTCTTCTTGTTCTTCTTGTTCTTGTTCTTTTTCTTCTCTATGTTCTTTTCTTCTTCTTCTAATTTCTTCTTCATTATTTTTTTATTCTTTTTCTCTTAAGGGTTTTCTACTGTGTTCTTGTTCTTGTTTCTTGTTCCTCTTGTTCTTCCTCCTATACGATTTTCTTCTTCTTCTTCTTCTTCTTCTTTCTTCTTCTTTCTTCTATTCTTCTTTCTTCTTCTTCTTCTTCTTCTTCTTCTTCTTCTTCTTCTTTCTTTATGATTCTTCTTCTTCTTCTTCTTCTTCTTCTTCTTCTTCTTCTTTATGATTCTTCTTTTCTTTTCTTGTCTTCTTCCTTCTTCTTCTTCTCTTCTTTCTTCTTCTTCTTCTTCTAATACTTGAATTTTTCTCTACTATCAGTTGTAATCCCTTTGTTCTTTATTTACCATTGTTCATATCATTAATCAACTAGAATCCTTATTGCATCTCCTCCTACTCCTCCTTCCCCTCCTCCACTTCTCATAATTCCTATTATTCTTCTTATTCTTGTCATTTCCTTTCTAATTATTTTATCACAAGAATATTCACCATTATCAAATTTCATACCTTTTCTTCTTTATACCGTATTTTTAACATTAATTATTAATTATTATTATTATTATTATTATTATTATATCAGAATCCTTACTGCGCTTGTTATTTTGGTGAAATTAATTAAAAGACTCTCTATAGAACCATAAAAGCTAAACCGAAAAACAAACTGTGAACACGGGAAACATCACCAAAAGTTTAAAGTCTTAGAGGCAAATTAGTTCGAAGCCCCATGACAAAGCAATTAATAAATGTCTTGTTATAAATAATTACCAAAAAAACCCAAACAATAAAAGGGAAAATTCTGCGCACAAGCTTAATAATAATAATAATAATAATAATAATAATAATAATATATAATAAAATAATAATAATAAAAGTTTATTTTAAAATGGTTCAGATAATTGTCTTTGTGCAAAAGATCTTTTGAGGAGATAAACGGAATTTCACTTTGTTGAGAAAGTGAAAAACCAAAGAGAAAGAATTTGTAAAAAAAAAAGCAAAAAGAAAAAAAATTGTTGCAGAAGGAATTGATAAGAAAAACAAGACGCGGCTCCAGAAAGGAAAGAAAGAATGCTTAAGAAAAAAAATTTGAGATCTCTTAGAAAATTCAAACAATTAAAGAGACGGTTACTTTTAAAAGTTTCTGCGGAATGATGATCCAGCAAATGTCATTTACGTCGCGACCGCCGACATGTTTGTAGTAAAAAAAAAAAAATGGGTGCCCAGCAATATTTCCCACCATTTTAAAGACTTTTTCTTTCTTATCTGGCCTCGGTTTTGGAGCCATATAATTCCGTGTCTCTCTTTTTGCTCAAATAAACGATTAGCCCGGCAATGAAAAATAATAGGGGCATTCAGATATTTATGAGAATTTAATTTAAGTCAGGAATCTTTTTAAGGGGAATTCTATCCTCACCTTTGTTGAAAGCTAGGTTACACTTGTGTTTGGAAGTTATAAATGTTTGGATGATCTTACTAAGCCATAGTTGTATAGTACTACTGTAATAGCTGCACACTTGGACCCTAACGAAGGGCAAAGAGAACTAGTTATATGGAACTGCAAGAAGAAAGCTCCGGTGTGATCGTTTTTTTTTAGCCATATAAATCACGTGTTTGGGGTTCGGTGGCTTCGAGCCCCGGACTCTTGACAAGCTAGATTCAGTGATCCCGGGTTTCATCCCCAGGAAACAACCTGCCCGCTCCGATCTAAAGAGGCAGGTCCTTGGTTTATTGCCCATGCCTGGGGCAACCGCCTGGGGCACCCCTTGTGGGGAAATGCCGATGGGATCAACCCGCATTTTTTTTGAAACACCGCCACCCGAGCTTCGGTTCGTTCGGTGGAACCCACATTATTGGCCCCTTGTGCGTAACCCCGTGCACGTGGTACGGTGGTAATATTCATATAAATCACGTGTCTCTCTTTTTTGCTTCAAATAAACGAAATTTTGCTGAAATGAAAATATAATAGGCATTTAGGATATTTCATGAGGAATTTTTCATACTTTAAAAAGTCCAGGGAACTTTTTTTAGTGAATTTCTTTTCTCCCCTTTTTCTAATCCTCAACCTGTTGAAAATATGTTTAACCGTGTTGAAAAAGTTTAAAAAAATGTCAAGGAGATTATTCTACTTAGCATCACAGGTTTGTTCAGTACTATACTATATTTGCGTTGCGTGCGGGCTGGTGGATTGATTTGTGTAGGTTGGGCGGGACCTCGAACACCACGACGTGAATATTAAATTAGCCTAATAAATAAAGAAACAATCACACACTCCACCATGC
Source organism: Doryteuthis pealeii (assembly GCA_023376005.1). Classification (NCBI taxonomy): domain Eukaryota; kingdom Metazoa; phylum Mollusca; class Cephalopoda; order Myopsida; family Loliginidae; genus Doryteuthis; species Doryteuthis pealeii. The sequence goes on from CM042169.1 coordinate 70,318,391, forward strand.
ATCTCTACAGCTCCCGATAATAATTGATTTCTCCCTTTTTGGCCCTGCGTTAGGATGGGTCCAAGTGGTGTCAGCTAATATAGTAGTACTGTGGATACAACTGTGGCTAGTAAGATTAATCCCTGACATTAAAGTCTTCAAACACGGTGCTAACATATGTTTCAGAAAAAACAGGTGAGGAATGAATTCCTAGTTCTGACATTTATAAATTCCTTCATAAGATTCTAAAATTGCCCTATATAAGTTTTTCATTTCAGGCAAATCGTTTATTTGAGGCAATTAAAGAGAGACACGTGATTTAATATGATATTTACCAACACGTACCCACGTGCAGCGGGATTACGCACAAGGGCCGTATTAATTGTGGGTCCACCGACGAACCGAAGTCTCAGGAGTGGCGGGTTCAAAAAATGCGTTGATCCCATCGGGCATTACAGGGGGTGCCCAGGCAACTGGGCAAATAACCAAGAACCTGCCTCTTTAAAGATCCGGAGCGGGCAGGCTGTTTCTGGGGGCTGAACCCTGGGATCAATGATATTCTTTTGTCAGATCGGGGTCCGAAAGCCAAACGGTAACCAAAAACACGTGGACTTTATAATGGCTTAAAAAAACGATCACACGGAGCAGTTCTTACTGCGTTCCGCAGTATACTAGTTCTTCTTTGCCCTTCGTTAGGAGTCCAGAGTTTGTGTCAGCTATACCAGTAGTACTGATACAACTATCGGCTTAGTAAGATCAGATCCAGTAACATTTAAAACTTCAAACACCCAGATGCTAACCTGACTTTTTCAAAGCAGGTGAGGATAGAATTCCTTTAAAAAAGTCTGACTTTAAATTAAAAGATTCTCTAAATATTCTAATTGCCGTATATATTTTCATTGCGGCTAATCGTTTATTTGAGCAAAGGAGGAGGGACCACGGTTTATTTATGAATGGCTCAAAACACGAGGCCCAGATAAGACAGAAAATAAGTCATTTAAATGTGATAATTGCTGGACCAAGTTTTTTTTTTATTCTTTTTACTACAAATGTGTGGTCGTAAAATGAACATTTGCTGGAACATCCGCAGAACTTTAAAGTAGCTGATCAACCTTTAATACTATTGGATGCTCTGGACTAAAAGCAGGTGTCTAAGATAGAATGCTAAGCAATTTTTAATGCATTTCTTAACTCTTTATATGCCGTGTCGTGAGCGGCGCGTCTCTGTGTTATTACTGAGTATTAGTCAATATTACTGACTTTCTGGCGAACATTCTGGTTTTTTTTTGTAGCCTTTCGTTTTTTTTTTACCAAAGTTTCCTTTTTTCCTTTTATGGAGTGTTCTCTATATAATTATTTCTCTCCAACACCAGGTGCTGAGTGTGTGGTTGGCTAGTGGTCTTTTCTGTGCCCTCCCCCAAAAGAGTCGACCTCTTTTTGACCCAACCCAGCGAAACAAATATCATTGTAAATCACATGTCGGTGGGAGACCCATTTTCCCTTAAAAGTAGTAATTACACTCCAATTGTAACCTCCGCTAACTTGAATGTTATTGGTAAAATATTAAAATTAGAATTTATTGAGCAGCGTTGATTAACTTTGGATTTATATTGTCTCAAGTGAGTTTCCCTATATTTATTAATATAGGCTTATGAAGCTTGTGCGCGAGATTTTTTCCCCCTTTTCGGATTGTGTTGGTTTTTGGGTAAACACGAGAGATATCACGCTTTTTTCACTTTTGCTTTGTGTACAATTGGGCTTAGGAGCCAATTGCTCCCATATAGATCTTTTTAAATAACCTCTTTATGGGTAACCCGTCATTCCGTGAGTACCACATTTGCCTTTTATCTGGTGTATGACGCTCTCGGTTCATTGGTGTTGATGGTTTCCTATCACAAGACATAATGTCTATTTTAATTAAACATATGTTCCAACCAAATAAGATATTAAAGACCTCGTAAAACACGGCCAGTGAGGTGATTATGCCGTGGAAAGTAAATAAGATATATCAAATAAATATACTAAATCTAATAAGTTGGTTCATAACCCTAACTCTTAGACCTAACACCAGCATAAACTTTGTAAAGCCCGAAGCAATCAAAAACAATAATTAGTAGTGAAATACATATGAGAAATATAAAATTTATGGTGAGTGAAGTAATATAATTTAAAAGTCAGTGACCTTTTTTTTCTAGGGAAAAATTTCTAAATCCTTCACTTATCGTGTAATGAAAAGAGAAAATAGTGTGACAAAAGGCACGACAGAGAGTACGATAGAATTAGCAAGTATGGTAATAATATCATTATGCAATGAGAGGTAGTTGGATATTGCTGTGACGTGAAAGGAGAGCCGAGGTGAGTCAGGTAAATAAGGATACCGGATGCCAATAAACTAGTAGATGATGCTCTAATGAGTCAGGTCAATGTGAGGATAGAAATCGCATATAAAGAACAGCAGCATCGGTATAAAATAAGAAAAAAGGGATTAACAACTGGATAG
>CM042169.1:70320969-70338469 GCA_023376005.1 Doryteuthis pealeii
CATGTTTCTATAAACTTAAAACGTACTAACCTATTTTCAACCAGGTGAGGATAGAATATCCTAAAAAGTCCTGACTTTAAATAAATTTCCTTCATAAATATCTAAATTGTCTATATATTTTTTATTGCGGCTAAACGTTTGAGCAAAAGGGAGACACGTGATTTATATGTATTTACCACGTACCCACGTGTATGAGTTAGACACGAGGCTATATTAATGTGGGACCACCCATGAACCGAAGCTCATGGATGGTGGGTTAAAAAAATGCGTTGATCCAATCGGCGTTCGGGCCTAAGACACTGGACAATAAACCAAGCATCTGCCACTTTAAATCGAGCGGGCAGGTGTATCCTAGGGGAATGGCCCCCTGTGATCAATGATATTAGCTTGTAAGGTCCGGGGCCGAAGCCACTGAACCCCCACCACGTGATATATATAGCTAAAAAAACGATCACACCCAGCATTCCTCTACAGCTCCCATATAATTATTCTCTTTGCCCTGCGTTAGGGTCCAAGTGGTGTCAGCTATATAGTAGTACTGATACAACTGTGGCTAGTAAGATTAATCCCTGACATTTTTAAACTTCAAACACGGTGCTAACATATTTTCAACAGGTGAGGATAGAATTCCTAAAAATGTTCCTGACTTTAAATAAATACCTCATAAATATCTAAATTGCCTATATATTTTTCATTTCAGCAAATCGTTTATTTGAGCAAAAGAGAGACACGTGATTTATATGATATAACCACGACCCCACGTGCACCGGCGTTAGGCACAAGGCCTTATTAATGTGGGTCCACCGACAACCGAAGCTCGAATAGTGGCGGCGTTTTCAAAAATGCGTTGGATCCATCGCATTTTCCCCACAAGGAGTGCCCCCCAGGCAAGGACAATAAACCAAGAGACCTGCCTCTTAGACCGAGCGGGCAGGTGTTTCCTGGGGGATGAACCCCTGGCATCAATGATATTAGCTTGTAAGATCCGGGGCCGAAGCCACGGAACACCCACCACGTGATTTATATGGCTAAAAAACGATCACACGGAGCATTCTTCTGCAGCTCCCATCTCTTTGCCCTTCGTTAGGTCCAAGTTGGTCATCTATACCAGTAGAACTGATTACAACTATGGCTTAGTAAGATCATCCATGCATTTATATAAACTTCACACACATGCTAAACCTATTTCAACAGGTGAGGATAGGAATTCTTTAAAGTTCCTGACTCTTTAAATAAATTCTCATAAATATCTAAATTGCCTATATATTTTTCATTGCGGCTAATCGTTTATTTGAGCAAAAGAGAGACACGTGATTTATATGGTTCAAAACGAGGCCAGAATAAGAAAGAAAAAAGTCTTTCTTAAAAAACGGTTAAATAATTGCTGGCACCATTTTTTTTTTTTACTACAAACATGTCGGGGTCGTAAATGACATTTGCTGGAATCATTCCGCAGAAACTTTTAAAGTAACCGTCTTTTAATTGTTGAATTCTAAGAGATCTCAATTTTTATAGCATTCTTTCTTTCTTTCTGGAGCCGCGTCTTGTATTCTTATTTCAATTCCTTCTGCAACAATTTTTTTTTTGCTTTTTTTTTTTTTACAAATTCTTTCTTCTTTGGTTTTTCACTTTCTCAACAAAAGTGAAATTCCGTTTATCTCCTCAAAAGATCTTTTGCACAAAAGACAATTATTCTGAACCATTTAAAATAAACTTTATATTAATTATTATTATTATATTATTATTATTATTATTATTATTATTATTATTATTATTTAAGCTTCGTGCGCGAATTTTCCTTTTTATTTGTATTGGGTTTTGTATTATTTTATAACAAAGACATTATTAATTGCTTTGTCATGGGGCTTCGAACTAATTTGCCTCTAAGACTTTAAACTTTTGGTGATGTTCCCGTGTTCACAGTTTGTTTTTCGGTTTAAGCTTTTATGTTCTATAGAGAGCTTTTAATTAATTTCACAAAATAACAAGCGCAGTAAGGATCTGATAAATAATAATAATAATAATAATAATAAATAATAATAATAATAATGTGTTTAAAAATACGATTTATAAAGAAGAAAAGTAATGGAAATTTGATAATGGTGAATATTCTGTGATAAATAATTAGGAAAGGAAATGACAAGAATAAAGAAGAATAATAGGAATTATGAGAAAGGGAGGAGGGGGGAAGGGGAAGTAGAAGGAGATCAATAAGGATTCTAGTGATTAATGATATGAACAATGGTAAATAAAGAACAAAGGATTTCAAACTGATAGTAGAAAATTCAAGTATATTTGAAAAGAAGAAGAAGAAGAAGAAGAAGAAGAGAAGAAGAAGAAGAAGAAGAAGAAGAAGAAGAAGAAGAATCATGAAGAAGAGAAGAAGAAGAAGAAAGAAGAAGAAGAGAATCATAAGAAAGAAGAAGAAGAAGAAGAAGAAGAAGAAGAAGAAGAAGAAGAAAAGAAGAAGAGAAGAAGAAAGAAGAAGAAGAAATCAAGAAGAAGAAGAAGAAAGAAGAACAAGAAACAAGAACAAGTAGGAAAACCCTTAAAGAAGAAAAAGAAAAAAAAAAAAATGAAAGAAGAATTAGAAGAAGAAGAAGAATCAAAAAGAAAAAGAACAAGAACAAGAAGAACAAGAAGAACAAGAAGAAGAACAAGAAGAACAAGAGGAACAAACAAGAAGAAAAACCATAAAGAAGAAAAAACCTTAAAGAGAAAAGAAAAAGAAAAAAAAGAAAAGAAGAAGAAGAAGAAGAAGAAAAGAATCAAAGAAGAAGAAGAAGAAAGAAGAGAAAAAAGAAGAAGAAGAAGAAGAGAAGAAGAAGAAGAATCAGAAGAAAGGAAAAACAATAAGAGACAAGAGACAAGAACACGAACAAAACAAGTAGAAAAACCTTAAAGAAGAAAAATAAAAAAAAATAATGAAGAAGATTTAGAAGAAGAAAAAGAATCATAGAGAAGAAAAAGAACAAGAACAAGAACAAGAACAAGTAGAAAACCCTTAAAGAAGAAAAAGAAAAAAAATAATGAAGAAGATTTAGAAGAAGAAAAAGAATCATAGAGAAGAAAAAGAAAAAGAAGAAGAACAAGAAGAACAAGAAGAAGAACAAGAAGAACAAGAGGAACAAGAACAAGAACAAGAAGAAAAACCATAAAGAAGAAAAACCTTAAAGGAGAAAAAGAAAAAGAAAAAACATAAAGAAGAAGAAGAAGAAGAAGAAGAACAAGAACAAGAACAAGAACAAGAACAAGAAGAACAAGAAGAAGGAAAAGCGGAGAAGAAGATTTTTTTCACTCTAATTTCAGGATGAACATAACCAACAGGATACAGCTTTACTCTAATGTAATGTATTACGAGAAAAAAACGTTAATGACATACGTGAAGAATAGCAGAGAACCAACCCACCTCGTCGTGTAACAAGAATGCATCATTTTAGCCAATAATTGCAACGTACAACCGCAATAATTTTAATTCTCTAAAGTTCCCTAGTGCTGATGATTATTCTTCTACTCGTCTTACTTTTTTCTTCTTTTTTTGTCAATTTTGAAATTTAAAATATCTTCGATTAATTATACCTTGCAGTAAAATGGCTTCCACTTCGTTGTTTTTTTTTTATTGTCATATATATTTACCAACCCCTCCGCACGAGCAGGATGCGACACAAGGTCAATTTCTTAAGCAGATTTTAACAGGTTAGAATTCAGAGTTTTCCTTCTCCTAGACTGGTTACCTAGCCATGGTTAACGAGTCCCGTCTACCCTGCTATTTACCCATAGCTGGAGAGAGAATTGGATTCATACCTTCATACGCTCCACCAGACACAAAAAAATCTCTTTGTTCTAGCGCTAGTGAAAAGGGATAGACTCCCTCATGATTGGCTATACCGACTTTAGCTACCCGCGACTTTACTTTACTTATATATATTAATATATATATATATATATATATATATATATATATATATATGCACAGTTCAGTTTAATCGATATGTAAGTTGAATCGTTCCCAGGGTTAATTTATAATATTGAACAAAAACAAATACCTGAGTGTTGTTCGACTTTCTCCATATTTGAAATTGCAAATATCTGCTGAAGACACGCTTTTGCAATTCAATTTAATTAGCCACGTACATAACACCACTTGCTACCGAATTAACAAAACTTTACCGATCACCTCTTTTTTATTTTCGTATTTTTATTTCGATTCTTATTTTGAATTTAATTTTTCTTTTATTTCACTTTTTTTTTCTCGTATTATTCTTTTATCTTCTTCTTCTTTTCTTTGACAGCGAAGAAGATATAAAACTCGTTGATTTGATTTAAACACCAATCCATAAAATGTACGCCCTCGTGTTCAGACGTAGGCACTAATTCAATTTATTGATAGTAGTTTGTGAGAAACCTATCTTCTGTTTTAGACACTGCGAATGCCAATGCTATTTTTCATAAAATTATACATTTTGATTCAAACGACCGTAACTTTCTGGAGATGACAAACAGGTCTTCTAAGTTGACATTGATAGCTTTTATAGTCAATTGCAATGTTTGGCCTAGTTTGCCACGAGGCATAAGTAAAGAGCGCTCAGAAAGAAACAACTAACCAACCTTATAAATTCAGAGTGTTCCTTCAGCTTTATAGTCAATGCAATTTTTGGCCTAGTTGCCACGAGGCATAAGTAAGAGCGCTCAGTAAGAAACAACTAACCAACCTTATAAATTCAGATGTTCCTTCAGCTTTTATATCAATTGCAATATTTGGCCTAGTTTGCCACGAGGTCATAAGTAAGAGCGCTCAGTAGAATCGACGTCGCTAGATACACGCCGTAAAATCCAACCAACCAACCAACCAACCAACTAACCGACCTTATTAAAATTCAGAGTATTCCTTCAGCAAGACCAGGTTCCATACATTTTTTTTTAAAACCCAAAAAACAACCAACCCTAATATTTAACAATAGCTGAGAATAGTTGAATTTATACTGTTTCCCAAGGTGTTAGCCTTATGAAAATACAACAACCTTGCAGAATTGAACTCGGGTCACGGTGTTCATTCCTCTCATATATATATATTTACCAACCCGTCCGCACGGCAGGATGCGACACAAGTCAATTTCTTACGCGGAGTTTAACAGGTTTGAATCAAGTTTTCCTTCTCCGGAGACTGGTTACCTAGCCAAGTTAAAGAATCCAGTCTGCCTGCTCTTTAGCTATAGCTGGAGGGAAAATTGGATTCATACCTTTCCCAACGGAATTGGCGCCATGTGAAATGCGAACGGCTCGTCCAAGAATTGAACTCGCGTTGACGAGTCCATTTCCTACGACTCTAACCATTAGACACGCGCCTCCATTCTATATGTTAACCTTGGTAAGGAAATTCAGTGGGAATCAACTTCTCTACTAAGCATAAAATTGATTTTGAAAACAAATTGTATACCAAAAAAAAAGAGAAGAAAAAACAAAAGGTATGCGAGATCTCCAAGAACGGTTACAATACCAATGTTAAAGAACCAAACCAGCCCTATTATTTTAACAATAGCTGGAGGGAGACTAGTTGAATTCATACTGTTTCACAAGGGATATTAGTCTTATGAGAAATACAAACATTTTCGTCCAGAATTTTGACTAGGGTCACCGTGCCTTTTCCATATGCTAACCTTGGTTCAAATAATGAAACTCAGCGAGAATCAATTTTACTACTCAGTAGAAATTGATCTTTGAGTTTGCCTTGCTAACCATCAAATTGAGTTTGAAAAAAATATATGCCCAAAAAGAATGAGTAAAACACAAGGTATGCGACATAAAATAACCCAAGGGTTGACACGCTGTAAAATCCAACCAACCAACCAGCAAACCAACCGGCATTTGTGCATTCAGAGTCTTCCGTCTCAAAGACGGGTACGATACCATTGTTAAAGAGCCCAACCTGCACTATTATTTTAACAATAGCTGGAGGGAGAATAGTTGAATTCATACTGTTACCCAAGGTTGTAAGCCTTATGAGAAATACAAATAGCCTAGTTCAGAATTTGAACTCGGGTCACTTTGTCGATTCTATATGTTAACCTTGGTACAAATAAGGAAACTCAGTGGGAATCAACTTCTCTACTAACCATAAAACTGAGTTTGAAAACAAATTGTATATAAAAATAATATAAATAAATAAATAAACAAAAGGTCTCTGACATCTCCAAGAACGGTTGCAATACCAATGTTAAAGAACCCAACCTGCCCTAATATATGCCCTGGAGGTATATTAGTCTTATGAGAAATACAAAGAGCTTCGTCCAGAATTTTGACTAGGGTCACCGTGTCTTTTCCATATGCTAACCTTGGTCCAAGTAAAGTTCCTCAGTGAGAATCAACTTCGCTACTCAGTAGAAATTGATCTCTGAGTTTATCTTGCTAACTATTACACACACAACGGGTGACTTGTAATGGTTATCGTCGTAAGAATTGGAATCAGAGATCCGAAAAATGGTCGTGCTATTGGTGTTTTTTCCCAATCATTCATATTCATTAATATTCTTGTGAATTCGTGTCCAGGGTATGACATTAAACTGAATCAAATGGTGAGGTTGCAATCTCGAGCTTTGAAGAGTGGGCCATTGCTCCCAGGTTAACCCTGTTCTGGAGTGGTAGTACCTACTAGGGTCCTATCTGTGGGCTAAATATATAAAAAAATGAGTTTACAAAAAATGTGTTTTAAAAACTGAGTTTGAAAAAAAAATGAATACCCAACCAAACGTCTTTGGCCTAAAATAACCCAATAAGGGTTGACATGCCGTAAAACCAACCAACCAAACCAACCACCTTGGGAATTCAGAGTGTTCCTTCTCCAAGACTGATAACCATACCAACCTTAAGAGCCCAACCTGCCCAACTATTTCTACAATAGCTGAAGGAAGAATAGTTGGATTCCTACTTTTTTTCAAGGTTTTTCTCATTGTTAAATGTTCATGCAAAATACACTGTCTTCTGTAATATCACGCAACTTCAATTTACGATCGGCCAAAATGAGTTAGTGGAGTTTTTGGTGTTTTTCATGATAACTGACGAAATTGGGCGACCAGAACGTTCAGCATCATCTGTGTCTGTACGCCCGTGTTTAAAGTCAGCATACTACCTCTTAACTGTTGTTTCCGACGGAGAAAAGTCCGAATAACACTTATCAAACCATTGCTTTGCTTGAACAATATTTTTCCCATCAGAAAACAATGCTTTATCAACTCACGAAATTCAGATTTTTCTATTGTTTTGAAAATTTGCAACAGTAGCTTCACTTAAATAACTGTAATTTGTAAACTAATAATCCAATTGGTTTTGTTTGTTTTGTTTTACGGCATATCAACCTCAGTGGGTCATTTAATGCCGATAAAGTTTTGAAATAAATCAATTCTTAATGGATAATACAATTTTTTAATAAATACATTTTTCTATTTAACGCATAGATGGGACCCTAACAGGTACTACCACTCCGGGTCAGAGTGGACCAGGGAGCAATGATGATGAAGGGGTGCTCCACATTCCCCAAACCTCCAGAACTGGAACCTCACCATCAGATAGAGTTAAACGTTATTCCCAGGGCATGTGGATCCGCAGCCACCGCCTTCTAACACCCATATGATAAAAGGGGGGCTTGCCATAAGAGCAATAGGGTTGGGAAAATCATATAGGTGCTAGGGCTTGACGTGACCAGCCGATTGATCGGAGAGGGCCTCTCCGAACGCCCGTCTAGCCCAAGATATGGCCAAAGTGGAGTATTGCAAGTCATGAACTGCTCATCCACCTGGGCTCTATCCTTAAGCATCACGGGTCGCCACCCACGGCCAACAGGTGGCCCCATTGGGGGAGTCTTACCCCTCTGCAGAGGTGCAGTCGGTGCATTCTAACGCCCCAGCCGACAGGGCGCTAATCCGATTGGGCTCAAACTTTGACACGTGCCATTTCAAGGTTGGTACTTTATAAAAAAAGCATATGTTTTATTAGTGATGCCATCTATATGTCAGGCCCGAGACTTATTCAGTGATGCGTTCACGTGAGCGCCTCCAGATATTAATGTATGTTACTAGCAGAATCATCCGACATATACATATATATTTCTCGCTCCCACCAAAAAAAAAAAAAAAAGAAAAAGAAAAAAAAGAAGACATTTATATATGACAACGGTTATAAATGCCATGCACGTCAAGAAGAAAATCGTGTGAATGGGTGAAGAATTGAAAAAATAATTCGAAATGATTGACACCTCGGCTCCGGAATGATTGGAAAAAAACATGATATCCATCGATCAAGTGTTAATAAAATATTGAGCGGAAATCTGAAGATGGCTACTGTTCATCCCTTTCTGTATCTTCTTGATAGGAAAAATAAATAAATAAATGAATAAATAAATAAAAATCTTTGCCCACTCGAACTCACATCAACGTGATAAGTATTATTCTTCATAATCTTACGTAAGTATTTGATAGAATTCGAGATAATATTTTTTTTTTGTTTCTCGTTTTCGTATCACCGATTTTAAACTAAAATTCACATAGGCAGTTTGCTTTCACATAGCGCTAATACCCTTGGGAAAGGTATGAATCCACATATTATCCCTGTAGCTATCGTTAAATATTAGGAAACTCTGGGCTCTTTAACATTGGATAGGTAACCAGTCTAGGAGAAGGAAAACTTTGAATTTGAAAATTATGAGGTTAGTCGTTGATTGGGTTTGTGGCATTACTTGTACATCACCGATTTTAAACTACAATTCACATAGGCAGTTTGCTTTTCACATAGCGCTAATACCCTTGGGAAAGGTATGAATCCATATATTATCCCTGTAGCTATCGTTAAATATTAGGAAACTCTGGGCTCTTTAATCTTGGATAGGTAACCAGTCTAGGAGAAGGAAACTTTGAATTTGAAAATTATGAGGTTAGTCGTTGATTGGGTTTGTGGCATTCCTTGTAACACCAATTCTTTCTCATCGACTGTGCCAACAAGTGCGGATGGTCCAACACAAGCCTTCACCACTATAAAAAAAACACAGTGTAGTTGTTGATTGGATGAACCCTCATGCGCCGAAATCGACGAGAATGTCAATTTGTAGTCCATGAAATCTTAGTTCACAAGAATTCTCTTTTCTGAAATAACTCTAGCAATTCTTCCAAGATAGTCAGGTTTAAATGCACTTTTCTGAAATACCTCTAGCAATTATCAAAGGTTTAAATCCTCTTTTCTGAAATAGCTCTAGTAAAAGGTTAGAATAGCCTTTCTGAAATCTCTTTCAACTCTACAAAGATTTTAATTCTCTTTTCTGACACAACTCTAGAAATACATTAAACACTTTTCTAAAATAACTCTAGCAATTCTACAAAGGTTTAAATTCTCTTTTCTGAAATAACTCTAGCAATTCTTCCAAGGTTTGAACCCTTTTTCTGGAATAACACTAGCAAATCTTCCAAGATAGATGTAAACCTCCCTTTCTGACATAACTCTAGCAATTATTCCAAGGTTTCAAATAATTCTAGTAATATTAAAGTTTGAGCCCTGTTTCTAGAAATACACTAACAATCTTTCAAGATAGTCAGATGTAAAAATTCCATTTCTGACATAACTGTAGCAATTATTCCAAGGTTTCAAATAACTCTAGCAATTCTTCCAATTTTGAATCTACTATTTGAAATTTGACAAATGACTTTTCATAGAATTTTAATATTTTTATGTAGTAATGATACTGACTATAAATTAAATACTCTTGATAAGTTACTTACTTACTGAAATGACTGTGACGTAGGTAGTGACGTAGTTTCAGTTACAGACAAATTGAGACAGAATGTCCATTATTAATAGATATATATGAGGGTCATTCAATAGATAAGGTGAATTTTTCCCCAGGAGTTGGCAATAGGAAGCACTCTTTTTTAAGGAAACTAATTGGGATGGTTCCTTTCATGACCAAGAAGACTGCCAAATGATTTTTTTTTTACTGACCGCTGTTCTCGAAATCTTTTCTTTACCGGAAACTTAGTATGTTTTCACTCTATGGATTCAGATTCGTAATGATTAATTCATTTGTGAAGATGTTTTTGACTAAAATATGCTTCTTCGTACAGATTACACATGTTACGTTGTAATACTCCCGGTACTAAAACGATACAAGCACCGTAGTCCTCTTTTCTTTCTTTGGTACTAAAACTCCGATAAAAAATCATAACACGAGAAACATGTCGTCACAACTCCCAGCCTTTATTAACGTGCTCGTCTAGTGGCTTCTACCAGGGAGGAAGGGAGGCAGAGAGAACGAGAGAGAGAGAACACTACTAGATTACTGGGCTCTCATGGGGACCCAATGTCATGTCCGTACCCTACGACATCCGCAGGCAAAAGAGGACGAACCCTTTCTTTCTTCCCCACGTCACCACGTGACTTCCGGTCAAACACCGACTTCCGCTTGCCCCTCAATTCTTCGTTCGGGGTCACGCTACGGTCAAAACCATCGCTCTCCTCTTTTGGGTCATCACTATTTTTTAAGCCTTTGTTATTTATTCCTCCTCCTTCCGTTAGCAGTTCCAGCTCACAAAAGTCAGGAATATACCTATATTGCAACACACATTCTTCTCTCACGTTTTTCACTTCCCAGTCAGCAAAACGTTGATGACAGATCTTTGTCCAATCCTGGATCACTCTGATTTGTCGCGATTTTGAATCCCCTAAAAGCAACATTTTTGGAAGATTAATTTTATGACAATTATAAGCAACCTTAAATGCATTCTACATCGTTTTTGATTGGACAATGCTTGCTTCTGATGTTGGTCTATAAATTTACATGGCAATTTCTCGCGCATAAAGTTTAAAAATAATACCTCAGAAGAACAAGAAAGCTCTTAGAAACCAAGCACAACAGCAGTAATCTTATCAGAGGAATAAATACAAGAGACGTCCCAGTTATAAGATACTCTGGGCCATTCATAAAATGGACAAAAGAAGAAACTCAGACAGATCGATCAAAGGACTAGGAAATTAATGGCGATTCAAGGCTCTACCCCTAGAGATGATAAAGATAGGCTATATGTATCAAGAAAACAAGGTGGTATTGAAGTCAGTCAGTTAGACAGTCAATAATTGGTTTGACTGGCCAAGCCTAACATGAAGTTACTAGTTCATTAATGAACCCACTATAACAGCTTAAATAATTCCTGCCACTGCTGCCAGGAAGAGTCCATTAAGCTGAGGAGGTGTTTGACTGTTCTACTGTCCAATAGTTAACAATCTGTAACAGTCATTTCCAGACTGCAGGTTCAATCCTGGCTAAGGGTGAAAGTAACACAGAATAACAATTATCAGTATTCTACAGGTGGAAGAGGTATTGTCAACATAGAGGACTGTGTCGAGGCCACATTCCACGGACTCGAAGAATACACAAAAAGAGAAAAGAAAGATTCTTTATAGCTGCCAACAACAGCAGATGCAATATATGAACACACAGAAAAACAACGACCTCTATAAAACAAAAATGGGAAGAAAAACAATTATATGGGCACTTTAAACGGAGAAGTTGCACATAAAAGGACTTGGTTAAGAAGAGGAAACCTCAAAAGCCCCCCTCCGATCAATCGGCTGGTCACGTCAAGCCCTATCACCTATATGATTGACCCAACCCTATTGCCCTTATGGCAAGCCTCAATCCCTTTTTATCATATAGGTGTTTGATGGTGGTGGCTGAGGGTCTAAATGTCCGGGAATGACGTTAAAACTCTATCTGATGGTGAGTTCAAGTTCTGGAGGTTTGGGGAATGTGGAGCACGCCTTCATCACCATTGCTCCCTGCTCCACTCTGACCCAGAGTGTAGTACTGTTAGGTCCCATCTATGGGTTAAATAGAAAAAACATGAGTTTATAAACAAAATTGTATTATGCATTAAAAATGAATTTATTTCACAACTTTGTCGGCATTAAATGACCCACCGAGGTTGATATGCCATAAAAGAAAACAAAACAACAAACAAACAAATCATTGTCAAATATTCATGCAAAATACACTGCCATCTGTAATCTCATGCAACTTCAATTTACGATCGGCCAAAAGGAGTTAGTGGTTTGGTGATAGTCGCATTTGTTTTGCGCTCGAAGTACGAAAAGACAAGGAAAAATTGAACTGGGAAGACAATGGATAAGGTAGACAGAAAGTCTAGTATAACAAAAGACTTCCTCTGTATAAACGGAAAATTGAAGAAAGAGATGGAAAGGGAAGTAAGGACGTCCGGTCAAGGAACAAAAGGATGTGTGGGCGGCTGCCTTTACTTAAGGGGTCAGCAGTAGCAGTTAGAGGGTCAGACCCCAAAGAGACGGCGAGAAGCGGACGGTTGACCGTTGACACGATCGAGCACTGCCAGCGAGCATGAGGCGCGCCCACCACCTTCCACCACACCAGCAGTAGTAGTGCCCATTATCAATGCCCGCCACTCACATCCACCATGTACAACCGAGATGAGAGAAATAAAGTCAACTCTCCTACTACATAGAGCATGCCTTGTGATATCATTTAAGCGATCACTAGATACATTGTCTAGGGGTTAGAAACGATCTCCGCTGTATACCAGCAACGTGTACGATTGTGTGGCTTGAGTCGAGCGCTATGCAACACCAGAACATTCAGTATCATCTGTGTCTGTTCACCCATTGCTCCCTGGTACACTCTGGCCCGGAGTGCTAGTACCTGTTAGAGTCCATATATGGGTTAAATAGAAAAAATTAGTTTATAAACAAAATTGTATCATCCATTAAGAATGAATTTAATTCACAATTTTGTCGGCATTAAATGTCCCACCGAGGTTGATATGCCGTAAAATAAACCAAACCAAACCAAACCTACAATATTGATATAATATCAATATGGAAATCAAATTATGTTAAATAATTCCTCCGATATTGTCCAAAAATTCCCGCTTAATTACTTTTTTCTTTCTTTCATTTTTTTCTGAAATCACCCAATTAAATCTATTCTTTCACACTATTCTCGTTTTTTATGTGGTTAGAGAATTTATTTCAAAAATATAGTAGCGATGAGCAAAAATCAATTGGTTAATAGATGCATTTTTTTATCTGCCTTTAAAGCAAATGTCTATTTCGTGGAAATTGGTATTACACTTTTTAGTCCTAGAAATTTGATTTTTGATTAGGTTTATTAACCTCCATGCTGGTTTCTGCCTCAATGCTTTTGTGGTATTTCAATAAGACTAACAAAAGTATGTGCTCCTCGCTAGTATTTAAAGTTTAGTGTAAATAATATTAAATTAGAAAACTAACAAAACAAAATTAGAACGAATATAAAATAAGGCAGAGCGTTTTTATCCATGTTCTTAATACGATCTTCAATTTCTGGCGATTACCGATCTAAAAAAAAAATTGACCTGTAAACATACCACAGTATGATAATTTAATCAATACAACGTTTGATATGATTACTTAAGAGCTATTACCAAATAGTTCAGTATGTAAAATGTGTAATAACCTTGATTTAACTCTCACTTTTCTTTTTTATCTTCTTTTCCTATCTTTATTATTTTCCATTGAAACAGATTGCTTAATCGCTTCCGAATGATCAAAATTAGCTACGAGTAACAATTACTATATAAGTCTCCTACGTTTAGTATCATTTACGCTATTAATCCGAACAAAGCGGGTAAGTCAACTGTATTTCTTGAATATTAGTCCATTTGCACTCTTACTTTCACTATTCTTTCATAAACCCTGTAAATTTTCGTTGCTGGTAGATACACACACACACACACAACACAATATATATTATATATATATATATATATATATATATATATATATATATATATACATATATATATATATATATAATAAATATAACTATTTATACATAGGTTTTAGGGAGCATTTACCTAAGGTTTCTGGCTATTGCCTTCTTCAGAACGTTTATCTCATGCCTCTAATGTGTTGATAAACAAATTGTTTACGGTTGAAACTAGGAACTCTGTTAATTTTAAATTAAGCCTCACAAAGTTCTCTCCCCTTGATTGTTCACAAAAAACGATTTTTTTTCCTGCGGAAAACAATATAAATAAATAAAAAACATATATAAAAAATATTATTTCCTTCGAATATACATATTTTCCAATATTTCCATAAAAGTTACCAATATATATATATATATATATATATATTACTTTTTGATCTACTTATGAATGGATCACTCTTTACATTTTATCTTTAGACATGCAGTATGAGGGGCCCATTCCTTATTTTCCTCACCAAGAGAAAATTGCCTAACCAAGGTCTGCCCTTCTATTTACTCATAGCTGGAGGGAGAATTGAATTCATACCTTTCCCAAGGGTATTAGCGCTAAGTGAAAATGTAGTTACCGCGTCCAGGATTTGAACTCGGGTCGTCGAGTCCATTTCCCATGACTTTAACCATTACACCACGTGCTTCCATTACACCACGCAGCACACCTTATAAACAAAAATAACCCAACACTCTCTTCATTATATACCCAGGTATGTTAGAAGGCTGTATAACGCCTTGTGGTAGTGCTGTAATGGTTTAGGGTTTTTTTGAAGTGATATTATTTGAGATTCTCTTCAAATTAAGTTCATTTCAAATAATGTGTAAGCAAAATTTTATGGAAGGAATTTAGTCACTTTCAAGTTCAAGATTAGAGATGACCAACCCTTAAAAGAATCCCAAGAGACCAACCAGATAATATGTCCGCCAGACGAGTTAGAACAACTAGACCAGAAACAGACTTTAAATGTAAGAACTATTATCTCTAATCTATTTAACTGTCTGTCTGTCTGTCTGTCTCTGTATAATATATATATATATATATATATATTATATATTATATATATATAAACAATTTTTTTTGTGATGAAACAAAGAAAATACAGTGCTCAATCACAAATTGTGAGAGCTAATATTTATTTATTTTGCAGAGTTTTCACAGATCAATGTTCATTATAAACAGCGACCCAGGTTTTATGCCAAGGGGCAATCATCAGGTTGTTGAGCAAGATCCCTTGCTCAACTGCCTGATGATTGCCCCTTGGCATAAAACCTGGGTCGCTGTTTATAATGAACATTGATCTGTGAAAACTCTGCAAAATAAATATTTATATATATATATATATATATATATATATTTGGGAGAATATGTGCTTAATTGAATATAACTACTTAAATGTAAGGCTAAACAAATCGAGAAAAATCAATCTCTGTATGTACATTTCGGCCTATTAGGCCTCATTAGCAGAGCTATAGATACGAAGATCGCCTCGTGTGGGATTCGAAACCTGTATGTCGGATCGACAACGCAAGCCTCTTACCCCTACACCAAACGGAACCTCGCAGTTTTTCATCGCTTTATTTAGGTAGTAGTAGTACTCATATTCCTCTTTTAAGAGACTTCGCACGAACTTACGTGAACGTAAACAAATATGGCTATTTTCAGCCGACAATATTTGGGAGAATATGTGCTTAATTGAAGTCAAACCTAATTTTTTTGAAAGTTAATTCATTAATGATTAATTAGGCGGGATTTAACTACTTAAATGTAAGGCTATATTAATATATATATATATATTATATATATATATATATTAATAAGTCATCCACAGACACGTGTTTCGGCATATCATGCCTCCTCAGTGTGGCTAGACACAACTATCCTTGGGTAGGGTTCGAACTCAGACTGACCGCATGGTCCGATATCTTATCCCCTCGACCACTGACAGCTGATGCGGGGACTGGTGTTTTTAACTATTAAATACATAGGCATGTATGTATCATTCGGTCACTGAGAGATCAAATTTCCGGAGAAATTGATCATTGCTTATTGCTTAGTAGTGAGAGTTAATTTAAATTACCAGTTAGAGAGCTCATTACCCAAATTTATGGGAGCATATATATTAATAAGTCATCCACAGACACGTGTTTCGGCATATCATGCCTTCTCAGTGTGGCTAGGACACACCTATCCTTGGGTAGGGTTCGAACTCAGACTGACCGCATATATATATATATATATATTATATATATATATATATATATTATACCAGTGTATGTTAAAAGGGTATATAACACCTGATAGTACTGCTGTAATGGTTTAGGATGTTTTTGAAGTGAGATTACTTGAGATTCTCTTCAAATTAAAGACATTATGCGAAAGCAGGAGAAAGATTCAATACTGCAAAGGCGCACTATTCCTTCTGGTGCTACTTTATTGGACAAAATTCTGTTTTGCAACAAGATAATGATCCAAAACACAGCTCAAAACTGTGGACAAATTATCTAGAATCAAAGGAAAAGAAGGGAATTTATCAAATCATGACTTGGCCCCCTCAGTCACCAATTAGTCTGAGATGAAATTGATCGTAGAGTTCAAAGTGAACTGCCTAAGAAACGAGCAAGATTTGTTTACACATTTCTAGACATTGCTAGCGAATCACTTCCACTAACATACATTTTACTAGATACGAAGAAGGATGCCAATAATTTACTTTGGAGTAATAAATGCTCGTGGTGGATTCTTTGATGAAAAGAAAATAGAAATTTATTTTAATAGTAATTATGATTATTTTGTATTGATTTTGATTTTTAAAAAAAAGAAAAAAAAGGTAGAACAAGTTTATCTATATAAAAAAAAAATAAAAACATGAAACATGCTTCATTTTTTATGTTTAGAGAAAAATCAATTTAGTTCCAAACTCTTGCTCGTTAGTATATATATATATATATATATACATAATATATATATATAATATTATATATATATATTCCTCTGAATGTTTTGAGATGAGGCTTGAATTAGTCTTATCTGCGTTATTCGGACTATTGGCCCATCTTCATTGTTATTTGTAGAAATACCTGAAGAAGCATATCGGCCGAAACGTTGTACAAATAACAATGAAGATGGGAACAATAATCCGAATAACGCAGATAATACTAATATATATATATATATATATATATATATATATATATATATTAGTATTATCTGCGTTATTCGTATTATATATATATATATATATATATATATATATATATATATATATTAACATGTTTGGTTGAACTCGAGTGACAATTCCTGTTGTACAAGTTTCTGTTCAATCCGTTCAATGTGTCTGGCCATCTATTTGGTGTCAGGTTGGAACTGGTGTAGCAATCCACAAAAGGTGTCTCTACGAGCGCTTTCGGCATGTCGATCTGCCATCTTCAGGTTGGAAACTGATGGTATATTTCGTGGTGTCTCGTTTTTAAAGAAAACGGGCAGTAGTATAGGAATTGGTAGTGGGAAGTAGTAACAATTGGTAGTGGGAGGTTGTAGGAATTGGTAGTAGTTCGAACGGACGATGCAGTAGAGATTTTGTGAGAGGGGGGCACGAATTTGTGGGAAGGAGAGGGGAATAGTGAAAGGAGGATAGGCGGGAAATTATAGGCATTTGAGAACATGTTGACTTGTTTCGAAGTTTATTTTTAAGG
>CM042169.1:70343469-70355969 GCA_023376005.1 Doryteuthis pealeii
TTTCTCAATATTTCAATGCTTTCTTTCTTTGTAATATTTATTCATCATATTTCATTCTTTCTTTGTTTTTTTTTCTTTCTTTCTTTCTTTCTTTCTCGATGTTTACTTTCTTTCTTTCTTTCTTTCTTTCTTTCTTTTTTTCTTTGTAATATTTTATTCATCATCTTTCATTCTTTCTTTGTTTTTTATTTCTTTCTTTCTCGATGTTTACTTTCTTTCTTTCTTTCTTTATTATTTCTATGTTCTCTAGTGAATGTTTTAATGTGTTCTTGCTTTCTTTAATCATTCTTTTTTTCTTTCTTTTTTTCTTTCTTTCCTTCCTTCCTTCCTTCCTTTTTCAATATTTCAATGCGTTCTTTCTTTGTACTATTTTGTTTATCATCTTCCATTCTTTCTTTCATATTTTATGTCTTTCATTCTTAATGTTTTCTTTCTTTCTTTCTTTCTTTCTTTTTTTCTTTCTTTCTTTGTTCTTTACTCAATGTTTCAATGTTTACTTTCTTCTTTTTTTTTCTTTTTTCTGTAATTCATTTTTTCTTTAATTCATTTTTTCTTTCTTTCTTTTTATGTTCTTTACTGAATGTTTCAATGACTTTTTTTTCCTTTCTTTCTTTCTTTCTTTCTTTCTTTCTTTACTGAATGTTTCACTGTTTTCTTTCTTTCTTTTTACATTCTTTTTTTCCTTTCTTTTTCTTTCTTCCTTTCATTTTTTCGTTCTTTCCTTTCCTTCCTCAATATTTCAATGCTTTCATTCTTTATAATATTTTGTATATCATCTTTCATTCTTTTTTCATACTTTCTTTCTTTCTTTCTTTCTCAATGTTTTCTTTCTTTCTTTGCTCTCTTTCTTTACTCAATGTTTCAATGTTTTCTTTCTTTCATCCTGTCTTTCTTTCTTTGTTGGTTCTTTACTAAAGGTTTCAATGGTTTCTTTCTTTCTTTCTTCTTTTTCTTTTCTTTCTTTTTTCAGTTTCTTTCTTCCTTCATTTCTGTCTTTCTTTCTTTCTTTGCTATCATTCTTCTTAGCATTTCTTCTTTCTTTCTTTCTTTCTTTGTTGGTTCTTTACTGAAGGTTTCAATGTTTTCTTTCTTTTTTTTCTTTCTTTGCTATATTTCTTCTTTGTCTTTCGTCATTTCTTTTATCTTTCTGTCTTTCTGTCTGTCTGTCTTTCTTTCTTTCTTTCTTTTTTCTTTGTTCTTTACTGAACGTTTCAATATTTTCTTTCATTTTTCATTGCTCTATTTCTTATTTATTTCTTTCTTTTTTCTATCTTTCTTGCTCTCCTTCCTCCTTATTTCAATGCTTTTTTCTTAGTTATGTTTTTCTTTGTCTTTCTTTCTTTCATTCATTTTTCTTTCTTTCTTTCTTTCTTCTTTCTTTCTTCTTTCTTTTCTTTCTTTCTTTCTTTCTTCCTTTCTTTCTTTCTTTCCTTTCTTTCTTTCTTTCTTTCTTTCTTTCTTTCTTTCTTTCTTTCTTTCTTTCTTCTTTCTTTCTTCCTTTCTTTCTTTCTTCCTTCCTTTCTTCCTTTCCTTTCTTTCTTCTTTCTTTCTTTCTTCTTTCTTTCTTTCTTTTTTCTTTCTTTCTTTCTTCCTTTCTTTCTTCCTTTCTTCTTTCTTTTTCTTTCTTTCTTCCTTTCTTTTTCTTTCTTTCTTTCTTTCTTTCTTTCTTCTTTTTTCTTTCTTCCTTTTCTTCCTTTCTTCTTTCTTCCTTTCTTTCTTTCTTCCTTCCTTTCTTCCTTTCTTCTTTCTTTTTCTTTCTTCCTTTCTTTCTTTCTTTCTTTCTTTCTTTCTTTCTTCCTTTCTTTCTTTCTTTCTTCCTTTCTTTCCTTTCTTTCTTCTTTCTTTCTTTCTCTCTTTCTTCTTTCTTTGATTGCTTCCTCAATATGTTAATGCTTTCTTTCTTTGATATATTTCTATTTGTCTTTGTTTCATTCTTTCTTTATTCTTCAGTGTTTTAACATTTTCTTCTTGGGGTGGTAGTACATGTTAGGGTTACATCTATAGGTTAAATAGAAAAAATAGTTAAAATGTGTTTAACAAATTATCTTCCTACCATTAAAAAATTCGCTACCCATCAAGAATGAATAAAACAATTTCTATGGTATCAAATAACCCAGCAAGGTTTGACTCCCACTCTTTCTATCTGCAATAAATATTTAATTCGTTATGTCCAACCCACCCCCGTTCCTACCTGTAATTTCTTTTTCACTAACAAGTTCTATCTGTCTTTCTCTATTCTCTCTCTCACACTCTTCCAGACATCTCTCTCTCTCTCTCTCTCTCTCTCTCTCCTCTCTCTCTCTCTCTCTCTCTCTCTCTTCAATAAACTGTTTATATTGTTTATATCCCACTTGCCCTCGTTAAATGACATCCTTTTCTCTCTCTCTCTCTCTCTCTCTCTCTCTCCCTCCCTCTAACTCTTCCAGTCTTTCTCTATCCCACCCCCCTCTTTCTATCTGCAATAAATATTTACCTCGTTATATCCAACCCACCCCGTTCAACAACATCCTTTCAGTTCATTTTAAAATATTATCTTTTTTTCCTCTTTCCTATCTGTAATTTTTTTCACTAACAAGTTCTATCTTCTTTCTCTCTCTCTCACACACTCTCCTCTCTCTCTCTCTCTCTCTCTCTCTCTCTCTCTCTCTCTCTCTGACACACACACACACACTCCTCTCTCTCTCTCTCTCTCTCTCTCTCTCTCTCTCTCTCTCTCTCACTACTCTCTCTCTCTCTTCCAGTCTTTCTCTATCCTCCCCCTCTTTCTATCTGCAATAATATTTACCTCGTTATATCCCACCCACCCCGTTCAACAACATCCTTTCTGTTCATTTTAAAATATTATCTTTTTTTCTCCTTTCCTATCTGTAATTTTTTTTTCACTAACAAGTTCCTCTAAATTAAAATCTACAGATACAAACACAAATCTTAAATTAACGAATCGATAAAATTATTCATTCGAATAAATACAAGAAAGACTCAAAAAACACAAAACAAAATCGAATAGAAAAAAAAAGATGGCGGCACTGATTCAGATTCAGACTTGACAGTTTTGGCGGTAAAACCGAAAACGATGAAAGGATCCGTACCATCTCCCGGAAAAATAGCAGCCGTACAAAACCCCGGCATAAAAGCCATATGGTGACAATCAAAATATCCAACAACCCTGGCTTTCGTGTCGAGTTTCGGAAGAGACCGGAAGTTATTGACAGAAAGAAAAGTGTTCTGTCACGGACCCATTTTGAAAATAGCGCTAAAATTTTTTTTTTTTTTTGAATTTAGAAAGAGACAGATAGGATGACTTCTCATTTTCTGATTGTTAAAGGAGGTAAAATATTGTCGCTAATCTTCATCCGCATGAGAAAATAGTAAAAAGATGATGCTCGCAATTGAAAGAGTGATGGAACTATCCGGTTGATTGGCAAGAGGACAGGAAGAAGATTTCTAAAGACTAATCAATTGTACACGAACGATTCTGACGATATTTAGAAAAAGAAAACGAAAATTACAAACATTATAGGATTCTGTCTTTGATTTCCTTTTAGCTTTCTCTTAACAGGAGGCTACTGAAAGAGAATAAAATGACTAACGAATCAACAGCATATTCAATTACAACAGTCTTCACTGCTTCTTTTTTAACTGGCTGTTAGACTAATCAATTGACAAGGCTCTTAATTCACTAGGTGATCATATTATAACGTAATTAATGAAGCAATGTAATCTTTTTTTTCTCTATTCTTTTAGCTTTTTTATTCTAATTTGTTTTTTTTTGTTTTTATGACCAAAAAATTCGATAGCGTTACGATCCGATTTCGAAAGTTCGTGATCAATCATGGTTTGTTCTGCTCAGAGTGGCAATTTTTATTTGCTCTCTGATGACCATAAGTCAAAGATATGTCACGTGACTGGCACTGGCGGTAACTTTGACTATTCTCTTGGAAAAGATACCTAACATTTTAATCAGACTACGGTTTCCTTTACAATAAGATGTGTTGATTTCAACATTTCAACAGGCACGAACTCACGCTATCAAAATATATATATGTTGTATTTATATTTTTGAAGGCAATTACAAAGCGTATATCGTATGAAATTCGACAATTATTGAAAATGATCATGACAAGCAAACCCGGTGAATAACGTGCGTGGCTTGGAACACCGTACAGCTGTTTCAACTTGAAATTTATATTTTTGAAGGCAATTTCAATGCGTATATCGTATAAAATTCGATGATTGTTGAAAATAATCCATACAAGCAAACCCGGCGAATAACGTGTGTGACGTGGAACACCATACAGCCGTTTCAACTTGAAACAGCTGTACGATGGATAGGCATTGGAATTGCCTTCAAAAAACATAAAATAATAATGCACTTTACATAACAATGCTTCAAAAGCAAATTATCAAATTCCATTTTATCTAAATCTATATCTATATCTATCTATCTATCTATCTATATATATATATATATATATATATATATATAATATATATAATATATATTATTATATTAATATATATATTAAGGAATCGGGCTGATAAAAAGTCAGTCTGGTTCGCACCTGGTCGCACGTAGGGTTAGGGCATAGGTTTAGGTTTAGGTTTAGGGTTAGCGTTGGGGTTGGGGTTTAGGGTTAGTTTAATGGGAAAATAAATAAATAATTTGGGTTCTGTTTTTTCTGGGTCACTCATGTTACTCAACTAGGATATAACCACATAAACTTTCTTTATATAGTTACTGGTGTTCGTTACCTTCATGCTTTGAAAGACTAGTGCTTTCGTAACCAATTTCGATACAGTGCATAGAAAATATTTAAAGTTAATATAGATTAATTGATGAGTCCATCAAAGTCTTCATCGTTAATAATTTCAGCACTCCCTCGTGGCATAAATTAAGAGTAGATCTAATTGAATGATTTCCTGGATATTTTTATCTATACGTACTCCCAATGCTACTCGGATATTTAACCACATTGAGTGTGTTTTAAAATAACCTGGAATCAACTCAACCTAGCACTGATGATGTCACTAGGAAGAAAACTTTGGTGGAATAATCAATAGACTCCACTCCTATATTTAAATTTTTCTGAATGAAATGATTGTAAATTATTAAATTTTTCTGAATGAAATGATTGCAAATTGTAATATTCCTGAATGAATATTTCTGAATGGAATCACCCACCTTATATAAAAAGGGGGTGTGTTGAGATTTTTGTATTATAAGGTGTGTGCTGGATGACCACTTCTACTTATAGACTCGGCGATAATTATGTTACAACCTATTGGCCAATCACTGGCAGTACTCTGCTGCTGTTATAATATTTATACCGGCTGTTCTAGTCATACCTACACATATTGCTTTGAACCTTCGTAGACGACGGAACATATATTATATCACTGGACCTTTGACACTACGTAGGATTCCATAACTCAGGACTTATTCACTTACCAAAGGATTCTATAACTCAGGACTTACTTACTTTAAGTCCTTTTCAACTGGGCAAGGATGGCCGTCAGAAACTTAACAATGAAGCTGACTAGAAAACTAATGAAAGATCAAAAAGAAACTCATCAGACCGGAAATATCGGCCTTGTTCAACATTGTATGCATAAAAGAAAATGTGCTGCCTGGCAACATTATAGAGCCACTTTATGAATCTTAGAAAGTTATTCTCAACTGAAAACATTGCCCTGATGATGGTTTTATATAACATATAATATATATATATATATATATATATATATATATATTATATATATATGTTGAAATAATGAATAAAGGAAAGAAAATATTGAATGGATAATATAGGATATTTTAATCAATTTTACTTACACGTGTTTCGGTCAGGAGTTTATCCATGTGTACATTATTTAAACAATTATTATTTTTAAATAACCAAATGAAATTATTATTATTATTATTATTATTATTATTATTATTATTATTATTAAATAACCAAATAAATGAAATAATAATAATTTGGTTATTTAAAAATGATAATAGTTTGAATAATGTACACAGGGATAAACTCCTGACCTAAACACGTGTAAGTAAAATTGATTAAAATATCCTATATTATCCATTCTATACTTTCTTTCCTTTATTCATTTTTCAACATACCGTCGGATTCACTTCCAGTTTCATTAATATAATATATATATATATATATATATATATATATATATATAGTATACACAGGAATAACCTACTTGAGTTTAACCATAAGGATCTTCAGGGTTAAATCCATTGAAATAATCAAGATATTGATTAAATGCTGCTGATTGTACGCGTTATGTCGCTGTTTTATCATTGTGAAACATATATCAACTAACCATTGTGACCAATTTCACCGGTAAGTCACCATTTTTCATATAAAGTTATATATATATATATATATATATAGCGTGAGATTGGCACTGTTTCAGCTTTTACTGGAACGTTGTGCCAAAGTGCAGTATTTTTGGTAGAGTGCTCAATATAAAATGGAGCTATTATTTAATAGAATAAAATAAATATATAAAAGGTTTTATATATTAATGACATAGGAACAGTCACGACCTTTTGGTTTCTTGCATGCGTAACCGCAAACATTCGTCAGGTAACGTTGGGTTTTAAGTTCAAATGCAAGGAAAATCGAAAATTTCAAAAAAGTTTTTGAACGTCACCTGACGAATGTTTGCGGTCACGCATGCATGGAACCAAATGGTCGTGACTGTTCCTATGTCATTACATATATAAAACCTTTATATATTTATTTTCATTATATATATATATATATATATATATATATATATATATAATATATATATATATATATAAAGAAACATAAATTTGAACGTAGGCATAACTATTCATTCATTCAGAAATGGATACATCTGAATATTCGTTTAATACTTCTAATCTTTTTCATACTTAAATACCATCAGATTCCTAACAGGCTTACTACTATATCACAGACCAGCACGTTAGCCAATTCGCCACACTTTGCTATGATAATTTGTTTGCTTAGATATATATCAAGTATTCTTATTAATCTATTAATAATGGTGATTCTCTGTATTTCTCTCTGTAACAAAAACTACGTGATAGCTCTACGTCACAGCTTACGTCACAATAGTCTTATGCTATATACACCCACAATTTGAGTAACCAATTTTTAAAATTGTTTTTATCTCGTCCTTTCTTTTTACTGTAACAAGAAGTTAATTAAAAAGTTTACAAATAAATAAATACCTACGATTTTGTGGAAAATTGATGTGGAAAATATTCAAAATAATTGTTTGATTATTACAAGCATGCAACATTTTATTTGAGAGAGTTTTCATTTCAAATTGTTTTATTTATTATTTTTTTTTTTTTTTACTCCTTTAATAAATATGAGGATTTGTCTTACTTATGATACAAACCCTCTGACATTGAATTTTTAACTCCCACCTTCTCAAGCAATGTCTTTCAAAAAATAATTTTTACGACGACCGGAGGGTGTTTTCTATTGTTAGTACAAATAATTTCCAGAAACTTATAGATGGTTTCATGTGTTCTAATTCTTATTATAATGGAGATTGTGTGTTTTTCTGTCTGTAACCGAAACTATATTACTACTCATGTCACAATTCCCTTAATTATTTACGTCAAATTCTCCATGGTTTCATTCTTTTAAACCTTCAGTTATTAATAAAAATGGTTTCACATTATTAATACTGTTGACCATATAAACATACTAATAACATCCAATTGTATTTATATATACAACAAAATAGCGGTTTACAGTTTGAACGAGAAGCCTAATTTACATATTGATATTTAAAATTTTATTTTGATAAATATGTGCTTGGTATTATTGATTTCTAATTGTTTGGTTTTATCTTAAGAAATATAAACAAAAATCTCGTGGATAAATCTTAAAGGAAATGTTTAATAAGAAGAAATAACTGTAATTTTATTCTTTACTTCTATTTTAACTAAATAGTTAAATTAGGAAAATTGACCAATGAAAGATGGGAGTAATGGAAAATGATGGAAGAGTTAGTTTCAAAGTTATTCTATTTTTCAATCATACCCCCTCTGTTCCAAATCTTTTTATCTGCATTCTTATTCAGTTTCATTAGCCTTTCTAATTTAATATGATATTTTATTATATTAACACTTAAATACTTGCACCAGGAGGGTGCATATATTTGCTATTACGTATAATACACAATTATATTGAATTTTCTATTGTATGGAAAAATTGGACAATGATTTTAATGAGAACAAGTAGTGAATGGAGAAATTTGAGGGAACACTTGCTGCTCTTGATCTTGTTGTTGAAACTTAATTAGTATATTTATTTAAAATCAAAATTTAGAACGCTTAAAGTACAGTTTTAAGATGAAACTAATTTCATTATTTTTTTAAAGTTACGATATATTAGATTCCACATGCAAACGTATAAGTATGTGTTGAAGTAAGTATAAAAAGTTTCTTTAAAATTATTTTTTGAAAGACATCGCTGTTTGGAGGAATAATTCAATAAACGTAATAATAAACTTCTAATTAGTTTTATTGTTTCGGAATTCCTATCAGTCATTTTTATATATATATATATATATATATATATATATATATATATATGTGTGTGTGTGTGTGTGTGTGTGTGTGTGTGTGTGTGTTTGTGTGTGTGCATATATACATATACTTAGATATATATATATATATGTATAAAATAATTATATATCTATGTATATATTTTATATATTTATATATTTATATATATATATATATATATATATATATATATGTATATATATATGTGTGTGTGCGTGTATGAATATATATATATTATATATAAATATATAATATATATATACATATAGCTTACATATATATATATATGTGTGTATAGATAAATATATATATGTATTCATGTATATATATATATATATATGTGTATGTGTGTGTATGCACATATATATACATATGCTTATATATATATAATATATAATATTATATATATATATATATATATAATATGAATAAGTAATTAATATATGTATATATGTATATATATATATATAATTCATATATATTCATATATATATGTCTATACATGTTATATATTATATATATATATTCATATATATGAATATATATATTATATATATATATATATATATATATATATATATATATACATGTATATATATTTGTATATGTATATATATATATATATATGTATACATATGCATTTATGTATATATATACGTATATATACATGTAATATATAAATATGGATATATATATATATATATGTAAATGTGTATATCTATATATATGTATATATATATATGTGTATGTATGTATGTCTATATATGTAAATATATACATATATACGTATGTAGATACATATCTATGCACAGATATATATAGATATATTCAATTATATATATATATATATATATATATATATATATATATATATATATATATATATATATATATATATATATATATACTGTATATTTCAAGCGCTTTTTCACTGCTTTTTTTCTCTCCAGTTAGTTGTAATTAAATCAAAGAATGTGTTATTACAAAGGCAACGCCAATGCAACGTGTCTGTTCAAAGTGTACAAGTGAAGTTGATGAACAACTAATGAATTTATTGAAAATAACGTGGAATTGTTATTTATTTGTACTGAACGACGTCTTATATGACAAAAACATATAAACTTTTATCAATTATGCAACGCTTGATTAGACTACAAAGGAGAAGAAAAAAAACTTTCTCTTTGCGTTTAAAATGTAACTCTTGTTTAAAACCCGCCAGAAGCGGCAGGTAAGTTCAATATAGAACTACTTTCTTTTTATAACTTTGATTTTCCGAACATCTTTAATCACAACGTTTCGGTCGCGCTATCCTCTGGCATTCCCCAAATGTTTCTTGCGTATCCGAGCATAGCAATAACTCAAACGGGGAAATAATTTTGTATAATTTGATCAATAGTTAAACTATTAAAATGATTTTCCAGGATGCTATGCTTGGACACACAGGAAACACCCGAAGACGGCCGATCGATATATCGGCCGAGTCGTTGTGAGTTTAAAATGTAACTTGTATTTAAAACCCACCAGAAGCGGCAGATAAAAACAATATACTACTTTCTGTGTATAACTTTGATTTTTCGGACTGTTGTCCTAATATTCAATGTGGTCTGTAAAATAACAATGTTTCGGTCGCTGTAGCCTCCGGCCTTCCCCAAATGAATCCTGCGTATCATGGCATAGCAATAACCCAAACAGGGAAATAATTTTGCATAATCTGATCAATAGCTAAAATATTCAAAATTATTTTCCAGGCTGCTATGCTCGGATACACAGGAAACATCCGAGGAAGGCCGGAGGATATAGCGGCCGAGTCGTTGTGGGTTTAAAATGTAACTCCTGTTTAAAACCCGCCAGATGCGGTGACTAAGATCAAGATAAAACTACTTTCTTTTTATAACTTTGATTTTTCGGACTGTTGTCCTCATATTCAGTGTGATATGTAAAATCACAATGTTTCGGCCGCTGTAACCTCCGGCCTTCCCCAAGTTTTTCCTGCGTATCTGGACATAGCAATAACCCAACCTGGGAAATGATTTTGTACAATCTGATCAATAGCTAAAATATTCAGAATTATTTTCCAGGCTGCTATACTCGGATACACAGGAAACGCCCGAGGAAGGCCGGACGATATAGCGACCGAGTCGTTGTAAGTTTAAAATGTAACTCCTGTTTAAAACCCGCCAGAAGCGGCAGGTAAGTTCAGTATATAACTACTTTCAGTCTATAACTTTGGGTTTCCGGACTGTTGTGCTCATCTTTAATGTGGTATGAAAAATCACAACGTTTTGGTCGCTGTATCCTCCGGCCTTCCCTAAGTGTTTCCTGCGTATCCGAGCGGAGCAATAACCCAAACTGGAAAATGATTTTGAATAGTTAAACTATTCAAAATGATTTCCAGGTTGCTATGCTCGGATACACTGGAAAAATCCGAGGAAGGCCGGACGATATTGCGGCTGAGTCGTTGGGATTTTACATACCACGATAATGATGAGGAAAACAGTCCGAGAAATCAAAATTATACACATCAAGCAACATGTAAAAAAATCAGACAAATAATGCTTTCTGTATTATAGAACTTAATCGTAATATAATCACTAACTTAAGAGAACAAGCAGTGGTTACGCTAGATCCCGAAATGAAGCAGTGATGAGCCTGTTCAATACTTAATTGAATGATCCCTTCAGCAACAGCGTTTACTGTAATCAAACTGAGCCCTTTGTTTATCAAAATGACCTCCATGTGTGTATGTAGATGTATAAATGGGTATGAAAAATATATATGCATATGTGTGCATTTGTAGTAGGTATGTATATGAACTCATAGACGTATGTCCGTATGTGTATGTATGTATGTGTCGGCTGTGTATAAGCAAATATACATATAGTTAGTAGGAATCGCGTGGTGTCATGGTTAAAGTCATGGGAAATGGAATCGTCGCCCCGAGTTCAAATCCTGGATGTGGTAATTGCATTTCACTTTGCACTAATACCCTTGGGAAAGGTATGGATCCTACTCTCTCTCCATCTATGGATAAATAGTAGGGCAGACTGGGCTCTTTAACCTTGGTTAGGCAACCGGTCTAGGAGAAGGAAAACTCTGAATTCACATCTGTTGAACTCCGCTTAAGAAATTGACCTGGTGTCATATCCTGCTCGTGCGGAGGGGTTGGTAAAAATCATTTTCCTCCAATTTTCAGTTGAGAGTACAGAATCTGCTCTGGCAGTCTGTCATCCCCATGTCTGTTTAAGTGGCCAACCCATCTCAGGTTGCGCTGGACAAGTATTTCATGCATGCCAGGGAGTCCAGTTCTCTTCAGGATGATCCTGTTTGAAACCTGTTGCCACCAGCTGAATATGTATATGTGTGCATATGCAGTATGTGTGTATATGGAATCATGGACGTATGCCCGTATGTGTGTTCGTGTATGTGGGTGGGGATGTGAACATATATACATAGGGTTAAGTAGGAATTTATTAAACCTAATCTAATTCTGGGTCCATAGAGCGTAGAGAACCTGACCACCTTAGCAAAACGGGGAAGCCATCCAACTAGTATCATAGGTCACCTTACTTAAATGTACTCAAAAGACCCAACATCATGAGGAAAAATAGATGAGGACATTTGATAAGAAACATGAGAAGAGAAATAAATAAAAAAGGCTTTTTAAACTGAAAATGGCCAATCCAAAAATTACACCCAGGTGACAGCACCCAGGAAAAAGGAATGCCACAAGCCCCCAGATAAATAGCTGCAACAAGATCAAACACCGACACACCCTAAAAAGATAAGATGAATTGAAAACCCGATACGATACCAGGGATCAGGAGCGAATGTATAAAAGCAAGCTCAATCTATATGTATACCATTTTCAATAAAGAACGTGATCTGACAAAACTCAAAGGGTTTTCAGATACCC
>CM042169.1:70358469-70370448 GCA_023376005.1 Doryteuthis pealeii
TAGAGGCGCTTACACACACCACGCATGCGTGTTTCTAAAATTAATTTTGCGAAGGAAAAATATAACGCTGCATTAATACTACTAGCAAATATATGCACCCTTCGGGTGCAAGTATTTAGGTTTTGATGTAATAAAATATTATATTAAATAAGAAACTATTTAGAAAATGATAAACTGGTGGGGGGTATAATCGAAAAATAGAACAGCTTTAAATCTAACTCTTCCATCATTTTCCGTCACTCCCGTCTTTCATTTTTCCTAATTAATCTATTTAGTTAGATTATGAATTATTTGATAAAATTACAGTTCTTTCGTCTGTTTATGGGATTTTCTTTTAAGATTTATTCCCGAGATGTTTGCTCAGATTCGTTAAGAGAAAAACCAAACAATAGAAATCAATAATAGTAAGCATATATTTATTAAAATCAAGTTCTTAATATCAATATGCAAATTAGCCTTCTTGTTCACACTGTAAACCGCTATTTTGTTGAATATATAAATATACTTGCATGTTATTAGTATGTAGATCCAACAGTATTAATAAGATATAACAATTTTATCAAAAATTGAGGTTTGAATAAAAAAATAAATTCATGGTGAATGTGATGTCAATAACTAAGGGAATTGTGACTTGAGTAGTGATTTAGTTTCGGTTAGAGACAGACAAACACACAATCTCCATTATAATAAGATATAACATTACCGAGTTTTAAGCTAGAGTTACCTGCCCTTGGTCGTCTTTCAAGATAGTTTGCTTCGTTGTGTTTTACGGCATGTCAACCCATTCGGTCATTTTATGCTGAAGACATTTTGTTTTATTCATTATTAATTGGTACTCATTTTTTCAACTTAATTTTTTTCTTACAAACATTTTAAGCTAGAGTTACCTGCCCTTTGTTGTCTTTCAAGATAGTTTGGTTCGTTGGGTTTTACGGCATGTTCACCCATTCGGTCATTTTATGCCGAAGACATTTTGTTTTATTCCTTATTGACTGGTACACATTTTTTTAAACTCCGGACTAAAAAAAAATAGGAATACCAAAGAGTGAGTGGGGAGAAAATAAGAGATAGGTATACCCAATTTCGGTTCATTTTTTAATATCTCATAAAATAAAACAGGGGATGGGGGGGGGTAGACCTCGTAAAAAAATATTTCCCCTAATATATTTTTGTGAAAATCGGACCATTAATTGATTTTTCATAGTATATTTTTAAAATCTTCTTGTCGTAAGTTGTTTTTGGCTACTTTAAATTTCAGTTGATTTAACGGTGCAAAAATGAAAACATTGTTTTTCAACCATAATTTTCATTATTTCCGTAAGCTGACAATTTTTTGTTTAAATCATGTAAATCTATATATAAATGTATACATTTATATTAATACACATATAAATATACATATATATATATAAATATATAAGTTAAAAGAAAGGAAATGAATCCGACAATATGAGTATGAAAAGGTGGAATGAAAACATCACACAATGCTGTTAAAGAGAAAACAATTCGGGGTCGGAGAAGAATGTCAAATCAGTTCACAAACAAAAAACCTTAATTCTGCAAA
The DNA here is from genome assembly GCA_023376005.1 of Doryteuthis pealeii. Lineage (NCBI taxonomy): Eukaryota > Metazoa > Mollusca > Cephalopoda > Myopsida > Loliginidae > Doryteuthis > Doryteuthis pealeii. The sequence continues at coordinate 70,360,034 of CM042169.1, forward strand.
AAAGAACGAAAGTTGTTACATTATTCACCAATGTGGGCATTCGCGCCATATATATGTCGGTCATGTCTCTATGTATACTTTTTGTCGGTAAAACATATCCAAATGTAGCGGATTTTGAGATGTTGGCAATGGGTATTATATATATATATATATTATATATATATATATATATAGAGAGAGAGAGAGAGAGAGAGAGAGAGAGAGAGAGTGAGAGAGAGAGAAAGAGAGAGAGAGAGAGAGAAATAGAAATATATGGAGATATACTTATAAGAAAATTAGAATTTTTAAAGAAGTTGAAAATTGAAATAGCCACATTACTTTTCTAAAATTAGAAATATTGAAAGTGTTTACGATCAAAATGTTAGCATAGTAAAATACATGATAATCTAGATTACAAAAATCCAGACCAAGAAAACCGCAATGCAATTTATGGCTGAATTGTCGCACGGTTAAATGTTGACGTAAATAGGTATTGCTACTCCTGGCAGCAATTATGGTACACTTAGAGGATGTTCAACGTATTTTTCAAAATTTTATTTAGCAGTAAATAAACTAATAATAGATACGACACAAATGATTTCACTTTAATAGCTAAACATGCTGGCTTCATATAATGTACAATACAAAGGAAGTAAATTACAGCGGCAGATACTTACCCGTTTTTTCCCTGTTCTGTGTACTATGGCTTCGGTATTGAACCTGTAAGATATATAATACTGATGTGGTGTAATGGTTAGAGTTACAGGAAATGGACACTTCGACGCGAGTTAAAATCTTCGACGAAACTTTTTGTTTTTTTTAACTTGCGTTAATAACTTTGGGAAAGGTATGGATCCAAGTACTCTCTCTCCAAGTACTTGCATCCACGTACTCTCTCTCTCTCTCTCTCCAGGTATGGACACATTGTAGGGCAGATAGAGCTCTTTAATATTTTCTAGGTAAGCTGTCTAGGAGAAGGAAAACTCTGAATTTAAGCTGTTAAACACCGCTTTAGAAATTGACATTGTCTTAAATCCTACTCGTTTGGAGGGGTTGGCATATATATATATATATATATATATATATATTATATATATTATATATATATATATTTATTTATTTATTTATTTAACAACCCTCCACACGAACAGGATGGAACATCCGGTCAATTTCTTAAGCGGAGTTCAACAGGTTTGAATTCAGAGTTTTCCTTCTCCTATACCAGTTGCCTAACCAAGGTTAAAGAGCATAGTCTGTCCTACTATTTATCCATAGCTGGAGCGAGAGTGGGATTCATACCTTTCCCAAGTGTATTAGCGCTAAGTGGAATGCAATTACCATATCCAGGATTTGGACTCGGGACGACGAGTCCATATCTCATTACACCACGCGCTTCCATATATAATATATATATATATATATATATATATATATATATATATATAAACCTTCTACACTATATATATATATATATATATTATATATATATATATATATATATATATAACACTGGCGTAAATCGCGGGCGGTATTTCCCCAGCGCTATCCCTCCAGCCAACACCTGTACCCCCTTGTCTAAAAGGGACAGGGTTGGATTTATTGCCCGGTACCTGATATGCTCCAAAAGATGAATGCTGAGTGGATACACGCAATTTTTAACTCTGGCCAACGCATGAGCTTCGGTTTGTGCGTGGTTCAAGACGTAAATCGGACTTTGTGTACATTTGACATATGTAGTGTAATTATTATGGTATACGGGGAATTTGGGGATAGAAAAGAAAACGGATTTCTGGAGAAAGAGAAGAACAATAGATTAGAACAAAGAGGGGTTCAAGTTTGAACCGGTAAACACTCAACGGGGGAGGGATGCATCCATTGACCGAGCAATGACACCGGAACATAGTTAAAAATAAAACCGGAAGTTCTAGTTTCTGCGGAGGAGCGGAAGTTGGGTGACCCTCCCACCTCCGGGAGGAGAATTGGAAGAAGAAAAAAATCGGTATTTTTCGGCTGGGCTTCGTGAGAGGCCGATGGGGCTTCCCGTGTTTCCCCCGTATGGGTTTTGCATTGTAGTACCGAACTTGATTTACGATAGAATTTTGACCTAAACTCTCTCTCTCTCTCTCTCCTCTCTCTCTCTCTCTCTCTCTCTCTCTCTCTCTCTCTCTCTCTCTCTCATTGTCTGTATTATAATTTGGCTGTATATAAAAATGCAATTGCATTTTTATTGGTATGTCAATTAGATATTCTTCTTATTGACCGAGATTGAATAGAAATATGCTAATGGAAAATGTGATGTAAATAACTGAGAAAACTGTGACGTCGGTGGTGATGTTGTTTTGGTTTGGTTTGTTTTGTTTTACGGCATATCAACCTCAGTGGATCATTTAATGCCGATAAAGTTTTGAAATAAATCAATTCTTAATGGATAATACAATTTATTTATAAATACATTTTTCTATTTAACCCATAGATGGGACCCTAACAGGTACTACCTCTCCGGGTCAGAGTGGACCAGGGAGCAATGGTGATGAAGGGGTACTCCACATTCCGCAAACCTCCAGAACTGGAATCTCACCATCAGATAGAGTTTAACGTCATTCCCAGGACATGTAGACCTGCAGCCACCGCCTTCTAGCACCCATATGATAAAAAGGGTTGAGGCTTGCCAATGTTGTTTGGTTAAAGACAGACATACACATAATCTCCATTATAATAAGATATATGTATTTATTTATTTTCACTCTAATGCTGGAAAATGTTTACCCCACAGAGATTCCATCCATAAAAAACTGTACGTAATAGCAACTTTAGAATATAATAAAGGATTTAAAAATGCTTTTTTCAAAAATATTCTAGCAAAGAGTTATAAAATAAAATAAAATAAAATAAATATAATGCAATGGCGTCATAGACGAGTAACCAAGTTAAGTGAATAACAAATAAATAAATAAAACATAAAATAAAATAAAATAAAATAGATAAACAGAATTATAGAGTCTATGATGAAAGCGAATAGAAAGTTATAGCTTTTGTCATGTTAACTCTATTGAAACTAGGAAGGTTGCCTTCTCCCATGGGGGAGGGTCGATGCGCATGGTTAGATGGGTCAACGACTGGGTTGAACGCAGGCAAAAACTAATCGAGGGAGCACTTGTCTCCACAGCCCATTAAACACGTCAAAGCCAGGGGTTGTCTTATTCAGAGAGTAAGTCTGGCAGATGCTGACATGCACTGGAGGTTCCATCCATTCTCTGGAAACTTCAATTTCCAGTGGGGCCGCATCAGAAAGAAAAAAAAATTCCTGATAAATATTTACCATCTGTGAAAGAAAAGAATAATGAATAATTAAATAAGTGGGGTAATTGTTTTTGCATGAGGAGTTATTCTCATGGCACAGCGAGGAGTGCGTGCCCACAAGCCAAACTTCCTGTATTCGATTTTTTTATCTTTTCGTTTTTTTTGTTGTTATCTATTATTCTTTTTTTTATTGTTGTTTATTCTTTTTTTATTTATTATTTTTATCTCTTCTGGCTTTTTATTTTTATTTATTTTCATTTATCTTTTTTTGTTTTTTTTTTTTCATTTTTTTCGTAATCTCATGAACTTTATTTTTCCTCCCATTCTCTCATGCAAATCGGAAGTGGATGTTTCATTTTTTTTTTCCAATGATGATATTTACTTTCTCACTTTGTTTTTCAATCAAGAGTTTCTCTTTCGGTTATTTTCACTGTTTGTTTTTTGTTCCTCTTCAAATCTACTTTACATTCGGTGTCAACATACATCTTCTTATTATAATGGAGATTCGGTGTCTCTATGTATGTAACCGAAACTACGTCACTGCTTACGTCACTATATCCTCAGGAAGAATTGTGTAAGTTTATCAATGAGTGTGTCTTGTTGTTTCCACATCTTCTTTAAAAGTACATCTTATCATAATGGAGATTCGGTGTCAGTCTGTCTGTAACCGAAACTACGTCACTGCTTACGTCACTATATCCTCAGCAATTGTGTAAGTTTATCAATGAGCGTGTATTTTTGCTTCCACATCTTGTTTAAAAGTGCATCTTATTATAATGGGGATTTGGTGTGAGTCTGTCTGTGACCGAAACTACGTCACTGCTTACGTCACTATATCTTCAGGAATTGTGTACGTTTATCAATGAGTATGTCTTATTTTTTCCATATCTTCTTCAAAAGTACATATTATTATAATGGGGATTTGATGTGTGTCTTTCTGTAACCGAAATTACGTCACTGCTTACGTCACTATATCCCCAAGAATTGTGTAAATTTATCAATGAGCGTCTCTTGTTGCTTCTACATCTTGTTTAAAAGTACATCTTATTATAATGGAGATTTGGTGTTCTGTTTTTTCTGTAACCGAAACAACGTCACTGCTTACGTCACGTCACTATATCCTCAGGAATTCTGTAAGTTTATTAATGAATGTGTCTTGTTGTTTCCACATCTTGTTAAAAGTACATCTTATTATAATGGGGATTTAGTGTGTGTCTGTCTGTAACCGAAATTACGTCACTGCTTACGTCCTTATATCATCAGGAATTGTGTAAGTGTATCAACGAGTGTGTCTTATTCGCTTTACACGGATGGTTTGTGTGATAGGGGACAGGTGCCGTAGAGCTGTTGTTTCCACATCTTGTTTAAAAGTACATCATACTAGAATGGAAACTACGTCACTGCTTACGTCACTATATCTTCAGGAATGAGCAAATTTATCAATGCTTTACATGTGGTTTGTTTGATAGATTATCATACAGTGGTATATCCACAGGTCCGGATAGTATTGAACTATTGCAATAGATCTTGAATAAACATATCAAATGTTGTAATTGTAGCGATTGTCTGCCCCTGTTTGGTCTGGAAGAGTTATCTTCCCTTGCTAGAGTTTTTTCTACCTGAGTTTTTAGCCAGGAAAGCGCGAAGTTTGAGTTCTCTTTTCTCCGGGACAGCAAACAAGACACATGGTTTAGACATTTGCGTCTATACCTTTCATGGGGGGCGGGGGGCTTCGACCCCCAGCCTAAGTCAGTGACATTCCTTTTGGACTCTCCATCACTTCTGCAGGACGAGTCTTACTTTTTATATACACGTCTATAATTGTGTTCTTTATATATCTGCTTTGTGTACCTATATAGTACCTTGTAATTTGTATATTCCTGTCTTGAATGAATTTTTATGTGCTCACCATTAAAGTCTATGTTTGTTATATCTAATAATTTCTTTTTCGGAATACTTCTCGTACATATATGTACCCACGCTGGAAGGTCACTCTAAGCCTTCCAAGTAAAGAATAATAAAGAATTCATCATACGCATCTGATGATTTGGGAGAGTTAGACACTTTTTCTCTAAGCTTCCTTGAAATAGACAATAATGCAAAGTTCTAAGTCTTTTGTTATATTTTTTACTGATAAATTTGCTCTGTGACAATAAGAGCACACATTGAGCTCTGCAAACTGCGACATGTTTAAAAAAAAAATTCCTATGTCGTAAGGAAGATTTCTTCTCTAGACCTTTGGATTTTATATATATATATATATATATATTATATATATTATAATAATAAAATTCGAAGGCAATACAATGCGTAAAAAATAAAGACAAAAAGATGTTTTATATGTCTAATCGATTTCAAAGCAAAGCTTTATCATCAGAGTTTTTCAGAATTTCTGATAAAACCTGATGATAAAGCTTGCTTTGAAATCGATTAGACATATTAAAACATATTCTTGTCTTTATTTTTACGCATTGTTTGCCTCGTCGAATTTTATCTGATAACATACACGCTTCAACAAACCAACTTATACCAAATAATATATATATATATTTATATATCATATATACGTACCTATATAATATTATATACTTAAAAAAATTCCATAATTAAACAGAGTGTGCAATGTCATGTAACTAAAGTCGTCTAAGTCAGGCTTCTTGCTCTTAAGAGACATATGGTTGGTTGCATAAGATCAAATCCCTTTTATCATACTGATCTAATCTGATTACAATGGGAAGAACCCTTCTATGTCTATTTGCACTCAGAACGTTTTTTTTTCTGTGGATCTGCAGCGGGTTGATGAGTCCACATGAGGATCATGAGGACATGAGAAAAAATTCTAGAGGGTTTACTACGAATTGTTGAAGGGACGGAGCGAATTGATCTGTAAAGACTTATGCTATATATATATACATAGTATACTATAATATATATATATATATACTTACTATATATTTCCTATTAATACTATATTATATGTGTGTGTGTGTGTATGTGTGTGCTGTGTGTGTGTGTGTGTTGTGCTGTAGCTCTCATGTGTGTGTTTGAGGGGATAAATTAAGTGTGGTAAATACCCAACCAATTGATGATATGATTTGGAAGAGGAGAGAGGAATTTGATCAGGTCCAGAAAAAACTATGGCTACCACCTTACAATCATTCGGCTGAACAACACAAAACCGATAATAATTCATGTACAGAGGGAACAGCGAAGATTAAGTTATTGGGAAATGCAACCAACATAAATACTTTATGGGTAAAAAAGTCCAAAAACAAAAATGGAAAATGATTTTGACCTTGAAATGAGAACTGGCGCCCTCAATTAACATGTGAAATCAAGGGTGTCGTGCGTTGTCTAAATTAATAACATCGAAAACTCGATAGTAGATGGCGTATCTTATTATAAATAGAGAATTCGGCGTCAGTCTGTCTGAATCGCGAACTGTTCCTGATCCGATAGACCAACTCGACGTTCATGAGTAAGCCACAGATCTGCTATTCAGATCTGTGGAATATAAGTAGAAAGCAGGAGATAAGGCGTTTCGCGTTTCTACCTCTAGCAAAAACAGCCTTTTTCTGGTCTTGCGTTGTGAAAAAGTGGATAGACTTCCCTCACCGTCCGGGCTAAAACTGACAATGGGCACACATCACCAATTTTACCTTACAATTCATAATTTATATATTATTTCTGTGGATTATCTTTTTAAAACCATTCAGTGTTATTTTTCTAAATAACAAAACGTAAAAGTGACATGATTCCAATGCTTGTTAATCCTAGCTCAGAATAAATCCACACCATCCGTATTTGCCCAGTCGTTCCACGAGAAAAGAAAAAAAAACCTAAAAAATCAAGGGAATTAACCAAATTTAATGAAAGTTTCAAATGTTTACCATTAATGATAAAAGATATAATGCACAGTTATTTTATTAAAATATATATATATATATATACATGGCCTCAATTAACTTTGAACCTCGTACTGTTTGTGATATCTCGTACGCCTTCAAAGATCACGTGGTTAAAAGTTAACTGACACTGAAAAAATGTAAGAGTTTTTAAATAACATAACTTGGTGCATTATAATCGTTTATTCGTTAATATATAAACATGTTTGAAAATATACATTAAGATTCGGTTTAATCACTTTATTTATAGTGATGGATTTTTTTTTTTCTTTGCGGCTCGAAAGATCTCTCTCCTTCATATATATAATTAGTTGCTCTGAGATATAGATATATTATAGTGATCATTACATAGTCCGGATTTGATAGAGACCCTAAAATAAACTTTCGAATGAATTCTGAGGATATAGCAATGTAGTTAGACTAATGAATCAAATCATCGTCGCACAACAGCACGGATATCCATGACATATCTCTCGCCAACCTTCCCTATTATTCATTGCCATCGCAGAGGTCTTTCTGCGCAGAGACCATCTTCACACTCAGTTGCTGTCAAGGCCCTCTCTCTCCCATCTAGACGGTGCGTTCACATTTGTCTGGCTTAGTGATCCAGCGACGCTCCTAGATCACCTGTCGCTCCTTTGTCTCTCAATCCAAACGAGATAGTCCTGTCTGTGTCTAGTCAGTCCTGGTTGGGAGATGCGGGGTGCAGATGGCCATACGCACGTCTGCTTCCTTCTTGGCGGTGCTGTTTCCACGATTTGTTCACGCACTGCTGCAGCCATTCTTGTCGCAGCTCACATCCAACTTATTCTCAGGGGCTGCTTCGTTACGGGTTCCAAGCCTTGGTACTGCAGCCATACAGCAGTACTGATACAACCAAGCCTGGAAGAATTTTTGTGTGTGTGTGTGTGTGCCAGTCTGAGTATCGAATTGTGTGACTTCGGTAAGGGTAAGTTCATTGTCGAATATCTCTGTTACATTCGATGTTACCCTAAAAAAATATACTAACTTTCTTTCCGAATCCTTAACACTGGATGCTGATCAACCTCGCTGACTATATAAGACGACAGATAAAGGCGGTCATCGTATCGGCACGTTCATCCCCTTCTCTATGATCTTCCCATATTTTCTTTCTTTCTTTCTTTCTTATAATAATTTTATTGTAGCATGTCCTTTTTCCTCTCTTTCTTTCTTTATAATAAAAACGGAATGTGTCTATCTACTTATCGCGTGACGGGTAACGACACACATAAAACATAAGAAGTTCGCTGAATGGAATAAGCAACACTAGACAATTAGGATCTACATGTTTTGCATTTCTTCTGTTACGATTTGGACCGGTCGCATTTTTTTAAACACTAGGGAGTTTACTAGGAGTGTATGATTAATTGGTCTCATAAAAACAAATGGAGCAAGCGACATATTAATATTAGTAAAATATTGTTCATTCGGTGCAGTACCCCCAAAATAACTAAATATTCTTCTCCGAATAATTTATCTAAAGGTTTTTAGATTACAGCTGATTTTCTTTCAATATAATTTTGAAAATTCTGTCTCCATTTTTTTAATCTTATTTTGAGTGACGAACTGAATGTGAATTTAAAAGAAGGAAATTTCAAAAATCTTTGAAACCCTTTGAGATTTGATTTCACACAATATTTTATTTAAATTTAAGAACTCAGGTGTCATTTAATAATTACGTTATTGTGCAGCAACACGTTACTTAACACACGCTTTCGACACCCACCAGGCACACACATACGCTCGCGCATAGTGTACAATACATTTAAGGTGCATTTTACCATTGGTTTACAAGGTTAGTATGTTAGCCCCTTTTTTCATTTCAAGACAATGAATGGGCTAATTATTTAGATGAGGCGACCAGAAGATAGGGAACATAGAAGTATTAGTTTATAGATTATACATGTAGTATTATCACAGCGTCCGCTCGTTGTTTTCATTGAAAAGTGGATAACATGCTGCTTTGATACCAATTGTACGAATATAATGAATCGAATAGATACAGCTCTTAACAGTAATCGAGCACTTTATTTTCCATTCTTCCAATATATAAAAAAGGACTACCAATAGATTATAATATCTATATATATATATTATATATATGTGGTGTGTGTGTGTGTGTATGAATGTGTGTGTGTGCTGAAAATAAATTGGAAATTATCGAACAGTGGAATGATGATATATTTGAAAAACAAAGGGATGTTTACAAATGCATGGGCTCATCAGGAGAGAATGTTGCAAACCGTTATTGCGAAGGTCCTCAACATCAGTGGGGTTAGAGCGGTGTTGCCTTTTTTAAACCGTCGGAGAGGAAGGCCCGAAACGCGTTGCACATTCTCTCCTGATGAGCCTATTGCATGTTGTAAACATCCTTATTGTTTTTTCAATATATCATACTCTACTTATATGATTATATCTATATATATTACTATCATATATAATACGAACATATATACTTTAGGTGGGGGTACCAGTTTAATTTGGTTTATTAGGCATGATTCTAAGCTGGTCATCTTTCCAACGATTACGGTGTAGAAAAGTCTCACGTTCCGCATTTTGAGAGCTCGATGTTTTAATTTTTTATAAACAGAGCAAGTGTCTGAGGAAAACTCATAGGGTTTTCAGATGCCTATGAAATGGAAATGGACATAACACTTAATACCGCATTTTTAAAGCTTTTGTCTTACTAATAATATCTATATATTATATATTACTAAATATATATAATGTTGTTTTTTTTTTAATTCTTTTTTCAATGCGTCTTTTGATCGTACAATGGGTAATATTTCCATCCTATTGTTGTTCAAACGACGAATACGTCGGCGGCTCAGGCCAGTCCTGTTTATCTCCGGGCATTCGAGCTAATTAGCTCCTCGTGTAGCATAGTCTCACGAAACCAGTCTCGTTGATGAGCGCCAAATGTTCCACGCTATGAATGTGTGCTTGTTAAATTTCTTCAGCGTATAGTTCTTAATTATGGGTCTTTGAAGCGCTTTTGGGGGTCCTGTTCCCTCTGCATGACATCTGGTGAGTTCCACTGTAAACGTAGTTTACGGTGGGGGTCTTGCCTGTTGGGAAATGTGGATGATAAGACGCCAACCATCGTAGTTGTTCCGTGGAAAACAGCTTGTAACTGAAGAAATTCATTAATTATTTAGTTCATTTTACCTGAGTGAGCTTTTAAGCACCCGGAATCTCTCTCTACCATGC
>CM042169.1:70370548-70395548 GCA_023376005.1 Doryteuthis pealeii
AGTCAGTAGTCGGCCGAGCTGGACCTCGTGTAGTTGGTGTCGGAAAAAGCAGCCTTAATATTAACCAACTGAAAAAGCTTGTCGCCAGAAATTTAATCGAAGGACCGAAAGTCTAAAGACTGAAATATATTAATTAAACTGACCTCTCTTTCGAAGTTAAGAAGCTTGAATTTATTTCAATAAACTTCTGCAGGATTAACTTTGGTGTTATTGTCATCCCTTACAACGAAGATAAAAACTATTGCAGGGACGACGCACTATGCAACATTCTTCATTCTATGACGTTAACGATCGACGTTTCCTTTTAATCATGCACACCTTTATTTAAAGAGGACGAGGGGAATACGTAATTAGAGCTGAATTCAATTACCTAATTACTTATTGTTCATTCGGTGCAAATATTTGTTTCATTATTTTTTATTTATTTATTTTCACGGTGCTTAAAAACTCACTCAGGTAAAATGAACTAAATAATTAATGATATTTTCTTCCAGGTTACAAGCTGTTTCGCACGACAACTACGATGGTTGGTCTTATCATCACTTCCCACAGGCAGACTCCCCACCGTAAACTACTTTACAGTGAACTCAAGATGTCATGCAGAGGACAGGAGCCCCCAAAAGCGCTTCAAAGACCATATTAAGACAACGCTGAAGGAATTAACATCACACATCAAGCGTGGAAACATTTGGCCTCCAACAGACTGGTTTGGTGAGACGACTGCTACACAGGAGCTAATTAAGCTCAATGCCGAGTTAAACAGGACTGCCAGCGGCCGACGTATTCGTCGTTATGAACAACCAAATAGATGGGAATTTACCCATTGTAAGATCAAAAGACGCTTTGAAAAAAGAATTAAAAAAAAAACACAACTTATATATATATATATATTATATATAATATATATTAGTAAAGACAAAAAGCTTTAAAATCGGGTATTAAGTGATTATGGTCCATTTCCATTTCATAGGGTATCTGAAAACCCTATGAGTTTCCTCAGATCACTTTGCTCTGTTTTAATAAAAAATAAACAATCGAGCTCTCAAATCGGACCTGAACTTTTCTACACCGTATCGTTGGAAGATAGACCCAGCTTTAGAATCATCCTAATACCAAATTAATTGGTACCCCACCAAAGTTATATATATATATATATATATATATATATATATATATATGAGTATGATATTATTGAAAAAACAAGGATGTTTACAAATGCATAGGCTTTATCAGGAGGGAGAATGTGCAAACCTTTCGGGGCCTTCCTCTTCGACGGTTTAAAAAGCAACACCGGCTCTACCGCACTGATTGTGAGGACCCTCGCAATAACGGTTTCACATTCTCTTCCTGATGAGCCCATGCATTTGTAAACATCCTTGTTTCAATATATTCATATTCACACTGTCGGATTAATTCCAAATTTATTTTCACACACACACAACACACACACACACACACACACATATATATATATATATATATAATATATATATCTATTGGTAGTCTTTTTTTTAGTATTGGAGAATGGAAATAAAGTGCTCGATTACGTGTGTAAGAGCTGTATCTATTCATTCATATATCGTACAATTGGTATTCAAGCAGCATGTTATCCCACTTTTCATGAAACCAACGAGCGGGACCTGTGGATATACTACAGTATAATCTATAAACTAAATACTTCTGTTCCCTAATCTTCTGGTCGCCTCATCTCTAAATAATTGCCCACTCATTGTCTTGATGAAAAAGGGGCTAACATACTACTTGTAAACAATGTAACAATTGCACCTTAAATGTATTGTACACTATGCGCGAGCGTATGTGTGTGCCTGGTGGGTGTCTCTAAGCGTGTGTAAGTAAGCGTGTTGCTGCACAAAACGTAATTAATTAAATGACACCCTGAGTTTCTTTAATTTAATAAAATATTGTGTGAAATCAAATCTCAAAGGGTTTCTAAAGATGTTTTGAAATTTCCTTCTTTTAATCAATTCATTTCGTCACTAAATACGATTAAAAAAATGGAGACAAATTTTAATTTTGAAAGGAAAACACTGTAATCTAAACCTTTAGTAATTTATCGGAAAGAAATTAGTTATTTTGGGGTATGCACCGAATGAACAATTTTATATATTTAATATTCGCTCTCCTTGTTTTATGACCATTATCATCCTGTAAACTCCCTATGTTTAAAAATGCGACCGTCCAAATCGTACAAGAAGAAATGCAAAAATGTAGATCCTAATTGTCTAGTGTTGCTTATCCACCGAATTCTTATTTTTATGTGTGTCGTTACCTCAGCTAAGTAATAGACCATTCCGTTTTATTATAAGGAAAGAAAAGAGAGGAAAAAAGGACATGCTACATTAAAATGTATTATAGAAAGAAAGAAAGAAAGAAAAATATGGGAAGATATAGAGAGGGGATGAACGTGCGGAAGCGATGACGCTTATCTGTTTATTATAATAATGTTAGAATTCGGAAAGAAATTAGTTATTTTTTTAGGGTACTGAATGTACAGAATATGACAATGAAAACTTTACTTACGAGTTTTTAATTCGATCTCACTGACAACTTAAAACGACAATTTTTCCAGGCTGTGGTTGTATCAGTACTGCTGTATGGCTGCACCACTTGGACCCTAACGAAGCGCCCTGAGAATAAGTTGGATGTGAGCTGCACAAGAATGCTGCTAGCAGTCGTGAAAAAAATCGTGGAAACAGCACCCCACAAGGAAGGCAGCTGTATGGCCATCTGCCCCCATCTCCCCAAACCAGACGGGACGACATGCAGGAACACTGTTGGAAAGCAAGAGGCGACGTTCTCCTGTGTAAGCCAACAAATGGACACGCTAATGTGGGCCGCCCACCAAAGACTTTACATTGACCAACTATGTGAGGATGGTGGTTGCTGCGCAGAAGACCTCTCATGGGCAATGAATAATAGGGGAAGGTTGGCGAGAGATTGTCATGGATATCCGTGCTGCTTGTGCGACATGATGATCATTTTCTAACTACATTTGCTATATCCTCTGAAGTTCATCGAAAGTTATTTAGGTTTCTTCAAATACCGGATAATTTTAATTTTGTTCACAAAACGCACTCAAATTCATCACAATAAGCAAGAATGTGGTTAAATCTTTCCGCCGAAAGAAAAAAAAATACTAAAAATCAAGGAATTAACCGAATTTAATGTAATTTTCACTGTTTATATATTAACGAATAAACGATATAATGCACCAGTTATTTTATTTAAGAACTCTTACATTTTTTCAGGTCAGTTAACTTTTAACCACGTATCTTTGAAGCGTAACAGAGATTCACAAACATACGAGGTTCAAAGTTAATTGACCTGAAAAAATGTAAAAGTTTTTAAATAAAATAACTGGTGCATCATATATTTTATTCATTAATGTAAACACTTAAACTTTCATTAAATTTGGTTCATTCCTTGATTTTTAGTATTTTTTCTTTCGGTGGGGTGACATACGATGGTGGAATTTATATTCCTTGAGTAGGATTTAACAAAGCATGAATCATGTCACCTTTTTACGTTTTGTTAATTAAGAAAAATAACACTGCATTGTTTAAAAAGATAATCCAACAAAATATAATAAATTATGAATTGTAAGTAAGTAAATTTGGTGGAGTGGCCCATTGTCAGTTTTAGCCGGACGGTGGGGGAGTCTATCCTCTTTTCACTAGCGCAAGACCAGAAAGGCTGTTTTTGCTGAGGTGAAACGCAACGCCTACCGCCTGCTTCCTACTTTATTCCACAGATCTGAATAGCTAATCTGTGCTACTCATACGTCGAGTTGGTCGCTATCGGATCAGGAACATTGCGATTCAGACAGACTGACGCCGAATCTCATTTATAATAAGATACTCCATCTACTTCGAGTTTTCGATGTATTAATTTAGAAGTACGACACCCTTGATTTCACATGTTAATTGAGGGCGCCATTCTCATTTCAAGGTCAGAAATCTTTTTTATTTTTGTTTTGACTTTTTCCCTACTTAAGTATCTATATTTCCCAATAAGCATTATCTATTCGCTTTCTCTGTACATGAATTATTATCGGGTTTCTTTGTTGTTTCAGCCGGAATGATTTTAGCCATGTTGTTTCCTGGAACCTATCAATCCTCTTCTCTCTTCCAAATCATATCATCAAATTGGTAATGTATTTACACATATTATCAAACACACACACACACACACACACACACACACACAACACACACAACACACACACACACACATACATATAATATATATATATATATATATAATAATATATATATATATATTATAGCATAATCTTGACAGATCATTGCCGTCCCTCACAATCGTATAACACCATCACTAGATTTTTTTCTCTCATGAGCTCTCAATTGACTCATCAAACCCGCTGCAGATCCAGAAAGTTTGATGCAAATATGACATAGGAAGGATGTCCTTCCCATTGTATCAGATGGATCAGATGATAAAATTTGATGACACCATTATGCAAGACCAGAAGCTGACTTAGAGACTTTGTTACAGATTGCACATTGTTTAATTTATGGAATTTTTTTAATATATATATATATATATATATATATATATTATATATATTATATATATATATATTTATAAAAGTTAATTGGTAATTTGCTTGAAGCATGTTCAATGGTATTTATAAAATTAATAAAATTCGAAGGCAATAAATTTTAAAAAATAAAACAAGAATATTGTTTTATTATGTTCTAACATTTCAAAAGCAAAAGCTTTATCATCAAGAGTTTTATTCAGAAATTCTGAATAAAACTTTGATGATAAAAGCTTTATTTGAAATCGATTTAGACATATAAAACATCTATTTTGTCATTATATTTTTTACGCAATTATATTTTCGAATATATATATATATATATATATATATATATATATATATATATATATATATATATATATATATATATCCAAAAGTCTAGAGAAGAAATCTTCCTTACGACATAGGATTAAAAAAAACGTGTCGCAGTTTGCAGAGCTCAATGTGTGCTCTTATTGTCACAGAGCAAATTTATAAGTAAAAAAAAATAAACAAAAGACTTAGAACTTTTGCATTATAGTCTATTTCAAGGAAGCTTAAAGAAAGTGTCTAACTCTCCCAAATCATCAGATGCGTATGATGATATTCTATTATATTCTTATTAGGTCTGATTTGGATTATTAGGCTTAGTGACCTTCCAGCGTGGGTACATATATGTACGAGAAGTATTCCGAAAAAGAAATTATAAGATATAACAAACATAGACTTTAATGGTGAGCACATAAAAAATGCATTCAAAACAGGAATATACAAATTACAAGGTACTATATAGGTACACAAAGCAGATACATAAAGAACACAATTATTGACGTGTATATAAAAAGTAAGACTCGTCCTGCAGAAGTGATTGAGAGTCCAAAAGGAATGTCACTGACTTAGGCTGGGGGTCGAAACCCCCCCCCCCTGAAAGGTATAGACGCAAATGTCTAAACCATGTGTCTTGTTTGCTGCCCGGAGAAAAGAGAACTCAAACTTCCCGCTTTCCTGAGTAAAAACGCAGGAGCCCTAGCGGTAGAAAAACTCTAGCAGGGGAAGATAACTCTTTCAGACAAAACATGGACGCACAATCGCTACAATTACAACATTTGATATGTTTATTTAAGAGCTATTGCAATAATTCAATACTAGCCGGACCTGTGGATATACCACTTATGATAATCTATCAAAACAAAACCATCCAATGACAACGCATTGATAAATTTGCTCAATTCCTGAATATAGTGACGTAAGCAGTGACGTAGTTTCCATTATAGTATAATGTACTTTTAAACAAGATCTGGAAACAACAGCTCTACGGCCACCTGTCCCCTATCACACAAACCATCCGTGTAAAGCGAATAAGACACACTCATTGATACACTTACACAATTCCTGATGATATAATGACGTAAGCAGTGACGTAATTTCGGTTACAGACAGACACACACTAAATCCCCATTATAATAAGATGTACTTTTAAACAAGATGTGGAAACAACAAGACACATTCATTAATAAACTTACAGAATTCCTGAGGATATAGTGACGTGACGTAAGCAGTGGCGTTGTTTCGGTTACAGAAAAAAACAGACACCAAATCTCCATTATAATAAGATGTACTTTTAAACAAGATGTGGAAGCAACAAGAGACGCTCATTGATAAATTTACACAATTCTTGGGGATATAGTGCCGTAAGTAGTGACGTAATTTCGGTTACAGAAAGACACACATCAAATCCCCATTATAATAATATGTACTTTTGAAGAAGATATGGAAAAAATAAGACACACTCATTGATAAACTTACACAATTCCTGAAGATATAGTGACGTAAGCAGTGACATAGTTTCGGTCACAGACAGACTGACACCAAATCCTCATTATAATAAGATGTACTTTTAAACAAGATGTGGAAGCAAAAAGACACGTTCATTGATAATTTGCTGAGGATATAGTGACGTAAGCAGTGACGTAGTTTCGGTTACATACATAGAGACACCGAATCTCCATTATAATAAGAAGATGTATGTTGACACCGAATGTAAAGTAGATTTGAAGGGGAACAAAAAACAAACAGTGAAAATAACCGAAAGAGAAACTCTTGATTGAAAAACAAAGTGAGAAAGTAAATATCATCATTGGAAAAAAAAAATGAAACATCAACTTCCGATTTGCATGAGAGAATGGGAGGAAAAATAAAGTTCATGAGATTACGAAATAATATGAAAAAAAAAAACAAAAAAAAATAAATAAAATAAATAAAAATAAAAAGCAAACAGAAGAGATAAAAATAACAAATAAAAAAAAAAATAAACAACAATAAAAAAAAAATAAATAATAACAACAAAAAAAAACGAAAAGAAAAAAAAAGTTCGAATACAGGAAGTTTTGGCTTGTGGGCACGCACTCCTCCTCCTGTGCCCATGAGAATAACTACCCTCATGCAAAAACAATTACCCCACTTATTTAATTATTCATTATTCTTTTCTTTCACCAGATGGTAAATTTTATCAGGAATTTTTTTTCTTCTTTCTGATGCGGCCCACTGGAAATTGAAGTTTCCAGAGAATGGATGGAACCTCCAGTGCATGTCAGCATCTGCCAGACTTACTCTCTGAATAAGACAACCCCTGGCTTTGACGTGTTTAATGGGCTGTGGACAAGTGCTCCCTCGATTAGTTTTGCCTGCGTTCAACCCAGTCGTTGACCCATCTAACCATGCGCATCGACCCTCCCCATGGAGAAGGCAACCTTCCTAGTTTCAATAGAGTTAACATGACAAAAGCTATAACTTTCTATTCGCTTTCATCATAGACTCTATAATTCTGTTTATCTATTTTATTTTATTTTATTTTATGTTTTTATTTATTTATTTTGTTATTCACTTAACTTGGTTACTCGGTCTATGACGCCATTGCATTATATTTTATTTTATTTTATTTTATTTTATAACTCTTTGCTAGAATATTTTTGAAAAACATTTTTAAATCCTTTATTATATTCTAAAGTTGCTATTACGTACAGTTTTTTATGGATGGAATCTCTTGTGGGTAAACATTTCCAGCATTAGAGGAAAATAAATAAACATATATCTTATTATATGGAGATTATTGTAGACCTGCAGCCACCGCCTTTCTAGCACCCATATTGATAAAAAGGGTGAGGCTTCCAATGTTGTTTTGGTTAAAGACAGACATACACATAATCTCCATTATAATAAATATATTTATTTATTTACTTTCACTCTAATGCTGGAAAATGTTTACCCACAAGAGATTCCATCCATAAAAACTGTACGTAATAGCAACTTTAGAATATAATAAAGGATTTAAAAATGTTTTTCAAAAATATTCTAGCAAAGAGTTATAAAATAAAATAAAATAAAATAAAATATAATGCAATGGCGTCATAGACCGAGTAACCAAGTTAAGTGAATAACAAAATAAATAAATAAAAACATAAAATAAAATAAAATAAAATAGATAAACAGAATTATAGAGTCTATGATGAAAGCGAATAGAAAGTTATAGCTTTTGTCATGTTAACTCTATTGAAACTAGGAAGGTTGCCTTCTCCCATGGGGGAGGGTCGATGCGCATGGTTAGATGGGTCAACGACTGGGTTGAACGCAGGCAAAACTAATCGAGGGAGCACTTGTCTCCACAGCCCATTAAACACGTCAAAGCCAGGGGTTGTCTTATTCAGAGAGTAAGTCTGGCAGATGCTGACATGCACTGGAGGTTCCATCCATTCTCTGGAAACTTCAATTTCCAGTGGGGCCGCATCAGAAAGAAAAAAAAAATTCCTGATAAATATTTACCATCTGGTGAAAGAAAAGAATAATGAATAATTAAATAAGTGGGGTAATTGTTTTTGCATGAGGTAGTTATTCTCATGGGCACAGGAGGAGGAGTGCGTGCCCACAAGCCAAAACTTCCTGTATTCGATTTTTTTTTCTTTTTCGTTTTTGTTGTTATTATTTATTCTTTTTTTTATTGTTGTTATTTTTTTTTATTATTGTTTATTTTATCTCTTCTGTTGCTTTTTTTTTTATTTATTTTCATTTATCTTTTTTTGTTTTTTTTTTTTCATTATTTTTCGTAATCTCATGAACTTATTTTTCCTCCCATTCTCTCATGCAAATCGGAAGTGATGTTTCATTTTTTTTTCCAATGATGATATTTACTTTCTCACTTTGTTTTTCAATCAAGAGTTTCTCTTTCGGTTATTTTCACTGTTTGTTTTTGTTCCCTTCAAATCTACTTTACATTCGGTGTCAACATACATCTTCTTATTATAATGGAGATTCGGTGTCTCTATGTATTAACCGAAACTACGTTCACTGCTTACGTCACTATATCCTGTCGTCTTTTGACATCTTATCGTCAGTCTGTCTGTAACCGAAACTACGTCACTGCTTACGTCACTATATCCTCAGCAAAAGTTTATCAATGAGCGTGTATTTTTGCTTCCACATCTTGTTTAAAAGTGCATCTTATTATAATGGGATTTGGTGTGAGTCTGTCTGTGACCGAAACTACGTCACTGCTTACGTCACTATATCTTCAGGAATTGTGTACGTTTATCAATGAGTATGTCTTATTTTTTCCATATCTTCTTCAAAAGTACATATTATTATAATGGGGATTTGATGTGTGTCTTTCTGTAACCGAAATTACGTCACTGCTTACGTCACTATATCCCCAAGAATTGTGTAAATTTATCAATGAGCGTCTCTTGTTGCTTCTACATCTTGTTTAAAAGTACATCTTATTATAATGGAGATTTGGTGTCTGTTTTTTCTGTAACCGAAACAACGTCACTGCTTACGTCACGTCACTATATCCTCAGGAATTCTGTAAGTTTATTAATGAATGTGTCTTGTTGTTTCCACATCTTGTTTAAAAGTACATCTTATTATAATGGGGATTTAGTGTGTGTCTGTCTGTAACCGAAATTACGTCACTGCTTACGTCCTTATATCATCAGGAATTGTGTAAGTGTATCAACGAGTGTGTCTTATTCGCTTTACACGGATGGTTTGTGTGATAGGGGACAGGTGGCCGTAGAGCTGTTGTTTCCACATCTTGTTTAAAAGTACATCATACTAGAATGGAAACTACGTCACTGCTTACGTCACTATATCTTCAGGAATTGAGCAAATTTATCAATGCTTTACATGGATGGTTTGTTTGATAGATTATCATACAGTGGTATATCCACAGGTCCGGATAGTATTGTAACTATTGCAATAGATCTTGAATAAACATATCAAATGTTGTAATTGTAGCGATTGTCTGCCCTGTTTGTCTGGAAGAGTTATCTTCCCTTGCTAGAGTTTTTTTCTACCTGAGTTTTACCAGGAAAGCGCGAAGTTTGAGTTCTCTTTTCTCCGGGACAGCAAACAAGACACATGGTTTAGACATTTGCGTCTATACCTTTCATGGGGGGGGGGCTTCGACCCCCAGCCTAAGTCAGTGACATTCCTTTTGGACTCTCCATCACTTCTGCAGGACGAGTCTTACTTTTTATATACACGTCTATAATTGTGTTCTTTATATATCTGCTTTGTGTACCTATATAGTACCTTGTAATTTGTATATTCCTGTCTTGAATGAATTTTTATGTGCTCACCATTAAAGTCTATGTTTGTTATATCTAATAATTTCTTTTTCGGAATACTTCTCGTACATATATGTACCCACGCTGGAAGGTCACTCTAAGCCTTCCAAGTAAAGAATAATAAAGAATTCATCATACGCATCTGATGATTTGGGAGAGTTAGACACTTTCTCTAAGCTTCCTTGAAATAGACAATAATGCAAAAGTTCTAAGTCTTTTGTTATATTTTTTACTGATAAATTTGCTCTGTGACAATAAGAGCACACATTGAGCTCTGCAAACTGCGACATGTTTAAAAAAAAATTCCTATGTCGTAAGGAAGATTTCTTCTCTAGACCTTTGGATTTTATATATATATATATATATATATATATATATATATATAAAATAATAAAATTCGAAGGCAATACAATGCGTAAAAAATAAAGACAAAAAGATGTTTTATATGTCTAATCGATTCAAAGCAAAGCTTATCATCAGAGTTTTATTCAGAATTTCTGAATAAAACTCTGATGATAAAGCTTTGCTTTGAAATCGATTAGACATATAAAACATATTCTTGTCTTTATTTTTTTACGCATTGTATTGCCTTCGAATTTTATTATTTTATAACATACTTAACAATGCTTCAAGCAAATTACCAATTACTTTTATATATATATATATTATATATATATATATATATATTATATATATATATATATATATATTAAAAAAAATTCCATAATTAACAATGTGCAATCTGTAACAAAGTCTCTAAGTCAGCTTCTGGTCTTAAGAGACATATGGTGGTGCATAAGCATCAAATTTTATCATCTGATCTATCTGATACAATGGGAAGGACATCCTTCCTATGTCATATTTGCATCAAACTTTGTGGATCTGCAGCGGTTTGATGAGTCAATTGAGATCATGAGAGAAAAATTCTAGTGATGGTGTTATACGATTGTGAGGGACGGCAATGATCTGTAAAGATTATGCTATATAATATATATTATATATATATATATATATATAATATATATATATATATATATGTGTGTGTGTGTGTATGTGTGTGTGTGTGTGTGTGTGTGTGTGTGTGTGTGTGTGTTTTGAAATATGTGTAAATACATTACCAATTTGATGATATGATTTGGAAGAGAGAAGAGGAATTGATAGGTTCCAGGAAACAACATGGCTAAAATCATTCCGGCTGAAACAACAAACAAACCCGATAATAATTCATGTACAGAGAAAGCGAACAGATAATGCTTATTGGGAAATGCAACCAACATAAATACTTTATGGGTAAAAAAGTCAAAACAAAAATGAAATGATTTCTGACCTTGAAATGAGAATGGCGCCCTCAATTAACATGTGAAATCAAGGGTGTCGTGCTTCTAAATTAATACATCGAAAACTCGAAGTAGATGGAGTATCTTATTATAAATGAGATTCGGCGTCAGTCTGTCTGAATCGCAATGTTCCTGATCCGATAGCGACCAACTCGACGTATGAGTAGCACAGATTAGCTATTCAGATCTGTGGAATAAAGTAGGAAGCAGGCGGTAGGCGTTGCGTTTCACCTCAGCAAAAACAGCCTTTCTGGTCTTGCGCTTGTGAAAAGTGGATAGACTCCCTCACCGTCCGGCTAAAACTGACAATGGGCCACTCCACCAAATTTACTTACTTACAATTCATAATTTATTATATTCTGTTGGATTATCTTTTTAAACAATGCAGTGTTATTTTTCTTAATTAACAAAACGTAAAAAGGTGACATGATTCATGCTTTGTTAAATCCTACTCAAGGAATATAAATTCCACCATCGTATTTCACTCCACCGAAAGAAAAAAAACTAAAAATCAAGGAATTAACCAAATTTAATGAAAGTTTAAATGTTTACATTAATGAATAAAGATATAATGCACCAGTTATTTTATTTAAAACCTTTTACATTTTTTCAGGTCAATTAACTTTGAACCTCGTATGTTTGTGAATCTCTGTTACGCTTCAAAGATACGTGGTTAAAAGTTAACTGACCTGAAAAAATGTAAGAGTTTTTAAATAAAATAACTGGTGCATTATATCGTTTATTCGTTAATATATAAACAGTGAAAATTACATTAAATTCGGTTAATTCCTTGATTTTTAGTATTTTTTTTTCTTTCGGCGAAAGATTTAACCACATTCTTGCTTATTGTGATGAATTTGAGTTGCATTTTGTGAACAAAATTAAAATTATCGGATTTGATAGAAAACCTAAATAACTTTCGATGAACTTCAGAGGATATAGCAAATGTAGTTAGAAATCATCATCATGTCGCACAAGCAGCACGGATATCCATGACAATCTCTCGCCAACCTTCCCTATTATTCATTGCCCTGAGGGTCTTCTGCGCAGCAACCACCATCCTCACATAGTTGGTCAATGTAAATCTTTGGTGGCGGCCCACATTAGCGTGTCCATTTGTTGGCTTACACAGGAGAACGTCGCCCTTGCTTTCCAACAGTGTCCTGCATGTCTAGTCCGTCTGGTTTGGGAGATGGGGGCAGATGGCCATACAGCTGCTTCCTTGTGGGGTGCTGTTTCCACGATTTGTTCACGACTGCTAGCAGCATTCTTGTGCAGCTCAATCCAACTTATTCTCAGGCGCTTCGTTAGGGTCCAAGTGGTGCAGCCATACAGCAGTACTGATACAACCACAGCCTGGAAGAATTGTCGTTTTAAGTTGTCAGTGAGATCGAATTAAACTCGTAAGTAAAGTTCATTGTCATATTCTGTACATTCAGTACCCTAAAAAAATAACTAATTTCTTTCCGAATTCTTAACATTATTATAATAAACAGATAAGCGTCATCGCTTCCGCACGTTCATCCCCTCTCTATATCTTCCCATATTTTTCTTTCTTTCTTTCTTTCTTATAATACATTTTATGTAGCATGTCCTTTTTTCCTCTCTTTCTTTCTTTATAATAAAAACGGAATGGTCTATTACTTAGCTGAGGTAACGACACACATAAAAATAAGAATTCGGTGGATAAGCAACACTAGACAATTAGGATCTACATTTTTGCATTTCTTCTTGTACGATTTGGACGGTCGCATTTTTAAACATAGGGAGTTACAGGATGATAATGGTCATAAAAACAAGGAGAGCGAATATTAATATATAAAAATATTGTTCATTCGGTGCATACCCCAAAATAACTAATTTCTTTCCAAATAATTACTAAAGGTTTAGATTACAGTGTTTTCTTCAAAATTAAAATTTGTCTCCATTTTTTTAATCGTTATTTAGTGACGAAATGAATTGATTAAAAGAAGGAAATTTCAAAACATCTTTGAAACCCTTTGAGATTTGATTTCACACAATATTTTATTAAATTTAAGAAACTCAGGGTGTCATTTAATTAATTACGTTTTGTGCAGCAACACGCTTACTTACACACGCTTAGAGACACCCACCCAGGCACACACATACGCTCGCGCATAGTGTACAATACATTTAAGGTGCAATTGTTACCATTGGTTTACAAGTAGTATGTTAGCCCCTTTTTCATCAAGACAATGAAGTGGGCAATTATTTAGATGAGGCGACAGAAGATTAGGGAACAAGAGTATTAGTTTATAGATTATACTGTAGTATATCCACAGGTCCCGCTCGTTGGTTTCATGAAAAGTGGATAACATGCTGCTTGAATACCAATTGTACGATATAATGAATGAATAATACAGCTCTTACACACGTAATCGAGCACTTTATTTTCCATTCTCCAATACTAAAAAAAGACTACCAATAGATATATATATAATATATATATATATATATATGTGTGTGTGTGTGTGTGTGTGTGTGTGTGTGAAATAAATTGGAAATTAATCCGACAGTGTGAATATGATATATTGAAAAAACAAAGGATGTTTACAAATGCATGGGCTCATCAGGAGAGAATGTGCAAACCGTTATTGCGAGGGTCCTCACATCAGTGCGGTAGAGCCGGTGTTGCTTTTTAAACCGTCGAGAGGAAGGCCCCGAAACGGTTTGCACATTCTCTCCTGATGAGCCTATGCATTTGTAAACATCCTTTGTTTTTTCAATATATCATACTCATATATATATATATATATATATATATATATATATATACTTTGGTGGGGTACCAGTTAATTTGGTATTAGGATGATTCTAAGCTGGTCTATCTTCCAACGATACGGTGTAGAAAAGTTCAGGTCCGATTTGAGAGCTCGATGTTTAATTTTTTGATCTGAGGAAACTCATAGGGTTTTCAGATACCTATGAAATGGAAATGGACCATAATCACTTAATACCCGATTTTTAAAGCTTTTTGTCTTTACTAATATATATATATATATATATATATATATATATTATAGTTGTTGTTTTTTTTTTAATTCTTTTTTCAAGCGTCTTTTGATCTTACAATGGGTAAATTCCCATTACATTTGGTTGTTCATAACGACGAATACGTCGGCGCTCGCAGTCCTGTTTATCTCGGCATTGAGCTAATTAGCCCTGTGTAGCAGCGTCTCACCAAACCAGTCTGTTGGAGGCCAAATGTTCCACGCTTGAATGTGTGATGTTAAATTTCTTCAGCGTTGTCTTAATATGGTCTTTGAAGCGCTTTTGGGGGGCTCCTGTCCTCTGCATGACATCTGTGAGTTCACTGTAAAGTAGTTTACGGGGGGGGGTCTGCCTGTGGGAATGTGGATGATAAGACCCAACCATCGTAGTTGTCGTGCGAAACAGCTTGTAACCTGGAAGAAAATATCATTAATTATTTAGTTCATTTTACCTGAGTGAGTTTTAAGCACCGTGAAAAATAAATAAATAAAAAAAATAAATGAAACAAATATTTGCACCGAATGAACAATAAGTAATTAGGTAATTGAATTCAGCTCTAATTACGTATTCCCTCCGTCCTCTTTAAAATAAAGGTGTGCATGATTAAAAAGGAACGTCGATCGTTAACGTCATAGATGAAGGAATGTTGCATAGTGCGTCGTCCCTGCAATAGTTTTATCTTCGTTGTAAGGGATGACAATAACACCAAAGTTATCCTGCAGAAGTTTATTGAAATAAATTCAAGCTTCTTAACTTCGAAAGAGAGGGTCAGTTTAATTAATATATTCAGTCTTTAGACTTTCGGTCCTTCGATTAAATTTCTGGGCGACAAGCTTTTTCAGTTGGTTAATATTAAGGCTAGCTTTTCCGACACCAACTACACGAGGTCCAGCTCGGCCGACTACTGACTCCGATCACCTCACTCTCTCTTCGGCTGACTGCCTCCGGGGCTAACTGACGACTGACCTGTCTCGAGCCCTCGGTTCTTTTTTATTCATAGCTACTCCCACGTATTTTTATCTCTTGATCTGATAACGGGCAGTTGTTAAACTTCTTTGTTTAATAAACCGGAAATTCATATTTCCGTTTGTACAATATATAATAAGAAGTTGCTTAACAGAGGTTTTATAGAACGTTGCGTCATTAATGAGATAAACTAGCGGGACCTGTGGATATACCTCAGTATTATCTATTTATTAATACTCTTGTTCCTCAATTTTCCGTTACCTCATCTAAATAACGGATCGTTCTTTCTTTTTTTTATAATAGATAAAGAGTTTAATTAAAAGGAAACGTCGATCGTTAACGTCATAGAAAGAAGGAAGTTGCTTGACAGAGGTGTGATAAAACGTTGCCTAAGTCAGTACATTATTGAAATAAACTAGCAGGTAACGTCGATGGTTCGGGTTATATAGTGAAAGTTGATTAACTGAGGTTGATAAAACGTTGAGATAAACTAGTGCGACCTGTGGATATACCTCAGTATAATCTATATATTAATACTCTTGTTCCTCAAACTTCCGTCACCTCATCTAAATAATGGATCAATCCATATTTATTAAGAGTTTAATTAAAAGGAAACGTCGATCGTTAACGTCATAGAAAGAAGGAAGTTGCTTGAGAGATCTTTGATAAAACGTTGCCTAAGTCAGTACATTATTGAGATAAACTAGCGGATAACGTTTATTGAGATAAACTAGCAGGTAACGTCGATGCTTCGGGTTATAGAGTGAAAGTTGCTTAACAGATGTTTGATAGAACGTTGCGTAAGTCAGTACATTAATGAGATAAACTAGTGAAACCTGTGCATATACCTCAGTGTGATGTATATATTAATACTCTTGTTCCTCAAATTTATGTCACCTCATCTAAATAAAGGACCATTCCGTTTTTATTATAAAGAAAGAAAGGAAAGAAACAGTATTGAGATAAACTAGCGGGACGTGTTTATATACCTCAGTATAATCTGTATATTAATACTCTTGTTCATTCTTTTTATTATTATAGATAAAGAGTTTAATTAGAAGGGAACGTCGGCTGAACAGAGGATTGGTAAAATGTTGCTTACGTCAGAACATTAATGAGATAAACTAGCAAGACCTGTGGATATACCTTAGTATTATCTATTTATTAATACTCTTGTTCCTCAATCTTCCGTTACCTCATCTAAATAACGGTTCATTCTTTTTCATATAATAGATAAAAAGTTTAATTAAAAGGAAACGTCGATCGTTAACGTCACAGAAAGAAGGAAGTTGCTTGACAGAGGTTTGATAAAACGTTGCCTAAGTCAGTAAATTATTGAGATAAATTAGTGGGTAACGTTTATTGAGATAAACTAGCAGGTAATGTCGATGGTTCGGGTTATAGAGTGAAAGTTGATTAACAGAGGTTTTATAGAACGTTGCGTAAGTCAGTACATTAATGAGATAAACTAGCGAGACCTGTGCATATACCTCAGTATAATCTATATATCAATACTCTTGTTCCTCAAATTTTTGTGACCTCATCTAAATAAAGAAACATTCCGTTTTTATTATAAAGAAAGAAAGGAAAGAAACGGTATTGAGATAAACTAGCGGGACGTGTGGATATACCTCAGTATAATATATTTATTAATACTCTTGTTCCTCAAACTTCCGTCACCTCATCTAAATAATGGGTCAATCCATATTTATTAAGAGTTTAATTAAAAGGGAACGTCGATCGTTAACGTCATAGAAAGAAGGAAGTTGCTTGATAGAGGTTTGATAAAACGTTGCCTAAGTCAGTACATTATTGAGATAAACTAGCGGGTCATGTGGATATACTGCATTATAATCTATATATTAATACTCTTGTTCCTCAAACTTCCGTTACCTCATCTAAATAATTGGTCATTCCATTTTCATTGGAGATAAAAGTAAAGTAAAGTCGTCGGGGCGGCCTAATGTCGGTATCGGCCAGACAGCGAGGGAGTCTATTCCATTTTCACTAGCCTATACCAAGGAGTTTATTTTAGCATCTGAGGTGGAGCGCCACACCTATCATTAGCTCCTAACTTTACCGTACAGATCCCTGTGCTACTCATACGCTGAGTTGGTGAGGGCCGGTGTCGATCGTTTGCGTCATAGTTGTTTAATTGAGGTTGATAAAATGTTGCGTAGGTCAGTACAGTATTAAGATAAACTAGCAGAACCTGTGCATATACCTCAGTATGGTCTCTATATTAATACTCTGGAGGCACGTGCACTAATTGTTAGAGTCGTGGGAAATGGACTCGTTGACCCGAGTTCAATTCCTGGATGAAGCTGTTTGCATTTCACATGGCGCTAATACCTTGGAAATGTATGAATCCAATTCTCCCTCCAGCTATGAGTAAATAGCAGGCAGACTGGGTTCTTTAATCATGTCGAGGCAACCAGTATAGCAGAAGGAAAACTCTGAATTCAAACCTGTTAAACTGCGCTTAAGAAATTGACCTTGTGACACATGCTGCAGAGGTGTTGCCATATATATATATATATATATATATATATATATATATATATATCAATGTGTATGTTTGGCACAATTATTCTTGAAGAAGCGGTAGTAATCCAACGGACAGTGTTATTAGAAGAGTGCTTAATATCTGTGATAGAGTGTTAATAGATGAATAAATAAATAAATAAAAGGTTTAGTTTATATCTATTATCATTGGAACAATGTTGCTACCATTTGGTTTCTTGATATGCAGCAGTCTTCAGGCAACTGAAGTGTTTTTTAAAACACTCGTTGCCTGAAGACTGCCGCAAAGCAAGAAACCAAATGGTAGCAATATTGTTCCAATGATAATAGATATAAGCTAAACCTTATATATATATATATATATATATATATATATATATATATATATATATATATATACTTGTTCGTTAATCTTGTGTCACCTCATCTAAATAATGGACCATTTCATTCTATTATAAAGAGGAAAGTAAAGAAATGGGACATACTACACAGAATATATATCATAAAAAGAAACAAAGAATGAAGGAGAGTAGGGGAAGATTGAGAAAGGGTCTGAGCACGCGGAAGGGATAACGCAAATCTGTTTCAATTGAAATAATGAACAGATGAAAAAAAGAAAAGAAAGAAAAAAGAGTAAGAGAGAGTTAAATCAAGATTATTATTCTTTATACATATTGAACTATTTAACAATAGAACTTAAATAGACATATCAAACGTAATAATTAAATTATCATAATGTTGTATATCCAGAGGTACTGTTGGTTCAAGTATAATTACAAATACGACTCGTCCACTATAAAATAAAGGTGTGTATAATTAACAGGAAACATCGACGGTTTGCGTTATACAGTGGCGTAGAACATTAGTAATCAGCAAGAGTTTAACGTCGTAAGCAGGACATGAAGACCCTCGACCATCGCCTTCTAGCACCCATATGATAAAAAAGAGTCGGGGCTTGCCATAGGAACAATACTGTTGGGACAATGATATAGGTGCTAGGGCTTGACATAGCCATCCTATTGATCGGAGGGGGTATCGTCCGTGAAATGTTGCATGGACTGCTCATCCACCAGGATTCCGTCATCAAGCATCACAGGTCGCCACCCATGGATAACATGTGACCTATGGGAAGGTCTTAGCACTCTATAGAATCTATTTAGTTGGCGCATTGTAAAGCCCAACCGGTCAGGGCTGGATCTCATTTTGAGCATAACATATTTGGCGATGTATCACGGGTGGAACTGATATCGACTTGAACTTGATATATCACTGCCGATATAAAATAGATGGGTGGGGAAGAACATTAGCGCCAAGAGTGAATCGTAAATAGCCTAGTCCAGGATTTGAACTCCGTTTGCTGAATACATTTTCCTAAACGATTACTTTCAAAGTTGTTTTTTTTTCTTTTTTTGGCAATTGTTATATCAATGGTGATCACAACGTTTTTGAAAATGCAGTATTCTTATATGAATTGCACAGCGCGAAGCCAATCTACTGAATCACCGCATTTATTTGAAAGATCTTTTCAATATGAACCCTTTATATGAACAGGATTCATTGGGTGAATACGAGTGTAATATGCAGTCATATTGTCTACGCTAAGTAAAGGTTTCAAAATTATAAACAAAGTCATTTGTGCAGGAAGAGATTGCACGGATAGATTCTAATGAATTACCGCATTTACTTGAACTAGCCTAACCTGTGGATATGCCACATTATCGTAATTTAATTATTACAACGTTTGATATATTTACTTAAGAGCTATTGCGAACAAGTTCACTATGTATAATGTATAATAATCTTTTTCTCTGAATTTTTTAGATGAGGCATGATGCGTAGTATTATTTGTATTATTCGGACAATTGTCCTCATCTTCATTGTTATCTGTTCAACGTTTCAGCCGAGTGCCCCCGGCCTTTCTTCAGGTATTTAAAGATTTGAAATAAATTCCTTCTTAATGGATACTAATTATTTTTATAACACATTTTTTTATTTAACCCATAGATGGAACCCTAACATGTACCACCAATCCACGCCAGAGCGTACCTGCGAGCAATGGTGATGAAGAGGTGCCCGACATTTCCCAGACCTCTAGAATTAGAACCTCACCATCAGTTAGAGTTTAACGTCATACTCAGGACATGGAGACTCTCAGCCACCGCCTTCTAGCCTCCATATTTAAAAAGGGTCAAGACTTACCATTGGGGCAATAGTGTTAGACCATCATATAGGTGCTAGGATTTTTGCCAGCCGATTGATCGGAGTAGGCATCTCCGATCGTCCGTCTAGCCCAAGTAATGGCCTAAGTAAAATGTTGCATAGACTGCTCATCCACCAGGATTCCGTCCTCAAGCTTCACGGGTCGCCACCCACGGACAACAGGCGGTCCCATTGGGGAGGTCTTACCCCTTTGCAGAGGTGCAGTTGGTGTATTCTAAAGCCTGAGCCGACAACGCTAGATCTCGTTTTGAACATAACATATTTGCCGATGTATCATGGGTAGAACTGATATCGACTTGAACTTGATATATCACTGCCGAAATAGAATAGATCTTTGGGAAGAACATTAGCACCTAGAGTGAATCGTAAATAGCCTAGTCCAGGTTTTGAACTGCGTTTGTTGAACACATTTTTCTAGACGATTACTGTTACGCCACGTGCGCTTTCGTCTTAAACTGTGATTATTATTATTTTTTTAATTCTAGATAATTTAAAAAAAAAATTGAAACAGATCACTATGTAGGCCTGAGTCTATTCTAGTAGAACGAAGTTTGAATTCAGAGTTTTTCTTTTCCTAGACTTGTTGCCTAACCAAGGTTAAAGAGCCCAGTCCGCACTACTATTTACCCATAGCTGGAGGGAGAATAGTTGGATTCATACCTTTCCCAAGAATATTAGCGCTCTGTGAACTGTGGCTTCATTCAGGAAGTGAACTCAGGCCGACGAGTCCATTTCCAGCGACTCTAACCATTACACCACCGCACCTCCATAATACACCACCGCGCTTCCATATACACCAATGGGCTTCCATAGTACACCAACGCGCTTCCATACTTGACCGAAAATCTCATTCCGCAAGTCTTCGAGAATGTTATTGAAATATCTATATTGTTAGTAATATTACCTACCGATCTGTTTCGTTTTACTCCGTTCTTTGTTCAATAACATTCAATTTTGGTGGAGAGCCAAACTTCGTGTAGAATTCTAATATAAGTCACATTCAACGAAATCTCTTTTTCGACCGTCTGTCTGTTTATTGTATCACCACAATAGACCAATGACCAACACATATTCCCGTGGTTACTAATGGGACTCTGGGGCACGATTTTCACATATTAGTCTTTGAAAATGTCAAAACTTTAACGTTTTTTTTTCTTTGGCAATTGCTATACCAATGGTGATCACAACGATTTTGAAAATGCAGTATTTTTGTATGAATTGCACAGCACGGAGCAATTCTACAGAATTACCGCATTTATTTGAAAGATCTTTTCAATGTGAACCCTTTATATGAACAGGATTCCTTGGGTGAGTACGAGTGTAATACGCAGACATATTGTCTACGCTAAATAAAGGTTTCACAATTATAAACAAAGTAATTTGTTCAGGAAGAGGTTGCACAAACCGATTCTTTATGGATTACCGCTTTATCTGAACTAGCGTGACCTGTGGATATATATGTTACGATTTTTGTGGCCATTCTAAGGCTTCAAGCAAGACCTTGTGTTAAGCAGAGTGCGATCCTTAGTGAATCTCTAGTGTTGGGTAGAATCCTTTGGTTCTTCCTTAACTTGATAAACACACAAAAAATAAAACGTCAGTTAAGGAAATATGAAGAGGTTATGAAAAGTTATCAGCCCAACCTTTGGTGTTACGATTTTTGTGGCCATTCTAAGGCTTCAAGCAAGAGCACTGTCCAGCGGATATCCTTTGTGTTAAGCAGGGTGCAATCCTTAGTGAAGAAACCTTTGGTTACTCCTTGGTGTCCCTTAATGTTGGGTATGATCCTTTCGTTATTCTTTAATGTTCCTTAATGTTGGGTATGTTCCTTTGGTTTTTCCCTGGTGTTCCTTAATGTTGGGTATGATCCTTTGGTTGTTTTTTGGTGTTCCTTAATGTTAAGGATGATCCTCTGGTTGTTCCTTGGTGTTTCCTACTGTTTGGTATGATCCTTTGGTTGTTCCTTGGTGTTCCTTAATGTTGGGTATGATCCTTTGGTTGTTCCTTAGTGTTCCTTAGCAATGGGTATGATCCTTTGGTTGTTTCTTGGTATTCCTTAATGTTGGGTATGAGCCTTCGGTTGTAGGTCCGTTCGCCAATGTCAAATAACGTGCAAATGAACGGCTGTTAATATCAGTGATTAAATAGTTAAATAACCACGTTTTCGGGCTGTTGATTGGCTGGGGCTTAAAGCACATGACCTTGCTTATCCTATAAGTTTAAGTGGTAGATTACAGCACGCCTTATATGTCAAAAATAATTCAACAATATCACATTATCCTAATTTGATTATTACAACATTTGATATCTTTACTTTCTCAGTCGGTAAAGCGTTCGGCTAGAGACCACAAGGTTCCTAGTTCGATACCGGTCCTCGCCAACTCAGCGTATGAGTAGCACAGGGATCTGTGCGGTAAAGTAAGGAACTGACGGTAGGTGTGGCGCTCCACCTCAGATGCTAAACACAATCTCTTTAGTCTAGCGCTATTGAAAAAGGGATAAACTCCCTCGCTGACTGGCTGATACCGACTTCAGGCCGCCCCGTCGACTTTACTTTACTTACTTAAGAGCTATTGCTAATTGTTCGATATGTAAAAAGTATAATAACCTTTATTTCTAAAACTTTCTTATTCTTTTTCTCTTTTTTTCCTTTTTTTTTTCTCTTTTCATTATATTCGATTGAAACAAATTATCATTATTGTTTCAGCCCATTCACACTTCTCTCAATCTTTCCCTACTCTCTTTCCTTCTTTTTTGTTTCTTTTTTTTTTTTCTTCTTCTTATATTTTTAATGTGTTTCGTGCCCCTTATCATCCCTTTCTTTCTTTATAATAAAAACGGAATGGTCCATTATTTAGCTGAGGTGACGACACTCACAATAAATAAGATGCGACAGAAAAACAACACCAGATAATTCCATTAGTATTATCTGCGTTATTCGGACTATGTCCCCATCTTCATTGTTATTTGTACAACGTTTTGGTCGATATACCCTCCGGCCTTCTTCAGGTATTTCTTCTCGGACTCGGGAACCTTCTTTTCGAACTCTTTATTTATTCCACAGGGGTATCCTGTTCTCATTTCGCTAACCATAGCTGGGGTAGGAGTTGTGTTAATTAATTATTTTTCTAACTGCTTTCACTCAGGATTGAACCCGGAATCCAGAGATAACTGTCACTTAGAACTGTCTTAACCTAACTGCCTTATCCACTCGGCCATGTATCCAATTGATATTGGAGTAAACCCAGAAAATAAAGGGTATATCGGCCGAAACGTTGTACAAATAACAATGACGATGGGGACAATAGTCCGAATAACGCAGTACTAATTCATCAAGCCTCGTCTCAAACATTCAGAGAAATAGATAATTTCATCTTGGACTATTTGTACAGTCTCATTTTTAACCTGAGTGTGTTGTAATATGATAACGTTCGTATATTTTTAGGGACACCAGTATTATTATATAGATATTCCTTTCACTATGAGAACTTTATATGAGCAGGAATCCGTGCGTATAAATTAGTGTAATTTGCGGAAATATTATCTACGCGAAGTAAAGTTTTCAAAATTATAAACAAAGTATGTTTGGATGCGCGTGGTGGAATGGTTATAGTCATAGGAAAAAGACTCGTCGACCCAAGTTCAAATCCTGGACGAAGATACAGTTAACATTGCGCTTATACCCTTGAAAACGGCATGAATCCAACTACTCTAGCTATGGGTAAACAGTAGGGTAGACTGGACTCTTTAACCTTGGTTGGGCAACCAGTCTAGGAGAAGGTAAACTCTGAATTCAAACCTTTAAGTTCCGCTTGGGGGTAGTCTCTACTAGAATAGACGCGGTCCTAATTAGTGATCTATTTCACTAATAACTTTCTAAAATTAAAAGAAATCTCATTATGGTGTGAAAAATTAGCACGGACTGTTTCTACTGAATTGCCACATTTGATTAAGCTAGCAGAACCTGTGGGTATATTAAAATATGATTATTTAATAATTACAACGTCTGATATGTTTACTTAGGAGCTATTGGGTAATTACATGTCAAATCATTCAGAAAAAGTAAAATTGTCACCCACCCTCTTCAATTTTTCTGAAATTTTGTCCAGTTGTGGACTAGATTAAAGTTAGACCATTGAAAAAATCGGCCCAGTTATATCGATCTTTAGCTCTCCAATTTTAGGGAGGGTCGCGAAAAATAGTGACATTTTGTAATCTATTTTTGTCAGTAAAATGAGTTCTATAGCTTCCCTACTCCTGAAAATTGGATTATGATAGCATTTTGATCCAGGAAATCCGCAAATGATATTTTTTTTTAAAGTTTTATGGTATATTTTGCATTTGTGTATCAGATAAACAACTGTACCTTCAGGTCAGTTTTTTTAAGCCCTTTATATAAGAACAGGAAATCGTGGGTATGTACGAGTGTAATCTACATCCACATTGTTTTCGTTAAGTAAAGGTTTCAAAATTATAAACAAAGTCATTTTAGCGGGGAAAAGTAGCACGATAATAAATCGTTATTTTATTCTTATTTTCTGCTCTAAATTATGGCAGGAAGCGCAGGAAAGAAAAAAATGAGTCTGGATGAGAAAGAAAGATAGGAAAAGTGAAAGATAAGAATCCTGAGCGAAGATCGTTCAGTGTCTGGTCATATGGAAGAGAACTGGAAATTAAAGATGTGAAAAAAGAGCAAAAAGAATAAAAAAAAAAAAAAAAAATGGCGGAAAATGAAAATAAAAAAATAGCGGGAAAAC
>CM042169.1:70398048-70410548 GCA_023376005.1 Doryteuthis pealeii
TGCACATTTTTGGTGGCGATTTTATTGTTTTATTTTCTGATAGATTTCGATGCGTAGATTGCATTGCTACAAAAGAGAGCGCTCAATTCGAAGAAGTGCCTCAAAATCAAATTTTAGGTGTCTATTCTATTGGCTTTTCTGGGAGATTTCGATGGGTAGAATGCATTGATACAAAAGAGAGTGCTCAATTCGAAGAATTGGTTGAAATATGAGACTTTAAACCCATTGACAGTATCTCAAAATCACCTATTTCGTGCAAATTTTAGGTGTCGAATTGCTTTTCTGATTGCCCAATTTTGGGAATACACGGATATATGAGGGGTAAAATGTCTCCTACGTATGCCTTAAAAAGTAAAGTAAGTAACGTCGACGGGGCGGCCTAAAGTCGGTATCAGCGAGTCAGCGAGGGAGTCTATCCCCTTTTCAATAGCGCTAGACCAAGGAGATTGTTTTATCATCTGAGGTGGAGCGCCACACCTATCATCAGCTCCTTACTTTACCGAACAGATCCTTGTCCTACTCATACGCTGAGTTGGCGTGGACCGGTATCGAACTAGGAACCTTGTGGTTTCTAGCCGAACACTCTACCGACTGAGCTAACCCGACCCAAAAAGCACCTATTAAATATGATGTGAATGGTTGGTAAATACATTTACAAGCTGAGAAGGCTATTTTTCAGTCGTTTCTTTTTAATTTTTCTCTGAATTATTTACCTCGCTACCTTTCCCTATCCTGGGTAATTGTTTAAGTTTTCGCTCCTCGAATCCCTATAATGGGGAGCCTATGTACATGGGAAAGGTATGTATCCAATTATTCTCCCTCCGGCTGTGTGTAACTAGTATGGTAGGTTGAGCTCTTTAACCCATGTATATATTTATTAAACCCTCCGCACAAGCAAAATGGGACACATGGTCAATTCTTTAAGTCTTCCTTCTCCTAGAATAGTTACCTAA
Source organism: Doryteuthis pealeii (assembly GCA_023376005.1). Taxonomy (NCBI): domain Eukaryota; kingdom Metazoa; phylum Mollusca; class Cephalopoda; order Myopsida; family Loliginidae; genus Doryteuthis; species Doryteuthis pealeii. Next base: position 70,399,002 of record CM042169.1, read on the forward strand.
CTAAGGTTAGAAAACTGTCTGCCCTACTATTTACCTATAGCTCGAGTGTGGGTGTGCTATTTAACCCATGTATATCTTTACGACCCCCCCCCGCGAATGCAGGATGCGACACATGGTCAATTTCTTAAGTTTTCCTTCTCCTAGAATAGTTACCTAGCTAAGGTTAAAAAAACAGTCTGCTTAACTATTTACCCATAGCTGGGGGTAGGGCGAGCTCTTTAACCCATGTATATATTTACCAACGCCTTCGCACCAGCAAGATGCGACACATGGTCAATTTCTTATGTTTTCCTTCTAGACTAGTTGCTTAGCTAAGGATAAAGAGCCCAGTCTGCCCTACAATTTATCCATTGCTGGAGGTAGGGTGAGCGTCCACCTGGGAACCACAAGTTCCTAATTCGATGCCCCCCTCGTCAACTCTGCGTATGAATAGCACAGGGATCTGTGGGTAAAGTGAGGAGCTGCTGGTAGGTGTAGCGCTACGCCTCAGATGCTAAAAAACAATCTCCTTGGTCTAGCGCTTGTGAAAAGGGGATATACTCCCTCGCTGTTTGGTTGATACAGACCTTAGGTCTTCTCAACGAGTTTACTTTAGTTACTTATCTACATTTTAAAATTATACATTAAACACGCTACATTGGGCATCCAGCGAGGATCGAACTCGCTCTTCAGTAGTAATGCACCTGCGGGACAAGTTTGCTAACCATTGCACCGTGATGGGATGCCTTACAGTTGAGAAAGATATGTACCCAATTATTCTTCCTTCATCTATGAGTAAATAGTAAGGCAGAACGAGCTCTTTAACCCTTGTATGGCACCCAGTGTAGGAGAAAGAAAACTCTTAATTCAAACCCGTTAGACACCATTAAAAATGACCATCCAGTTAATGAGGTAAAAAGTAAATTAATCGGTATGGTCTAAAGTCGGTATTAGCCAGACAGCGAGGGAGTATATCCCCTTTTTCACTAGCGTAAAACAAAGAATATTCTTTTGGCGTTTGGGGTAGAGCACCACACCTACCATCAGCTCCTCACATTAACGAACAGATCCCTGTGCTATTCATACGCTTAGTTGGCGAGGGCCAGTATTGAACCCGGAAACTTGTGGTTCCTTACCGGATGCTCTACCGACTGACAAAATGTTGAGGGTATTTTTCAGCCATTCATTGTTTATTTTTTACTGAATTATTTTTTATTTCATTTATTTTATTTTATTTATTATATATATATATATATATACATATATATATATATATATATATATATATATATATATATAGAGAGAGAGAGATCAGAGAGAGAGAGAGAGAGTGAGAAAGAGAGGGAAAAGAGAGAGAGAAAGAGAGACAGACAGACAGAGACAGAGATAGAAAGAGATAGAGAGATACATATCGAACTTGAGGAAGCTGATAATGGATAAGTTACATATTCTAATATTACTTAAAATATTAACACACACACACACGCATATATATATATATATATATATATATATATATATATATATATATATATATAGAGAGAGAGAGAGAGAGAGAGAGAGAGAGAGAGAGAGAGAGAGAGAGAGAGAGACGCTACATTTCTTCTACCTGGGGTATCTATTTAGGTGTCTTTCCGCTTAATAAAAAGATGGCAACTTCTGCTTATTTGCGGATATAAAATCGAAGGTACTAAAATATAACTATTCAGTTAAAAAAAAATTGAATGGAATTATTGAAACTTACTCTTATCTGGATAGTCAATACAAATTTGATATTTATATAAAATGTTTATTTTTTGTGTATAATAACGCAGACATTTAGTCAGCGGGATTTTATGGGCAACTGCAGGTAGTTCTTCTCAAAGAAATAATGGTTCTTTTGTGGAGGCACCGTGATACTTTGTGGGTGACCAATCAATGGTATCTGCAGAATATCGCTGCTAAAGATATTTTGTCTATGTTCACAATGCAAGGATTTGTTCCGGCCAACAGTTTGTTAAAAACTAGAAATCAACACTAGATGCACATCCATTACATGATTTGGTATTAGACAGCATGTGCTTGTTCTAGAATTCAATTATTTACTCTCAGTCATATATATATATATATATATATATATATATATATATATATATATATATATATATCTTATTATAATGGAGATTGTGTGTTTTTCTGTCTGTAAGCGAAACTATATTACTATTCAAGTCATAATTCCCTTAGTTATTTACGTCACATTCTACAGGATTTTATTTTTATTTAAACCTCAATTATTAATAAAATTGTTTAACATTATTAATACTGTTGACAATATCTACATGAGAATAACATGCAATTGTATTTATATACACAACAAAATAGCTGTTTACAGTGTGAATGGAAAGGCTAATTTGCATATTGATAGTAAAAATCTGATTTTAATAAATATGTGCTTAGTATTACGGATTTCTAATTGTTTGGTTTTATCTTAATGAATATAAGCAAAAATCTCGGGGATAAATCTTCAAAGAAAACCGTTAACAAGAAGAAATAACTGTAATTTTATTCTTTACTTTTTATTTTAATTAAATAGTTAAATTAGGATTATTTAGCAATGAAAGACGGGAGTGGGGGAAGAGTAAGTTTCAGTTGTTCTATTTTTTGATTATACACCCTCAGTTTCAAATCTTTTTATCTGCATTCTTATTTAGTTTCATTAGTCTTTCTAAATTAATCAAATATTTTATTACATGAAAACTTAAATATTGCACCCGGAGAGTGCATACATTTGCTAGTATATATAATGTATGTATATGTATGTATATTATATATATAAATATATTCACTATATATATATATATATATATATATATATATATATATATATATATGGAAGTAAATCCGACAATATGTAATTTCATAAACAATTGAAAAAACGCAAGTTTCATTAAAGATCGATGTTTAATAAGCCGCCATTGCAGTGTTTCGGTTTGTTTAACAAACCTCCTCATGGCCTTCGTTTGTTTAAATAAAAATAAATTATTTAATGTATGAGATGGAGAGAGAGAGATAGATAGATAGATAGATAGAGAGAGAGAGAGAGAGAGAGAGAGAGAGAGAGAGAGAGAGAGAGAGGGCTTATGCTTAGATAATTTCCAACTCGAGGAAGCTGATAATGAGTAAGTTACATATTCTAATATTACTTAAAATATTAACACACACACACACACACACACATATATATATATATATATATATATATATATATATATAGGTATATGTAAAAACAAAATTTTTTTTGTGATGAAACAAAGAAAATACAGTGCTCAATTACAAATTGTAAGAGCTAATATTTATTTATTTATTTTACAAAGTTTTCACAGATCAATGTTCATTATTAACAGCGACCCATTAGCATGAAACCTGGGTCGCTGTTAATAATGAACATTGATCTGTGAAAACTTTGTAAAATAATAAATATATATATATATATATATATAGAGAGAGAGAGAGATAGAGATAGATAGATAGATAGAGAGAGAGAGAGAGAAAGGGAGGATATATATATAGAGAGAGAGATTGAGAGAGAGAGAGAGAGAGAGAGAGAGAGAAAGAAAGAAAGAAAGAAAGAAAGAAAGAAAGAAAGAGATTATGCTTGGATATATATATATCCAACTGGAGGAAGCTGACAATTTACCATCTTCAAGAGCACCAGATTTACCATTCCTCTCCAACTGCAAAACATCCGCCTTCATTTCTGTTCACCTTTTCGATTTAATGCAACTGACAAGGATTCTCCTTGTTATCGACAGCGCGTGGATTTTCCTTCTCCCACGTGTTTCGTGCCACTGATTGACAGCTGTCTACGCGAATATGGCTAGAAATGAACTGCAAGTGTTTCCCGCTCGAAACTGATCATCTTTACTCGACGATGGATTGACAGACGTGGGATTAAATGCACACGGCTCTTCAGACCGACTTTATTAGCTTCGATTTTTATCATGTGATTCGTTTCGGACTTTCGGTTTGAAGTTGATATTACATTTGGAATTTTGATCAAAATCTTTGGACCTTGTCTTAGTAGAATGGTGTAGTTAATGGTGGAGTGGTTCAGAGTTTAGGTACGGGACATGTATATATTTTACCAACCCCTCCACAAGAGCAGGATGCGACGCAAGGTCAATTTCTTAAGTGGAGTTCAACAGGTTTGAATTCAGAGTGTTTCCTTTTCCTAGACATTTTGATCAAAATTTTTGGACCTTGTCGTATCAGAATGGTGTCGTTCAAGGAGAAGGGGTTCAGAGTTTAGGTACCGGACATGTATATATTTGCAACCCTCTGCAAGAGCAGGATGTGACGTAAGGTCAATTCCTTAAGCGGAGTTCAACAGGTTTGAATTCAGTGTTTCCCTTTTCCTAGACATTTTGATCAAAATCTTTGGACCTTGTCGTATTAGAATGGTGTCGTTCAAGGGGAAGTGGTTCAAAGTTTAGGTACGGGATATGTATATATATTTACCAACCCCTCCGCAAGAGCAGGATGTGACGCAAAGTCAATTTCTTAAGCGGAGTTCAACAGGTTTGAATTCAGAGTTTTCCTTCTCCTAGACCGGTTGCCTAACCAAGGTTAAAGAGCCCAGCCTGCTTTTTATTTATCCATAGCAGGAGGGAGAGTAGGATCCATACCTTTTCCCAAGGTATTAACGCTAAGTGAAATGCAATTACCATGTCCAGGGTTTGAACTCGGGGCAAATGAACCATTTCCCATGATTTTAACCATTACACCGCTCGCTTCCTACACAACCCCTACGCACGAGTAGGATGTGATACAAGGTCAATTTCTTAAGCGGAGTTTAACAGGTTTCAATTCAGAGTTTTCCTTCTCCTAGACGGGTTAACTAGCTATGATTAAAGAGTCCAGTCTGTCCTACTATTTACACATGGCTGGATGATTAGTAATTAGATGCATGCCTTTCCGAAGGGTATTTGCACTATGTGAAATGTAAATAGCCTCGTCCCGTACAATTACACTTCTTTGTATGTATTTCTTTATTAAGTCGACTTTAATTATTCATCTACCAAGTCACCTTTCACGCTCTTTGTTTGGTTGGTTGATTTATTTTAACGGTATATCAATACGTCTGGGGTTATGTCATGCCTAACGGTTAGGGAGTAATATATGTTATGTATTTATATTCATACTTTTGTAGTAATTGGTTTTTACAAATGTGTTAGCATTATTGGGGATCATGTTGTATGGTATTGATTAGGTTCATGTCTATATTCTATGGTATAATTTTATTTTCCCCAAAAGGACTGAATGTCCTCCATGGTGACATTTTCAAATATATCTTTCATGTTGTTTGCATTAAAATAACGGTTTCTGATGTGAGCAAGAAACCTGCATTCCATGAATAGGTGTTTAACAGTCAAAGGTGTTTGACATGTTTCACATAGTGGTTGTTGTTCTTGTTTGAATATATAGGAGTGCGTTAGTCTTGTATGACCAATGCGTAATCGGGATACAATGACCTGTTCCTTTCTCATTTTTTCTTCATCTACTAATGTTATATAGCCCATTGACATCGTACCTTGTGTATATAAACGAGAGATTTACTTCGTGATACATAAAGAGAGAGGCATTAGAGAGAGACAGAGTAGATACAGGGTTGCGTATGTGACTTAGTTGCTTCCATTTCATCTTTCTACGTCTAGTGGGTTTTGCGAATTGGGTTACGATTTAGGGGTTTGGGGATTAAGGTTGTTTTTAATTACGTATTGCCTAAAAAGAACAACAACAAAAAAAACACAAATTACTATACATTTGATTAACCATTGAGATTAATTATTGAATCCAACAGTAGACACATTAGTCTTAGTTGTTTGTGTTAGTATTACAATGTATAATTTCAATTAAACTTGGTTTAAAAAAATATTTTTCTATAGTAATTTTTTAAGCAACACAATTAAAACACACACAACACAATTAAAAACAACCTTAATTCGCAAAAAAGTTCATTCATACACTGTAGTTAAACTGTCATGGGGGACCACCAAATAAGTTTCTGTTTTAATTTTGACGACGCTTTGCAAGTTTAACTGAAAATAGTCATCATAAACTTATTATTGCCTAAATTTCCCTCTGTCCATCATAGACTATGGATTTGATTCCAACCAAATTCTCAAGAATTGTTAGGGTTATCCTTGAAAAGGTGTTAAACCATTTATTCAGCTAAGATTATTTGATTTCTTCTGTCAATAAAACGCACAAGAATTTCAAGGGAGATAACTAAGTAAGATGCTTGACATTATTATATTCACTAACAAGAATATCCGCCCTTCTTTGGCCGGTCGTTGTGTAGTCTCTTCTTGCTGTCTCTAACCAAGTGCTTCTTTGTAAGTCATGTATTAATTAGCTACAATACTTTGATTTTCTTGTTCAAGATTGTATTACTGCCTATCCTTATTCACCGCGCGGTTTGAGTTACAACCTCAGCAGAGCATATCTATTCTGCTTCATCTCTAGTTAGGAACTGATTTCCTAACTAGCTAAAACACGTGACGTGCGAGTTTTCCGCCTCTAGGATAAGTTTGGGCCATAACCGTCCAGTAGTTTTCCATCCCCTGATCTAAAAACAATGGCCCCTTAGAATTCTCGATACAGAATCATCAGAAAAGCCAATAAAATACACACCTAAAATGTTCACGATGTTGGTGATTTTGAAGCACTATAAGGGTTTTTAAGGGCTCATATCTCCGCCAATTCTTCGAATTGAGAGCTTTCTTTTCTTCCTCACCGCCATTTCCTTCTCACTCTTTTCCTATCTGTCTTACCTCAACCACAATTCTCTCTCTTTTAAAAATTTCAACATCTCTTCTTTTTTTTACATCTCCAGTTTCTTTTTAATTCGAGAATTCCGAAATGGTTTACGTGTACCAATTAACCCCGAGTGCAATCATACTTGCTTTGCCAAACTAACATCGACTGTTTCTCTTTTACAAATGTTATATCGATCTATAAATCGATACGCGGATTTGGAACAGATGTTTAAATAAAGAAGATCATATTACCTGTTGCAGATCGGCCGAATCTATCAGCAAAACGCTGGCTTATTCTTCTTTCTTTCCAAGACTTTATTCGGATTATCAATCTCAGTTTTCCTTCAATTGTAACTTGAATATTTCTTTCATTCAGCTTCCTTAAGTTTACAATCCACTTGGAACGAGAGAGATTTAGTGTTTTTTTTAATGGGGAAAAGTGATTAGCAGACTTCTAGAAGGAACAAAGATATATATATATATATATATATATATATATATTATATTATATATATATATATATATATATATATTAATAGTTATGTTTGTATGAGTGAATTTATACATTTTTATAGGTTATAATCTTTATATGTAATATTTATAATTTTAGTGGAAATAAATATATATTTAAATATCTGAAGACTCTGTGGTTTGTTTGAGTTTTTATTTAGCCGGGTAAATTTTCGGACTGCTATGTCCCTTCGACTTGACCGTGAATAGTAGTAGTGATCTTTTTTGCCGCATGTTTTAGGCTGGACTGTCCTTATATACACACACACACACACACACACACACATATATATATATATATATATATATATATAGATAGATAGATAGATATACTAATTGATTATACACGTGATTTTTTAAATGTTCTTTTTTCGAACATTTAAAAAATCTCCGCTTTTCAACGAATTTCATTTCAAAACATAATGATTTACTCTGAGGAAGGTCGAATCTCTTTTGTATGTCGAAACATTTCTACATTTTTTCTATTATTATTATTTAAATTCATTTTGTTATTTAAAAATGATGATAGTTTGAATAATGTACACATGGATAAACTTGTGACCGAAACACGTGTAAGTAAAATTGATTAAAATGTCATATTTTATCCATTCTATACTTTCTTTCCTTTATTTCTCTTTTCAACATACCGTCGAATTCACTTCCATTTTCATTTTACACACACACACACACGTATATATATACATATATACTACAATAATGTGACCCGTTTTCTCACCCATTCAGTTCTGCGTAGATAATTGAGAAAAGGGGAAAAGTGAGATTGCAAAGTGAATCAAATTTTTAAAAACTAGATACGACCGCACAAAACATTAAAATCATTTTGTAAGATTTTTAAGAAACGTAATGTTTGACCTAATTTAAGATACAGGTTGCTGCTTTAAAATTTAATATAGAAATACATTTCACAATCTTCCATGTCTTTTTCTCTATTCTCCCAGAGAAACTAACATATATAACGAGGAGGTAATCTAGAGATACACCGAGGGGAAGAAAGTGATAGACAGAATGTAAAGTAAGTGATTGGTCAGTTTTTGAATTAATTACAAATTACGACTAATTAGAACGAATTGAAAAGGAATTTTTTTTCAAACATAATTCAATCCTAAAAGTATGAAATAATTTAGTATAATTTTGATATCATTAAACTAAACAGTAAAAAAAGTCTTTAGGAAACAAAAGTTGATTCGTTCAGCTTAAGTATAATATATATATATATATATATATATATATATATATATATATATATTAGTTCTTAAAAAAAACAGTATTTTTTTATAATAGTGCTGTTAAAAGACCGGTATTTTTAAAGCACTAATAAAATTATGGACACCTAAAAAAATGTACAAACATATATATATATATATGTGTGTGTGTGTGTGTTGTGTGTGTGTGTGTGTCATCCTTCCATTTGTTAAAGACGATGGTGTAGTGTCCAATTTCTATTTTTTAGGAACTACGTAGACTGGGCTGTTTGATGCGGAGGATGAACTGTTGCCCAAGCAGCAGATACCCCCTTTCCACTCTGCCACTGTGCTGCAAATGAAAAGTAAGGAACCAACGTAGTTTGGCAACGTCAGTGTCGCGGGAGTTGCTGGGTAGCCTTGAAATTCAAAATTACACCACATTACGAACTACAGCTCCGGATTTGTTTTGGGGGTTTATTCCCCTAATATATATATATATATATATATATATATATATATATATAGTGAGAGAGAGAGAGAGAGAACATTAAGACGAAGGTTGACATTTTTTAAGCCGATGCTATAGCGTTTCGGTTTTTATTGAAAACATCAACGCGGCTATTAATCTATAAAAGGAAACCTGTTGACAAGCAAACGTTTGTAAACTTGTTTTCATGGTGCTTAAACGTCTTTGTTCATAATGGACATGTACGAAAATACACGAATCAAAACGCTACGTAACGTTGGCGTTCCTATTCAAACTGTGTGACGAAATGTCAAGGGACGGGTAGTGAGAGGGTGAGTCCTGGGAATCAGTGCTAGCAATTAACTTTTCAACGACGACGAAAACGATGTCAAGGATGATGTTGATGATGATGATGATGATGATATATAAAAAATGGCATATTTTGCAAGGTTAAGCGTCATTCTGTCTGTCACCTTTCCACGTAACCATGATATAAATCACTCTGACATTTTGAGAAGAAATGTTAACCAAACTCCTGAGGTTGATTTTAGTTTTATCTCTCTGTGTTTTCTTTTCTTTTCATTTTTTTTTTCTTTGATAATATCTTTATATTTTCCTTTCACAATTTTTGACACCTCTGATTAGCGATGTTGTAAAAAAAGAAAGAAAAACTCTCTCACCTTCCACTTTCTTTTCGCAGAAACCGTTTCTATTCTGGAGAAGAAGCCCAGCCCCCCCCCAAAAAAAAAAAAAAAAAAAACAAAAAAAAAAAAACAAATGAAAGGTTTTTTGTATGTGACACATCAGTTTTAGCCGACCAGCAAAAAATCTAATAGGGTCTGTACGAACACTGGATGTCGCGAGGAAAACTTGCTGGGAGAAAGGGATGTGTAGTGAGAGGGAGCATCATGGGAATCCGTGCTGGGAGCTAGACTTGATGATGATGACGACGACGACGACGACGACGATGATGATGATGATGATGATGATGATGGCGGTGGTGCTATATAAAAACGGCATATTTTGCAAGGTGAAGCGTCTTTCTGTGTGTCACCTTTTCGACGCAACCATGATATAAATCAATCTGACATCTTGAGAAGAACTGATGACCGAACTCCTCTGGTTGATCTTCATCTCTTTCTCTTTCTTTTTTTTATTCTTTTTTTTTTGGGGGGGGGGGTTCTTTTCATCATTTTTGACATCTCTGATTAGCGATGTGGTAAAAAAAAAAAAAACTCTCACCTTTCTCTCTTTATTTTCGCAGAAACCGTTTCTGTTCTGGAGAAGAGGCAATAAAAAATATATAGGTTTATTGTATGGGCAAATTAGCTTTAGCCGATCAACAAAAATTCACATAGGGTCAATACGAACACTGGATATCGCGAGGAAGACTTGCCAGGAGAAATGGACGGGTAGTGAGAAGGGGGAGACATGGCAATCTGTGCTGGCAGCGAGACTTGACGATGACGAAGACGGGGACGACGATGACGATGATGAGGAGGATGATATAAAAATGACATATTTTGCAAGGTGAGACATCTTCCTGTCTATCACCTTTTGACTTAACACAGATATATATATATATATTAATGATTTGAAGGCAATTACAATGCGTATAAATAAAAACAAAAAGAGGTTATTTTTGTCTTATCGATTTCAAAACAAAACTTTATCTTCAGAGATTAATATCAGAAATGTACGTGCTTAAGTTTTTTTTGTGTGGTTATATTTTTTCTTCTTTTTTTTTCTTTCTCCTCCTTTCTTTTTTACTTTATGTTATGAATGAGATGGGCGAATAACCGTAATTTATTATTTTTGGAATATTTGTTGAGAACGAATGTTTGAACCCTACGCTTGTATATGTATCCAATATTGTCTGTTTATCTTTCGGTGAAATGTTGCAATAAAGTAGCCATGTTGAATTCAAAATAAAAACGGTCACAGAAAATTCATATACTTAGCTTTTATTTTCTTTTTTCTTTTTTTTCTAATTTTTTAAATTTATTTTTTTCATTAATATATTATAACATACTTAACATTGCTTCAAGCAAATTACCTTTATTATATATATATATATATATATATATATATATATATATATATATATATATATATATATATATATATCGATCTAACTAAAGACCAAACAGCTGAGATTGATCTTAGTCTCATCTCTTTTTCTTTTCTTTTCTTTTCTTTGAAAAACATTTGTTTTAAGTTTCACAAAAAAAAAATTGATAGCCTCCGTACAGACACTGGATGTCGCTTTTACGATTTTTCAAACATGGTTAGGATTAGGATTAGGGTTAGGGTTAGGGTTAAGGTTAGGGCTAGGGTTTGTTACATAATTATTAGATTCCTAATACTTATGTACAGTAGTGTATAAACCAAAATGGCTGTTATAAGTTCAGCCGGTGGCCTTGAAGGATTGAATGACAAGGCTTGACCTCATCCTGATTCTTCCGGTGGATACCGTGAGAATCGGTGGAGAAGACCCTCTTCCGGTTTAGATTAGAGAGAGTTTTAGTCAGATCGGCCAAAACCACGATGGTGGTAAGTCGTGTTATGCACGCTGCCGACTCTATCTGCG
>CM042169.1:70415548-70420548 GCA_023376005.1 Doryteuthis pealeii
TTATTATTATATCTATTTAACCAGTAGATGGGACACTAACAGGTACTACCACTTTGGGTTAGGGTGAAACTGGGAGTAATGGCAATGAAGGTGTACTCCACACTCCCCAGATATGACTAAGTGATGAAACAATCTTAGCAATTCTTCTCCTCCCCCATATGTCTCACTTTGCCTTTTACATCGTCACCACCCACGTGATTTTTAAACTTTTTACATCAAGCCTCTCTTTATTTCCTTCTTTTACATGCGTTCCTCTTTTCTCTCTTATCTCTACAACGACAAGCACGATCCTTGAGAGCATTTCACGGCAAATCTTGCAAATCGGTCGGAAAATTATACTGACCCAGAAAAAAACAGGACCCACAAATTTTGTAGTAAAACTGTTAATTTAGGGTTTTAGGGTTTTGGGTTAGGGTTAGGTTTAGGGTTATGGTTAGGATTGGGTATTAGGGTTAGTTTAATGGGAAAATAAATAAATGATTTGGGTTTTGTTTTTTCTTGGTGACCCAGAAAAACAGAACCCAGACATTTTGTAATATAACTGTTAATTTTAACTAGGGGTTTTAGGGTTAGGTGTTAGGGTTTGTTTAATGGGAAAATAAATGATTAATTTGAGTTCTGTTTTTAGATAGAGATAACATATCTGTTTGTTATAAAACAACGATATAACAAATATAAAGTGCTCAATACGTGAGTAGAGCACATTTATTATATTGGGGTACACAGAAATAACCTACTCGAGTTTCACTAATAAAAGTTTGAATAAAAAGTGTTTATTGGAGTGCCGACACCTGTTTCGGCCGAGAGATTGTCATTGTACACATTGTATTCTATCTAATATTTTAAATACAAAATGAAATAATAATAATAATAATAATAATAATAATAATAATAATGATAATAATGATAATAATAATAATAACGAAACGCATAAAACAATAATATTATAAAATATTAATCATTATAATAATATTATAAATAATATTAATATAATATCATAATAATATTATAATAATAATAATAATAATAATAATAATAATAATAATAATAATAATAATAATAATAATAATAATAATAATAATAATAAAAACGAAACGCATAAAATTCTCTGGGACTTTGAAATAAAAACGGATCACCTTATCCCAGCAAGAAGACCAGATCTAGTGTTGATAAACAAAAAAGAAAGAACTTGTCAACTGGTGGATTTTGCAGTGCCAGCAAATCACAGGGTGAAGCTAAAGGAAAATGAAAAAGTGGACAAATATCTGGACCTTGCCAGAAAACTGAAAAAGTTATGGAATATGAAAGTGAAAGTTATACCAATTGTAGTTGGTGCACTTGGAACAGTCCCAAAAGGATTGGAAAAGGGTTTGGAAAGTTTGGAAATCAGAGGAAGGATTGAAACCATTCAGAACACTGCACTGCTGCTATCTGCCAGAATATTCAGAAGAGTCCTGGAGACCTGAGGAGACTTGCTGTCACTCAGACTCCAGCGAAAGACCATCAGCTAACGCTGGTGGGAAAACTCAAAAGGAGTGAATAATAATAATAATAATAATAATAATAATAATAATAATAATAATAATAATAATAATAAAAACGAAACGCATAAAATTCTCTGGGACTTTGAAATAAAAACGGATCACCTTATCCCAGCAAGAAGACCAGATCTAGTGTTGATAAACAAAAAAGAACTCCAGCGAAAGACCATCAGCTAACGCTGGTGGGAAAACTCAAAAGGAGTGAATAATAATAATAATAATAATAATAATAATAATAATAATAATAATAATAATAAATAATAATAATAATAATAATAATAAACATTTCATCAGGGCAAATATGGAAATAAAAAAATAAAAAGATAAAATGTTATGACAGTTATTCTTCTGTATACTTAAAAAGCTTCTCGTTAAAAAATTTTTTTTTCTATTATTATTATTTTATTTTATTTTATTTAAGACAAATTAAAGGATTGCGTTTGCCAAGCCTTCGTGTTCGTAGCGAAATTGAAATCTCACGTGCCGCAACGTCAAAGCGTCATAAAAAGCTTACGTCAGCAAAAGGCGAAACGCACTTAAAAAAATTGCGTTTAACACCGTAGAGTAATTAAGTCAATTAAAAGCTTAATTCTGCGAAAAACGAAACGCCTTTAAAAGCTTGTGCTGCCAAAGGCGAAGCTCAATTAAAATCGTACGTCTATTATCGTCAAATCACCATTATAATCTTACGCCTCTGAGAATTAGTGCTCTAAGCGCAATTAAAAGTCTACGTCTAAAGTCGAAACGTAATTATAAGTGGTTAAAATTGCAAATCGTCGTCAAAATTAAAACGAAAAAATTTGGCTTCAGCATCGATTTTAATGAATTCAATTATTACTAAGGACACGATTTATATTATTTTTAACTTAAATTTTAACCGTTAGTTGTGTTTAAGGGAAAAATAGATAAAATAAAACAGATGAATAATAAGAATAGTCAGAATTAATAAACATGTACAAACAAGTGTAACGTTATTGGCATTTTCACCGTTACTAAATCGCAATATGTAACGTTGTGGGTTTGTTGTCACGGTACCAATTCGGAATATGTAACGTTGCGCCTTTTTATTTCACGGCACTAATTCGTATATGTTATGTGGCCGTCGTCTTTCTCATAAGGTGTGGAACTTCTTGGGGTTGTTTACAACACCACACACTCGCAGAATCTAGTAGTTCTTTAAAAGCTTGCGCTGCCAAAGGCGAAGCTCAATTAAAATGCTACGTCTATTATCGTCAAATCACCATTATAATCTTACGCCTCCGAGAATTAGTGCTCTAAGCGCAATTAAAAGTCTACGTCTAAAGTCGAAAAGTAATTATATATTTACCAACCCCTGCGCACGAGCAGGATATGACACAAGGTCAATTTCTTAAGCGGAGTTCAACAGGTTTGAATTCAGAGTTTTCCTTCTCCTAGACTGGTTGCCTAACCAAGGTTAAAGAGCCCACTGTGCCCTACTATTTATCCATAGCTGAAGGGAGAGTAGGATTCATACCTTTCCCAAGGGTATTAGCGCAAAGTTAAATGCAATTATCACATCCAGGATTAGAACTCGGGGCGACGAGTCCATTTCGAAAAGTAATTATAAGCGGTTTGAATTGCAAATCGTCGTCAAAATTAAAACGGAAAAAATTGGTTTGGACATAAATTTTAATAAATTTAATCATTACTAAGGACACGATTTATATTATTTTTAATTTAAAGTTTAACCGTTAGTTGTGTTTAAGGGGAAATACATAAAATAAAATAACAGAGATGAATGATAAGACTAGTCAGAATTAATAAACATGTACAAACAAAAAACGTACTTTCTATTTCAATATTACAAGCAACGCGTGCTTTTCTTAAGTATGGATGATCAAATGTGTAATAATCCATGTTTGTATGTTAATTAATTCTAGGAAAATATTATCTCCCTTAAAATTAGTTCTCTTGCAGCCCTCGGTAAGAAAATAACGTTCAATGAAAAACGGTTAAAATTACAACTAATGGTTAAGATTTATGTAAAAAATAACATAAATCGTGTTTTTAGTAATAATTATATTCATTAAAATCCATGCCAAAGCCAATTTTTTTCCGTTGTAATTCGGACGACGATTTGCAATTATAACCTTATAAGTTTATTTTTTTACGAATGGTCGGTCGGTTAGTTTGATTTTACGTCATGTCAACCCTTCCGGGTTATTTTATGCCGAGGAAGTTTTTGTTTTATTCCTTCTTGTTATCCTTGTTCTTCAATGTAACTACATTGTTCAAACGGAATAAAAGTTTATGCGATGACCGAAAGGGATGGAAGGTGAGAGGGAGTCAAAGGAAACCATACTGTCGGCACGCCTTGATGAATGGTGACTATGTGGACCAAGTAGTCAGGATCGAAACTGAAACAGTACAGTTGGTTTCTGCACCACTCGAATATCCAAAGATAGTTCTAATGCAGAATAGTACCCAAGAGATAATATTACATTATGTTTAAAAATAATTACATTTCATTACATTTCACGGAAATACTCGAAATATTTGAGACACTTGGGTAAGGGTTAGGGTTGAGGTTAGGGTTAGGGTTAGTGCCAGATTTAGTGCTTGAGTTATGGTTAGCGTTATGGTTAGGGTTAGTGTTAGGGTTAGGCTACTTGGGGAGTTTCCGTAATCAAATGTTATATATACGTAAAATGGTATTCAAATGATATTATCTCTCGTGCGCTATTCTGCATTTGTACTGTGTTAGGGTTAGGTCTAGGCTATTTCGGGAGTTTCTGGAATCTAATGCTATTTCGGGAGTTTCTGGAATCTAATGCTATTTATACGCAAATCTGATTCTAATGATATTTTCTCTTGCGTGCTATTCTGCATTTGTACTGTGTTAGGGTTAGGCTTAGGCTACTCCGGGAGTTGCCGGCAATCTAATGCTATTTGTACGTAAATGAGATTCTAACGATAGTATCTCTTAAATGCATTTATACTGTGTTTGTGTTAGAATTAGGCTATTTCGCGAGTTTCCGACATCTAATGTTATTTATACGTAAAATAGGATTTTAACGATATTATCTCTCGTGCGCTACTCTGCATTTCAAACTGGGTTAGGGTTGTTCAAGGAGTTTCTGGAATTTAATGCTATTCATGCGTAAATGCGATTCTAATGATATTATCTCTTACATTTCTATTTTGTTTGTGTTGGGTTTAAGCTGCTTCGCGTGTTTCCGGCATCTAATGTTATTTATACGTAAAATGCAATTCTAATGATATTATATCTTGCGCGCTGTTCTGCATTTGTACTAGGTATTAAGGTTAGGTTTAGGCTACATCGGAAGTTTCCGACATCTAATGTTATTTAAACGTAAAATACGATTATTATGCTACTATCTCTTGCGCACTATTCTGCATTTGTACTGCATTAAGGATAGGTTTTATCTACTAATGATATTATCTCTTGCGCGCTATTCTGCATTTGTACTGTATTAG
>CM042169.1:70425548-70430548 GCA_023376005.1 Doryteuthis pealeii
TTAGATAGTTTTAAATATGTTTGAATATATATACTGTTGGATCTAATTCCATATTTTACTTCCACTCACACACACACACACACACTCACACACACACACACACACACACACATATATATATATATATATATATATATATATATATATATACATATATATATATGTGTGTGTGTGTGTGGTGTGTGTGTGTGTGATTTTCTCAAGTTTTCTGGCCAACTTTTTAATATTTGGGTGAAATTCATGGATTAGTCCACCAAAGTTCATGTCCCAAGTATTTCGGTACTTCGGAGTGCATCATCAGGGGTGATGTGTTCCAGGTTTTCGAGTTAATTAATGAATGTGGAGGCTGGAACGAGAAGAATTGATGAGAAAGGTGCTATAGGCATTTTAAAATGTGTGTACTGCATTGAATGATGGTACTTAGAAAGTGCCGAAAGTAAAAGAAGAAGAAGAAAGAAGAAGAAGAAGAAGAAGAACAAAACAACAACAACAAAACAACAAGGAGAAGGAGAAGAAGAACAACAACAATAACAACAACAAAAAGAACAGAAAAAACAACAAAAAGAAGAAGAAAAGGACAACAACAACAACAACAAAAAAGAAGAAGAAGAAGACAACAACAACAACAACAACAGAATAACAACAAAAAGAGAAGAAGGAGAAGAAAAACAGCAACAACAAAAGAACAAGAACAAGAAAAACACAACAAAAAGAAGAAAGAAGAAGGAGAAGAACAACAACAACAACAAAAAGAAGACAAGAACAAGAACAAAAAAAGGAGAAGAAGAAGAAGAAGAAGAAGAAGAAGAAGAAGAAGAAGAAGAAGAAGAAGAAGAAGAAGAAGAAATACCAAGGAAAGAAGAAGAAGAAGAAGAAGAAGAAGAAGAATACAAGATATTCGTGTGAATCCAAAGTTAGTTCCACTGATCGATACGAGAGAGTTCGATATTTAATTCCCAATAAGAAACAAATTGAATCATAATAAATAAAAACACATTAATGTCTCGCGTGATCGAATGGTTAATGATCTAATACAACACAATGATACGTAAGTCACACATTCACTTTATACTTTTGGTAGTTTGCCAAATTAAAATAAAAAGGAAAATGCTATTTTGCCGAATACGGTAAAATAGAAAAACCTAATTTAATTTTTATTTTGCCGTCCGTGTAAATATTTTTTATGATAAATGTAAAGTAAAGTCGTCGGGGAGGCCTAGAGTCGGTATCAGCCACACAGCGAGGGAGTATATCTCCTTTTCCCTAGCGCTAGGAATGTAATTAATGTTAAATATAACAACACAGTTTTAACACAAAAGTTTATTTATATTCACTAGTATAAAATAAAAACGCCCTACGGGTGATGTAAAAATAGATTTTTGAAACATATTGCCTGAACGTTGGGAGCAAAAATTCAATGTCAGCGAGTTTCTACCCTAAGTAAGTAAAATCATTAAATTCATTAAATGATTAAAAAATAAAACAATTTGAAATGTAAACTTTAATCATGTATTAAAATAAAAAAAAAATATATATAGATATATAATACCAGTCATGTATTTATTAAAACTTGTTTTAAAAAACAATGAGGACTTTCTAATGTTACACGTTCAGATATTGAGTGTATTTATTCTGTTATGACGATTTTGCGTAATTTGACGTAAGTAGTGACGTAGTTTTTGTTACAGACAAAAACCGGAAGCGACTCTCCATTATTAATAGATATATATCTATATTTTGTAAAGGATAACAGTTTTTAAAAAAAGTAAAGTCGTCATGGCGGCCTAATGTCGGTATCAGCCAGACAGCGAGGGAATCTATCCCCTTTTCATTAGCAAGGAGATTATTTTAGCATCTGAGGTGGAGCGCCACAACTACCATCAACTCCTCACTTTACCGCATAGATCCCTGTGCTACTCATACGCTGAGTTGGTGAGGGCCGGTATCGAAACAAGAACCTTGTGATTCCTAGCCGAACGAGCTAAACCGGCCAATTGTAAATGATTAAGATATAATAAATTCATCTAAATGAAAAATATAGATACCTTTAATGACTTTGGGATCAAACGTGAATCTTTTACAAATCTTTTTAAGAAATTAAAGGAAATGATGAAGGTATATTTGACTATCATTTTTTTCCAAAGGGAAAAAAATGTCCTTTTCCCCTATCAGTTGTTAAAATATAAAATTGTAACCCAAACCCTAATCTTAACCCTAAATCGGACCATATGACTTTTAGGCACCTCTTTTGTGATCTCGATTCTTGGGGACATTTTTCCATTTACACCGGTTAATTGTAACAGACGATTTTAGAGTCTTTTTTTTAATTATAAAAATAACCCCTAATCCTACCCCTAATCCTAAACCCTAACCATAACTCCTAACCAAACAATCGGATATTTGACGGTGTAAAGTGGAAAAGTGTCCTTGTAAGTCGAGATTCACGGAGGGGTGCCTAAAGGTCATATGGTCCCCTAAATCTAACTCTAATTCAAAACATAAACCTAAACCTTACCCTAACCTAATCCTAAAGCAAACTCAAACTCTATAGATAATTCTTGTCAAGTAGCATAATAAGAAATTAGTCTATTTCTCTGAATGTTTGAGATGAGGCTTGAAAGATTAGTATTATCTGCGTTATTCGGACTATTGTCCTCATCTTCATTGTTATTTGTACAACGTTTCGGTCGATATACCCTCCGGCCTTCTTCAGGTATTTCTTGTCGGAACTCGGGAACCTTCTTCGGACTCGGGACCTTCCCCGAGTTCGAAAAGAAGGTTCCCGAGTCCGACAAAGAATACCTGAAGAAGGCCGGAGGGTATATCGCGCCGAAATAACAATGAAGATGGGGACAATAGTCCGAATAACGCAGATAATACTAAGAAATAATTATTATATAGATTGATTGTTTTTAAATTTTGTTTGCAACAAAATATTTTTAAGCAATTACCTTTAAGATATATCCCAGATTGCTCGACAACCATTTTAATCTTTAGATTTTTTAGATAGTTTTAAATATGTTTGAATATATATACTGTCGGATCTAATTCCATATTTTACTTCCACTCACACACACCACACACACACACACACACACACACACACATATATATATTATATATATATACATATACATATATATATTATATATATGTATGTGTGTGTGTGTGTGTGTGTTGTGTGTGTGTGTGTGTGGTTTTCTCAGTTTTCTGGCCAATTTTTAATATTTGGGTGAAATTGGTGGATTATCCACCAAAAGTTTCATGTCCCGAGTACTTTCGGTACTTCGGAGTGCCATCATCAGGGGTGATGTGTTCCAGTTTTTCGAGTTATATTAATGGATGTGGAGGCTGGAACGAGAAGAATTGATAAGAAAGGTGCTATAGGCATTTTAAAATGTGTGTACTGCATTGAATGATGGTACTTAGAAGTGCCGAAAGTACTCGGGACATTTGTTGGACTAATCCACGAATTCCTCCCAAATATTAAAAAGTTGACCAGAAAACTTGAGAAAATCAAAAATAAAATTGTTAAACAGGAGATGTGTCTGTTGTTTAATTCAACATGCATAAATGAAAAAAATGCTGCCCAAATACACACATGTATATATATATATATATATATATATATATATATATATATATATATATATAATATATATTATGTCAGTGTGTGTGTGTTTTGTGTATGTGTATGTGGTGTATATGGAAGTAAAAATATATATATATATATATATATATATATATATATATATATCTATAGAGAGAGAGAGAGAGAGAGAGAGAGAAATAAATAGATAGATGGATAGATAGATAGATATACATGTAGATATCTATCCGTGTCATAAATTCCTTTGGATGGTTGAAAATAATCAACAAATACGGAATTTTTGAATTATTTTTTTATAGAAATTGAGATCCGGATTTAGTTTTAATGTCAGCCCTAAATAAATGTGAACCGACATTTATTTATTTCGAAGATCAAGAAGAAAGTAAATAGAATTGTTTTCTTTCCGAAAGTTATATTCATAATTAGGTTTCGTGCCAGAAAAAAAATACTAGAATCCATTTCCAGTTCCTGCAAAAAAACAATTGACAGGATGATATAGATTCTAAAACAAATACCATAATTATTTTATCATCCCTTAAATCAAATCGTCTTATACCGGAAGAAGAAGAAGAAGAAGAAGAAGAAGAAGAAAGAAGAAGAAGAAGAAGAAGAAGAAGAATGAGGATGTGCAGAAGAAAAAAAAAGAAAAAAGGAAGAAGAAGAAGAAGAAAGAAGAAGAAGAAGAAGAATGAGCATGTGCAAGAAGAAAAAAGAAGACGAAAAATGAATTTAACGAAGAAGAAGAAAAGAAGAAAAAAGAAGGAAGAAGAAGAAGAAGAAGAAGAAGAAGAAGAAAGAAGAAGAAGAAGAAGAAGAAGAAGAAGAAGAAGAAGAAGAAGAAGAAGAAGAAGAAGAAGAAGAAGAAGAAAAGAGAGAAGATGAGAACATGATGTACATGAAAAAGAAAAGAAGAAGAAAGAAGAAGAAGAAGAAGATGAAGGTAAAGAAGAAAAAAGAAGAAGAGGAAGAAGGAGAAGAGGGGGGAGGAAGAAGAAGAAGAAGAAGAAGAAGAAGAAGAAGAAGAAGAAGAAGAAGAAGAAGAGAATGAAAGAAGAAGAAGAAGGAAGAAGAAGAAGAAGAAGGAAGAACAACAACAACAACAACAACAACAACAAGAGGAAGAAAGAAGAAAAAGAAGAAGAAGAAGAAAGAAGAAGAAGAAGAAAGAAGAAGAAGAAGAAAAGCAGCAAAACGCCTTCCAATAAAGTTCTATATAAAGAATTTTGATATTAACTCAAAAAAGAAACCAAAAAATAATCCTAAAACTTTGTCGGTTTGTGTATTTATATTTTTCTCAAACATTTCTCAGAGAAAATGGTTGGAATTGATTATTCATAAAAGGGAATTAAAATGGGAAGTCGATAAAAATTCAGAGATAAATCTGCGAAAA
>CM042169.1:70433048-70450095 GCA_023376005.1 Doryteuthis pealeii
TCATTTATTCATAATATTCTATATATGTAAAAATATATACACAGATCTTTATATGTACATTCTCAATTTTGGTTGAATCCTATCAAGGAAACACTTAATATCATCCACCTATATATATATAAGTTAAAACCTAATTAGTTATACTAGCAAATATATGCACCCTCCGGTTGCAAGTATTTAAGTTTTAATATAATTAGATATCATATTAAATTAGAAAGGCTAATGAAACTGAATAAGAATGCAGATAAAAAAGATTTGGAACAGAGGGGATATGATTGAAAAATAGAACAACTTTGAAACTAACTCTTCCATCATTTCCACTACTCCCGTCTTTCATTGGTAAATTTTCCTAATTTAACTATTAGTGAAAATAGGAAGTAAAAATAAATTACAGTTATTTCTTCTTGTTAATGGGTCTTTTAAGATTTATCGCCGGGATTTTTGCTCATATTCACTAAAATAAAACCAAACAATTAGAAATCAATAATACTAAGCACATATTTATTAAAATCAAATGTTTAAGATCAATATGCAAATTAGCCTTCCCATTCACACTGTAAACCGCTATTTTGTTGTATATATAACTACAATTACATGTTATTAGTATGTAGATATGGTCAACAGTCTTAATGGTGTAAAACAATTTTATTAATAATTGAAGTTTAAATTGAAAATAATATCGTGGAGAATGTGATGTAAATAACTAAGGGAATTGTGACTTGTATAGTAATATAGTTTCGGTTACAGACAGGCAAACTCACAATCTCCATTATAATAAGATATGGTGGCCTGATATATTTACATGAGTGAATTTCATCTCTTAAAAGTGGGTGTATAGATGGTGAGGGTGTAAGAACTTTGACTGAGGACAAATCAGTGAAGTTTTGATTTCGGCCTGATGCAGTCTGCCTTATCTTACATTAAGGTCCAAGTTGTATACGACAACTTCACTTCATGTCGCCAAACCAATTATGCGTAGGGCGCAAATTCTTGCTAGTTAATTTAATAAAGTAAGTCGTCAGCAAGACAGCAAGGGAATCTATTCTCTTTTCACTAGCGACAGACCAAAAAGATTGTTATGTAGCGTCTGAGGTGGAGCGCTACACTTATCATCAGCTCCTTACTTTACCGCCCAGATCCCTGTACTATTCATACGCTGAGTTGGCGAGGGCCGGTATCGATCCAAGAACGTTGTGGTTCCAAGCGGACCCCCTACCGACAAAACTATGAGTTTAATTTATTTCCATCTAAATGTTTTAATTAAATCAATTTTTTATCGTATCTCACACGGGTATATCAGTTCGAATTATGCAAGAACGATAAACAATATGTGTACTTCAATATCGATCTGCGTCTTTAGAAATTTCCAGTTCACAAATGGCGAATGACGAAGCGCCAAAGGGTTAAAAGAGTTTAACAGCCGGAAGTAGTTTCTGCAATAATGGATAAATACTGAAGCATGCCGGGAACAACTTCAAGGCATCGATAGATTCAACGATCAGGCCCGGTGCATATCAAATACTGAAATAATTTGTCACTGCCTTTGGGAAGAAGAAGAAGAAGAAGAAGAAGAAGAAGAAGAAGAAGAAGAAGAAGAAGAAGAAGAAGAAATACAAGAAGAGAAGAAGAAGAAAAGAGAAGAAGAAGAAAGAAGAAGAAGAAGAGAAGAAGAAATACCAAGGAAAGAAGAAGAAGAAGAAGAAGAAGAAGAAGAAGAAGAAGAAGAAGAAGAAGAAATACCAAGGAAAGAAGAAGAAGAAGAAGAAGAAGAAGAAGAAGAAGAGAAGGAAGAAGAAGAAGAAGAAGAAGAAGAAGAAGAAGAAGAGAAAAGAAGAAGAAAAGAAGAAGAAAGAAGAAGAAGAAGAAATACCAAGGAAAGAGAAGAAGAAGAAGAAGAAGAAGAAGAAGAGAAGAAGAAGAAGAAGAAGAAGAAGAAATACCAAGGAAAAGAAGAAGAAGAAGAAGAAGGAAGAAGAAGAAGAAGAAAATACCAAGGAAAGAAGAAGAAGAGAAGAAGAAAAGAAGAAGAAGAAGAAGAGATACCAAGGAAAGAAGAAGAAGAAGAAGAAGAAGAAGAAGAAGAAGAAGAAGAAGAAGAAGAAGAAGAAATGCCAAGGAAAGAAGAAGAAGAAGAAGAAGAAGAAGAAGAAGAAGAAGAAGGAAGAAGAAGAAATACCAAGGAAAGAAGAAGAAAAAAGAAGAAGAAGAAGAAGAAGAAGAAGAAGACCAAGGGAAAGAAGAAGAGAAGAAGAAGAAGAAGAAGAAGAAGAAGAAGAAGAGAAGAAGAAAGAAGAAACCAAGGAAAGAAGAAAAAGAAGAAGAAATAATACCAAGGAAAGAAGAAAAAGAAGAAGAAGAAGAAGAAGAAGAAGAAGAAGAAGAAGAAGAAATAATACCAAGGAAAGAAGAAGAAGAAGAAGAAGAAGAAGAAGAAGAAGAAAGAAGAAGAAGATCATTGGGAAAAATGATAGGCTTTCTTCTTCTCTTCTTCTCTTCTTCTTCTTCTTCTTCTTTCCTTGGTATTTTTCTTCTTCTTCTTCTTCTTCTTCTTCTTCTCTTTCCTTGGTTTATTTTTCTTCTTCTTCTTCTTCTTCTTCTTCTTCTTCTTCTTCTTCTTCTTCTTCTCTTCTTCTCTTCTTCTTTCCTTGGTATTATTTCTTCTTCTTCTTCTTCTTCTTCTTCTTCTTCTTCTTCTTCTTCTTCCTTGGTATTATTTCTTCTTCTTTTTCTTCTTCTTTCCTTGGTATTACTTTTCTTCTTCTTCTTCTTCTTCTTCTTCTTCTTCTTCTTCTTTCCTTGGTATTCTTCTTCTTCTTCTTCTTCTTCTTCTTCTTCTTCTTCTTGGTATTTCTTCTTCTCTTCTTCTTCTTCTTCTTCTTCTTCTTCTTCTTCTTCTTCTCTTCTTTTCTTATTTCTTTTTCTTCTTCTTCTTCTTCTCTTCTTCTTCCTTCTTCTTCTGGTATTTCTTCTTCTTCTTCTTCTTCTTCTTCTTTCTTCTTCTTCTTCTTCTTCTTCTTCTTCTTCTTCTTCTTCTTTTCTTCTTCTTCTCTTCTTCTTCTTCTTCTTCTCTCTTCTTCTTCTTCTTCTTCTTCTTCTTTATTTCTTCTTCTTTTCTTCTTTCTTCTTCTTCTTCTTCTTCTTCTTCTTCTTCTTCTTCTTCTTCTTCTTCTCTTTCTTCTTCTTTTCTTCTTCTTCTCTTCTTTCTTCTCTTTCTTTCTTCTTTCTTCTTTCTTCTCTGTTATTCTGCTGGTATATATATTCTTCGAAACTGATGAAAGACATTTTCCTTTTTCCTGTATTTTCTTCTCTCTGTACATTCTTCTAATTTCCTTCGTCTCCCAATGCCATTTCTGGTATAATCAAACATTCCCTCTTTTACTTATGTTTTCTACAGTTTTACTTACATGTATTCTTCACACACATGCACACACTTGCATACATACATGTGTATCCGTGTGCCGGAAAATGGCGTAAAAACGACTTTATTCTTATATATATATATATATATATATTATATATATAATATATATATATATATATTATAGGAAGATACTCTTATATATATATTTTGTGTTTATTTAGGTATATGTATCCGTTTGTCAGAGGTATATATATATATATCAATTTTGGGCATTAGTTGAAGCATTAAAGAAACTGAAAATATAAGAACTCGGTTGTTTGAGAGAAGAGTTTTCGTTTATGTAGTAAACAACATACATATGCACATGTATATATAACTATAATATAATTATATATATATATATATATATATATATATATATATATATAAATAAAAAAAATAAAAAATATATATAGGGTAAACTATAGACACGTGTTTCGAGGTATCACCTCTCATCAGTATAGTTATACGGTTTTTTAGCAGCTCCTCTGGCTGGGTGAAACCCGAACGAACTTACGCTCGCAAACCACTTACCCACACATCCACAGTCAGTCGCCAAGTATAGCAGCTATAAACAAACAATGTAAACAAAGTGAGATTTGGCCGAGCCGAATACGGTGAACTGCAAATTAAATATTATATTATATATATATATATATATATACTATATATATATATTATAATATATATTATATTATATACAATTAATTGAAAGATATACGGATTTTAACGTTTAGAAAAACGAAACGACGTATGCAAGGTTGTTGATTAAATGAATATAATACTGAGAACAAAAGGAAAGATTCGATACATACAATTGGGCAAATATCATATATATATTATATAATATATATATATATATATATATATATTAATATATATATATGATTTTATATTCTAGTCTAGACGTTTGATAGATTTCTCAGTGTCATTAAGCACCTTCGTAATTCAATATTTATTCTCGGTTAATGTTGCATATATATATACATTAATATATATATATAATATATATAATATATATATATATATATATATATGTGTGTGTGTGTGTGTGGTGTGTGTGTGTGTGTGTGTTTCGAATGTTAATGTCCAGTGTACTTTCCTATTAATGAGTGACTATACACCACACTGAATCTCTTATTGCCAGAGATTAACCCTAAAACACTGTGATCTCAGCTTCTGCTAGAGGTTATGCTGTGTATAAGTGATTCTATTCAGTACTACACAGATAGCACATATACCAAAAAAATCACGAACAATTAGTAGCCACTGTTCCTTCGTGGTTAGCAAACTAGTCTCGAAGATCCATTATTACTGAAACACAAATATCGTAAATTGCCTTTATTTATTTCCTCTTTTCTTCAATCATTCATAAGATTGTTATATCTTTTACTTCATTTAAAAAAATGTTATGACACATGGTTTTTAATACCAGTTTTTTTTTTACTTGCCAGTTTATTGTAATGTCGGTGTGACCTAATGTCGGTATCAGCGAGACAGCGAGGGAATTTATCCCCTTTTCACAAGCGCTAGACCAAGGAGATTATTCTTGCGTCAGAGCTTGATCACCACACTTACTCCTCACTTTATCGCACAGATCCCAGTACTACTCATGCACTGAGTTGACGATGGCTGGTAGCAAATCAGGAACCTTGTAGTTTCTAAGCGGACAGTCTACTGACTGAACTAAATCGACCCATACTATAAAAAGGCCTTACCCTACCATTATCTCCTCACTTTACCGCACAGATCCCAATACTACTCATACACTGAGGTGACGATGGCTGGTAGCAAATCATGAACCTTGTAGTTTCCAAGCGGACGGTCTACCGAATGAGCTAAACAGGTCTATACCAAGAAAAAGACTAACTCTAACCCTACCATAAATTCCTCACTTTACCGCAGAGATCCCTGTACTACTCATACACTGAGTTGACGATGGCTGGTAGCGAATAAGGAACCTTGCAATTTATAAGCGGACGGTCTACCGACTAAGCTAAACCGGCCTATACCAGGAAAACGACTAACCCTAGCCCTACCATAAACTCGTCATTTATCGCACAGATCGCTGTACTACTCATACACTGAGTTGACGATGGCTGGTAGCAAATCAGGAACCTTGTAATTTCTAGGCGGACGGTCTACCGACTGAGCTAAATCGGCTCATACCAGAAAAATGCCGAGCCCTACCATAAACTCCTCACTTTATTGCATAGATCTCCTGTACTACTCATGCACCGAGTTGACGATGGCTGGTAGCAAATCAGGAAACTTGTAGTTTCTAAGCGGACGATCTACCGACCGAGCTAAACCGGCTCATACCAGAAAAATGACCAACACTAACCCTACCATAAACTCCTCACTTTACCGCACAGATCCCAGTACTACTCATACACTGAGTTGACGATGGCTGGTAGCAAATAATGAACCTTGTAGTTTCTAAGCGGACGGTCTACCGACTGAGCTAAACCGGCTCATACCAGAAAAATGCCTAACTCTAACCCTAACAGAAAATCCTCATTTTATCGCACACATATCGTGTACTACTCATGCACTGAGTTGACGATGGCTGGTAGCGAATAAGGAACCTTGTAGTTTCTAAGGTGATGGTCTACTGACTGAGCTAAACCAGCTCATACCAGGAAAACGACTAACCCGAGCCCTACCATAAACTCCTCACTTTACCGCAGAGATCCCTGTACTACTCATACACTAAGTTGACGATGGCTGGTAGCGAATCAGGAACCTTGTAGTTTCTAAGCGGACGGTTTAACGACTGAGCTAAACTGGCTCATACCAGAAAAATGCCTAACTCTAACCCTAACAGAAACTCCTCATTTTCTCGCACACATATCGTGTACTACTCATGCACTGAGTTGACGATGGCTGGTAGCAAATCAGGAAACTTGTAGTTTCTAAGCGGATGGTCTAATGATTGAGCTAAACCGGCTCATACCAGAAGAAAGACGAACCCTAAGCCTACCATAAACTCCTCACTTTACGGCACAGATGCCTGTACTACTCATGCACCGAGTTAACGATGGCTGGTAGCAAATAATGAACCTTGTAGTTTCTAAGCGGACGGTCTACCGACTGAGCTAAACCGGCTCATACAAATAAAAAAAAAGTAGAACAATAGACAGATCTATAAAAAGGAAAGATAGATAAACTGATAAATATGTTGCATGCTGGTTAGAATAGTGTTAATATAAATTGCGTGGTAAATCGATGGTCTTGGGGCGATATATTATTGAAAATATTCGGCCACCGTCGATTGTAAGAATTTAATTTAATGGTTCTTCTAGCAGGAATTTGCCGCAAGAGATCTTTTACACATTTGGAAATTTAGTCTTCACTCTCCTTTTCAAATTCTCTCAACACTGGCATTTTTATGTTCTTATTAAGGTGTATTATGTATTATGTAAGGTGTGTAACTGTTTGAGGCAAAATAAACGTAATTTGAGTTTCAATGTTAACTAAGGTTGCTTGTATTCACTACTCACTAATGCCCTTAGGAAAACCACGATTAGTATTTTCCATCCGGATGTCTCAGTGGAAATATCCATATTCACTAAGTACAACTAATAGGTTGATTGGTTAGTGGGTTGCATTTTATGGCATTTAAACCCTTGTTGGGTTATTTTATGCCGAAGAAAATTTTGTTCTACTATTATCTGCGTTATTCGGACTATTGTCACCATCTTCATTGTTATTTGTACAACGTTTCGGCCGATATACCCTCCGGCTTTCTTCAGGTATTTCTTGTCGGACTCGGGAACCTTCTTGGACTCGGGACCTTCTTTTCGAACTCGGGAACTTTCTTGTCGTATTCACTTCTCACTAATGCCCTTAGGAAAACCACGATTAGTATTTTCCATCCGGATGTCTCAGTGGAAATATCCATATTCACTAAGTACAACTAATAGGTTGATTGGTTAGTGGGTTGAATTTTATGGCATTTAAACCCTTGTTGGGTTATTTTATGCCGAAGAAAATTTTGTTCTACTATTATCTGCGTTATTCGGACTATTGTCACCATCTTCATTGTTATTTGTACAACGTTTCGGCCGATATACCCTCCGGCCTTCTTCAGGTATTTCTTGTCGGACTCGGGAACCTTCTCGGACTCGGGAACCTTCTTTTCGAACTCGGGAACTTTCTTGTCGTAATCGGGAGCCATCACGCAGATAATACTAATCTTCAAGTGTTGCATAGCGCCTTCTTTACCGGCACTAAATCGATATAATGTTGTATACCCTTTCTTACTTCTTTACTTCTTACTTGCTTCTATATCTTGGACATCTATTCTTCTGACCGGCTTTGCTATTCTGATCGTCTATCATCTTGGTCTGGTCTAGCGTCTGGTATTGACTTTGGGATTCTGGTCTGGTCTTCTATGGGGATTTGTCGTTATAAGAAGCCCTGTATCATTGTTAGTTTTTAGTAAACACAAGACTTCGATTTTCTTTTAATGTTACTTTATTCGGTAAATCCCCAACCCAGACATAACATAGCGCGCGTATGCAGAGTTACAGTTTTAGACAGAGCATCATGGCCGACTGCTCTGCCTGACGTCTAACTGCAAACTGGGGACTCTGAAAAAGGTCTCACGTGACTTCACATATTTGGCGGGCTTCTGTAATTTTCCATAGAAGGAGCCGGCGATTGTATGAAAGTGGTCATCCCCTCAGAATTACAGGGGATTGACAATAATCTTATGCAACCGCATAGATTATGTAACACAAGACTCATCTCAAACATTCAGAGAAATTTTGTTCTATTCATTCATTTTTAAACTCATTTTTTTCATTTTTTTAATTATTTTCCTTCAAAATTAGTTCTCTTGCGGCTATCTGTAGAAAAATAACGTCCAATGAAAAACGGTTAAAAACACAACTAACGGTTAACTTTCAAATAAAAAAATAACATAAATCGTCTCCTTAGTAATAATTAAATTTATTAAAATCTATACCCAAGCCAATTTTTTTCAGTTTGCAATTTTAACCACAACAAATTTTCCGAGAATTTATTAACATAAAAAAAACATGGATTATTACACTTTTGGTCATCCATACTTAAGAAACCCACACGTCGCCTGAAATATTGCAATAGAAAGTACGTTTTTTTGTACTTGTTTATTAATTCTGACTAGTATTTTCCTTCATCTGTTTTATTTTATCTAATTTTTTTTCCTTAAGGAAACTGCTAACGGTTAAAATTTAAGTAAAAAAAATAACATAAACCTTGTTCTTAGTAATAATTGTATTCATTCAAATCTATGACCAAGCCAAATTATTCCGTTTTAATTTTGACGACGATTTGCAATTTAAACCATTGTTGTTGTTGTTGTTGTTGTTGTTGTTGGAAACTTTCCGTCCCCTAAGGATGATGGTTAGGGTGTCCAAAAAAAATATCTGCATTTATGCAAGTGGCTGTGCAGGCCTATCCCCGAGTGACAGTCCTTAGCGCACTGACTGCATGCAAACTGTGATACTGTCTGGAGCTGCTGTCTTTTCTCTCTCTTTCTGGCTCTCTTTGCTGTCGAGGCTACTCTCCTCTCTCCCTCATTCCTCTTCGTGCCTTACTTAACGTTAAGGCGCCTTATTAAATATACTATCCATCTCAGTTTTTCAATTCAAAATTTTGTAATTCTTTTCATTCTAAATTTGTCAGTTACTATATATACCAAGACATTTTCCGGAGTATATATTTATTTTTATTTACTTAGGCACCCTGTTTTAAAATGCTCTTCACTTTTAGGAGGTGAGTGGGGAGATTTTTCCGTTTGTCATTTTGATTTTTGATTTGCTCTTCCCTTCGATTTTTTAAAAATCATAGTAGTCATTGGTTTTTAATTGGTAGTTATTTTCGTGTCTACATTTTGATATAAGTTTTGATCATTTGTTGAGTAATTTGTTCTTTTCAGGCAATGTTTTTACTTGGTTAAGTAAATATTTATTCTGATGTCTACGTTTTGATATAAGTTCTGATCATTTGTTAAGTAATTTTTTTCTTTTCCGAGAATGTTTTAGTTGGTTAAATAAATATTTATTCTGGTGTCTACGTTTTGATATAAGTTCTGATCATTTGTTGAGTAATTTGTTATTTTCATGGCTAATTTTCTTTTACACAAAGCTTTCGGGCTAGGTTGTTGTATGCTGTTTTCCTTATTTTCCAGGTTATTTCAGGTTTGTTTTGGTTTGGGTTTTAGTGATAGAATGTTTGTATGTGTATAGAAACATCCATAAATAAGTACACCTTTTATTTTTATTATTTTTTTTTGTAAAGAATAAATATTCTTGTAAACTAAATTATACTTATCTTTGTCTTTCTATTAGTCGCTTTGTGACTGAATTTCTTTCTCAGACATTTTATTGTATTGGAAATTATCAACTACGCAAATACTCAAAATATCCAGAATAATAAACATTCTTCTTGAAAAACGTCAGACAATTTATTGTGTCGACATAGATAGTTGGACAAAGAAAGAAATACTTCTCGAAAATGTATAGAAAAATACAAATTCTTCTCGAAACAAAAGACGTGTATTGTTTTTTTTTTTATTTACTATAAAAAGGAAATACTTATGAAAACTTATGTAGCAAATGAGAGGACATCGTCAAGTGTTCAGTATATATGGATACAAATGTACACATTAAAACCACCAGCCAATAATAATAATAATAATAATAATAATAATAATAATAATAAGAAGAAGAAGAAGAAGAAGAAGAAGAAGAAGAAAGTAAAATCGTTGGGTGGCCTAAAGTTGGTATCAGCCAATCAGCAAAGGAGTCTATCCCCTTTGCACTAGCGCTAGACCAAGGAGATGTTTTTTTTCCGTCGGAGGTGAGGCGCCTCACCTACCATCAGCTCCTTACTTTACCGCACAGATCACTGAGCTACTCATACGCTGAGTTGGCGAGGACCGGTTTCGAGCTAGGAACCTTGTGGTTTCTAGGGTTAGCTCTTCAATAATAATAATAATAATAATAATAATAATAATAATAATAATAATAATGATAATTTTTATTTTTTATTTTTTGGACCTTGCCAGAGAACTGAAAAAGTTATGGAATATGAAAGTGAAAGTTATACCAATTGTATTTGATGGACTTGGAACGGTCCCAAAAGGATTGGAAAAGGGTTTGGAAAGTTTGGAAATCAGAGGGAGAATTGAAACCATTCAGAACACTGCACTGCTGCAATCTGCCAGAATACTCAGAAGAGTCCTGGAGACCTGAGGAGACTTGCTGTCACTCAGACTCCAGTGAAAGAGCATCAGCTAAAAATGATGATGAAAACTCAAAAGGAGTAAATAATAATAATAATAATAATAATAATAATAATAATAATAATAATAATAAGAAGAAGAAGAAGAAGAAGAAGAAGAAGAAGAAAGTCGTCAGGTGTCCTAAAGTCGGTAATAGCCAATCAACGCTAGACCAAGGAGATGGTTTTTGTGTATGAGGTGGGGCGCCTCACCTACCATCAGCTCCTTACTTTACCGCACAGCTCACTATGCTACTCATAGGCTGAGTTGGTGAGGGCCGCTTTCGAACTAGGAAACTTGTGCTTTCTAGGGTTAGCTCGTCAATAATAATAATAATAATAATTAATAATAATAATAATAATAATAATAATAATGACGATGTCTCCTCAGGTTTCCAGTGAAAGACCATCAGCTAATGCTGATATGAAAACTCAAAAGGAGTAAATAATAATAATAATAATAGCCGTTGCACCGGCGGTGAACTTTATTTTCAATATTTCGCCTTTATTGTATTTGATTGATTGGATCGTATTATTGATCACTAGCCGATAGGCAATCATATTTCAATAGAAATTTAATTAGAGCCTAAAATTAACAAGCAAAGGCGATTGACAATCTCAAGTGTTCTTCTCAATTCACTTCCTTACAGCACCCCCCCTCTTTCCCTAAATGTTGAAATAAATTCTGAATGAAAAATAGTTGCCAGTTCTTAGACGAAGCCAACACTTATCTCTCTCTCGTCTCTCCCTACTCGTGATTCCAACGAGTTCTGGGGTAGAGAAAAGGAGGGGAGGGAGAGGAAAAGATAAACGTACTAAATGAGTGGGAGTGGGGAGAGAAAAGTTTTCTTGAAATTACGCTGCCTGTCCGCAGGTGTATTAAATTTTCGGTATTCTGGTGAAAGAAGAAATTTCCCTGAAGATCGTTATTATTATTATTATTATTATTATTATTGTGTGTTGCATTTCAACTATTTAATTAAAAGTGTAAACAATGTTCGATTCTATTCGTACACAATCAAGATTGTCTTCGTTTTGGTTGTTTGTTTGGTGATTTTCTTTTCTATCTTGTTCTGTATTCTTTTAGATTTCAATCTATTATTATATTTAATTCCTGTCTTCCTTAAGTGTACGACCGTTATCATCTCGCAACACCCTCTAGTTACAAATGAGACCGTCCAAATCGGCCAAGATGCGAATGCAAAAATGTAAATCCTGATTATCTGATGTTGCTATCCATCGAATTATTATCTATTTATTAATTACTCGTCCTTCTCTTAATTGTCGATGACCCGGTTTACCACTTTAAGGGAAGACAGGTATAATCTATGTTCAATATAAGCCCCACCTCGTATTTTTCTAGGTTATAAATTACATAAAACCATTACCAAATAAGCAATACAGGAAACTCAGGCTTCAGAAATGGAGAGAAGAAAAATTCCAGGAACAGTAATATAACATACAACAACTGATTCACAAATACTGATAGTGATCTCATACTTGAATTTAGTCTCGAATCAATAGATATTCCGAGAATATACATCATTTTCTGATTATATATAATGATAATACGTCTCTGTATAAAATGGTGGCACATGACAAAATAATAACAATAAACCATTCAGATAATATCATCTTGGAATAGACAGATCTTTCAGCGGGATTATAAGTCAAATCTTACACCCGCAGAATACCCAAAATAATACGGACTACACTAGATGCGAGATTCACCAGAAAAACTGTCAAAAAGTACTGATTTTCTAATGCTCTGTAATTCTCAAAATACTTTTCGTACTCTTCTTATCTATCTCTACTTACCGATACTTTCGTCTATCTTCTATAAGTATTGTGTATCTATCACACCTCCCTCCCCCGCGTATTATCTTGCAACCACTCTCTGGTTACATACATAATCCCGCACCTCCGAATCGAAATCATCCAAATATCAAAATGCGCAAAAGAGATGGTAACGCAAGAAGAGAATAACTGTAGTACTAATGTCTCTCTTATATCTCCATTCGAAAGAATATTCTTATGCGTCAACTATCACATACGCTCACGATATACCTAGTTGTACAACCTGGCAACTATATCTATGGGCAAACCACATACATCGTGAGTTAAAGATGGACCATCGAAATCACTCCAATGTAAGAGAATGGAACTCAAGAAATGTAGAATACTAATTATCTAATGAGAGTGTGCATCATATCACAGTCGAAATTTTTATCTAATTGTTATATAATCGCCATTGCTCCTCTTTCCTTTCTGTTAATTTCTAGTGCTTCTGATATTGTATACAACCAATCTATTGAAATGCAATGATTGCCTAGGTCGGCTTATGTGTATTAATCTTTCTGAGCTAAAACAACTCATCCTGGATCCAATCAATGATTAAATACAATAATCAAGAAGAGGCCGTCCGAAAATCAGAGTCTCTAATGAGTAGAATTAAATGCTCACACGAACTCGGTAAATCGCACACTCGGATGTCAATATTTCTGATGTGACATTATATCGCATTATCCCGGAGAGTTCGTTATCCAATATATACTAGAACTTAGCTGCCTTCAACATTAGATGTGTGCTCACTGTATCCGTAACTATGACAATCTTCTGCAGGGCAACCACTCGTCGATAGTAGTAATATAATATAATGATATAGTACCGTCTCATTAATTCAGTGATTTCCTAATTATTTGTGGAGTGAATTTGTGTCGAAAACAATGAGTAAATCCTGATAAACTCCTAGGATAGTGCGACTCATATGCGCATCCGCCAATATGTCTCTGAATAAGTCTATTAATTGGCACATATCTACCTTCAACTCTTAATTGTAGACGACTGTTTATCATCTTGGCGTAGCGACCACACTTACTGAGCAGTGCACAAAATGCTAAACACGTAAGATCCCATATAGTCGAGTGCGTCTAGATCTAGATGGTCGACCACCAGCCTATAAACAAATAAATAAAACCAATCCTCCTGTTTACTGGCAGTACGCTGAGTTAGTGCGTCTTATATACCAATACCTGTAATCTCGATCACTCACTGTATCGTGATTAATCATTCTTCGTCTTCCTCATATTGTCCTCATCTCTTTGCTACCAGGTATTATCTTGACTATATACACATCTCTCGGTAAAATATATAGATGGACTCTCATAAATCATGATTGTCAAAATGAAATGCAAAATGTTAAATCCTGATTTATCTTACTCTTTGACTTCATCATCATATTTCCCTAGTCGTCTCTATTCCACTTGCGTAGTCTGTAATCTTATTATCAGTCATATAGATACTCCTTCTAGGCTCTTCCTAATGTCCTCTTTCTCGTATAATTATTTCTACGCAGACCATATTGCATCATTTCTGACAAAACGCCTCATAGGAAATTCATGAACGTTTTTCAAATTCTATTCCATCCTATGTATAACCTGAACAACATTATAAATCGATAACTCCCTTTCCATTACTCGCTCTTGGTGAACCGTCCAAGTTCTTCATCAGAATACTAGTGATTTCAACGTGGTTTCACATTCTCTCTAGTATATCCGAGAGAATTAACATGGTTACACACTTCCTTGTCAAGATTCAACAAAAGAGAGTAAAAAAAGTGAATTGAGTTCATAAGATAAATAAACCTTGCTTTACATCTTAATGTTATTTAATTTACATAATAAATGTAATAAGAATTCATGTTAGAGAAGAGTCACATCTACACTCTACACTAGAATACTCCACGCATATTGCTCTTATAATCTCTAGAACACCGTTCTCCCTTCTCACATGTATCTCAGCGTATGATGCGATCTAAGAACTCATATTCTCTTAATTAAATCGTTGATATCTGTGCATATCGAAGTATAAGCTAATCTGACGCTGCTATACATACTGGTATCTAGATGCGTGGACAACCATCAACTCTCTCGTAATCGAGAAGATAAGAAAAACACAACTACTTAACTACATCCCTCGGCACATAGAGGATACTGCAAGAGTAGATGAGAGTGAGAGATCTGAATTGTAACTCGTTGTGTGCTATGATTGGCTGATACCAACTTTAGGCACCAACGATTTTACTTTCTTCTTCTTCTTCTTCTTCTTCTGCTTCTTCTATTTTTATTATTATTATATTATTATTATTATTATTATTGCTGGTGGTTTTAATGTGTACATTTGTTATCCATATATACCTAACACTGGACGATTCCTCTTCATTTGCTACATAAGTTTCATAAGTATTTCCTTTATAGTAAATAAAAAAAAAACAATACACGTCTTTTGTTTCGAGAAGAATTTGTATTTTTCTATACATTTCAGAAAGTATTCTTTCTTGTCAACATCTATGTCGACACAATTAAAATTGTCTCACGTTTTTCAAGAAGAATGTTATTATTCTGGCATATTTTGATTTGCGTAGTTGTAATTTCCAATTACAATAAAAATGCTGAAGAAAGAAATCAGTCAACAAAGCGACTAATAGAAAGACAAAGATAAGTATAATAGTTTACAAGAATATTTATCTTTACCAAAAAAAAATAATAAAAATAAAAGTGTACTTATTTTATGATGTTTTTACCACATACAAACATCTATCACTAAAACCCCAAAACCAAACAAACCTGAAATACCTGGAAAATAAGGAAAACAGGCATACAACAAAACCTAGCCCGAAAGGCTTTTGTGCTAAAAGAAAATTAGCCCATAAAATAACAAATACTCAAAATGATCAGAACTTATATCAAAAAACTAGACACCAGAATAAATATATAACCCAACTAAAACATTCTCGGAAAAGAAAAAAATTACTTAACAAAGATCAGAACTTATATCAAAACGTAGACATCAGAATAAATATTACTTAACCAAGTAAAAACATTGCCTGAAAAGAACAATTACTTCAACATGATCAAAACTTATATAAAATGTAGACACGAAAATAACTACCAATTTAAAAAACCAATGACTACTATTTTTTGATTTTAAAAAATCGAAGGGAAAGAGGCAAATCAAAAATCAAAATGACAACGGAAAAAAATCTCCCCCACTCACCTCCTAAAAGGGAAGAGCATTTAAAACAGGGTGCCTAAGTAAATAAAAATAAATAATACTCCTGAAATGTGCTTGGATATATATAGTAAACCTACAAATTTTAGAATGAAAAGAATTACAAAATTTTGAATTGAAAAACTGAGATGAGTAGTATATTTAAGAAGGCGCCTTAAAACGTTAAGTTAAGCACGAAGAGGAATGAGGAAGAGGAAGAGTAGCCTCGGACAGCAAAAGAAGCCAGAAGAGAAGAAAAGACAGCAGCTCCAGACAGTATCACAGTTTGCATGCATCAGTGCGCTAAGGACTGTCACTCGGGGATAGCCTTGCACAGCCACTTGCTAAATGCCAGATATTTTTTTTTGACACCCTAACCATCATCCTATAGGCGGACGGAAAGTTTCCAACAACAACAACAACAAACAACAACAACAATGTTTAAATTGCCAAATCGTCGTCAAAATTAAAAACGGAATAATTTGGCTGGTTCATAATTTAATTGAATACAATTATTTACTAAGAAACAAGGTTATGTTATTTGTTTACTTAAATTTTAAACCGTTAGCAGTTTCCTTAAGGAAAAAAAATTTAGATAAAATAAAAACAGATGAAGGAAAATACTAAGTCAGAATAATAAACAAGTACAAAAAAACGTTACTTTCTATTGCAATATTTCAGGCGACGTGTGGTTTCTATAAGTAATGGATGACCAAAGTATAATCCATGTTTTTTTATGTTAATAAATCTCGGAAAAATTCGTGTGGTTAAAATTGCAAACTGAAAAAATGGCTTGGTATAGATTTTAATAAATTAATTATTACTAAGGGACGATTTATGTTATTTTTTATTGAAGTTAACCTTAGTTGTGTTTTTTAACCGTTTTTCATTGGGACGTATTTCTACAATAGCCGCAAGAGAACTAATTTGAAGGAAAATAATTAAAAAAAATGAAAAAAAATGAGTTTAAAAAATGAATGAATAGAACAAAAATTCTCTGAATGTTGAGAATGAGTCTTGTGTACATAATCTATGCGGTTGCATAAGATTTTGTCAATCCCCTTAATTCTGAGGGATGACCACTTTCATTACCAATCGCCGGGCTCCTTTCTATGGAAATTACAGAAGCCGCCAAATATGTGAAGTCACCTTGAGACCTTTTTCAGAGTCCCCAGTTTGCAGTAGGACTCAGGCAGACGTCGGCCATTGATGCTCTGTCTAAAACTGTTTAACCTGCATACGCGCGCTATTTATGTCTGGGTGGATTACGAATAAAGTAACATTAAAAGAAAAATCGAAGTTCTTGTGTTTACTAAAAACTAACAA
>CM042169.1:70450195-70490195 GCA_023376005.1 Doryteuthis pealeii
TATTTCTCTTTCTCCCTCCTCTCTGTCTCTTTCTCTCTCTCTCTCTCTCTCTCTCTCTCTCTCTCTATATATATAATATAATATATATATATATATATATATATTGTCTTTGTGAAGTCGTATACTCCTTTGTGGGTATATCTGGTGAGTCTAATTCTTAGTGAGAAATATATCATATTTGTATATATGTATTTTATATCTACCTATAATATTTATTTTGGAGGATTTTGTGTGAAGCATGGGCTGTGAAATGAATAAGAAAATCAGTTGGTGTCTAAGTTTCATTTATTTCATGTTATATTTCAACCTGTAAGTTTCCCGGTACTTGTCAAGTTAAATCTAGACTGAGTATATATTTAACTTGACAATATATATATATATATATATATATATAT
This sequence comes from Doryteuthis pealeii, assembly GCA_023376005.1. Taxonomy (NCBI): domain Eukaryota; kingdom Metazoa; phylum Mollusca; class Cephalopoda; order Myopsida; family Loliginidae; genus Doryteuthis; species Doryteuthis pealeii. The sequence goes on from CM042169.1 coordinate 70,450,591, forward strand.
ATGAAGTGAATAAACAATGTGTTTGAAATAGCGAAGGCCGAACATTTTGGGGAGATTATGTGTTTAATTAAAGTCATATATAATTTGTTAATTAATTAATTATAATTAAATGAATTAGGCGTGCATATCGGTTTAAATGTAAAGCGTAAACAAATTAGGTATGAATTTAATTAAGCACATAATCTCCCAAAAATATATAGTCATCCACAGACACGTGTTTCGACTTATCAATCTTTATCAGTGTGGCTAGGTATTTGTGTGCTACCTACAGCCGAGATAGAAACCGGATCGATTCAGCAGCAGTCAGACAGCTTACCGCTCGACTATCGTCACCCTCAGAATACGAAATGGATTTTAACAGTTTTAATATACACATCTGTATATATGTAAAGGCTGGCATAGAATGCTCAATCCCTTTTATAGAAGAGCTATATATATATATATATATATATATATATATTATATATATATATATGTGTGTGTGTGTGTGTGTGTGGTGTGTGTGTGTTATAGGTGATATAACCTATGTACATAAATTGAATGCACCGACGACTACTATAAGTAGCAGGAACAATTGTGACTTGAGACGAACCAACGCGAGTCAGCTCGCAACTGTATGGTCGGACGCAATCTCCACTTACTTCTCTGTAATTTCCACTCCTTTTTCTTCAATACATTTGTATCCATTGTTACCAGTCGTTTGTCTTATTTTTTTACCCTTAAAAAGCCACAACAATATAAGTGTGTCCAGGGGTGCCTTTATATATATATGTGTGTTATGTGTGTGTGTGTGTGTGTGTTTGTGTGTGTGTGTGTGTGTGTGTATGCAAAAAAAAATTACATGTGTAATATTATTTTGCTTTTTTGCTTATGCTCATTATGTTACTTTTTCGACTTAGACAAAAATGTGACCTTAATAATCGGTTTAATGAATTTTAATTCATTTTTGAAATGAAAAGCAGACGATATTTTGTCAGATCCTACCTTTTTCCTAACCCAATCATCTAGCGAGAGCTTAACGGGTGACCCAACGGTCACTTTTTGTCTATAGTATATATATATATATAATATATATATATATATATATATGTTTTTTGTTCTTTCTTTTTGTCTTTTTTTTTATACGCATGTATTGCCTTCGAATTTTATTATTATAACATACTTAACAATCTTCAAGCCAAATTACAATTACTTTATAGATATATATATATTATATATATAATATATATAATATGAATGAATAAATGGATACCACGATGTTGATATAAATCTAAATCAACATAATGGTATTCATTATTCATAATTCTATATATGTAAAAAATATACACAAATCTTTATATGTAAATCTCAATTTTGGTTGAATCCTATCAAGGAAACACTTAATATCATCCACCTATATAATATATTATATATATAATATATATATATATATATATAAAGTTAAACTAATTAGTTATACTAGCAAATATAAGCAGCCTCCGGGTGCAAGTATTTAAGTTTTAATATAATTAAATATCATATTAAATTAGAAAGGCTAATGAAACTGAATAAGAATGCAGATAAAAAGATTTGGAAACAGAGGGGATATGTTGAAAAATAGAACAACTTTGAAACTAACTCTTCCATCATTTTCCACTACTCCGTCTTTCATTGTAAATTTTCCTAATTTAACTATTTAGTGAAAATAGGAAGTAAAGAAAATTTACAGTTATTTCTTCTTGTTAATGGTTCTTTTAAGATTTATCGCCGGGATTTTTGCTCATATTCACTAAAATAAAACCAAACAATTAGAAATCAATAATACTAAGCACAATATTTATTAAAAATCAAATTTTTAAGATCAATATGCAAATTAGCCTTCCCATTCACACTGTTAAACGCTATTTTGTGTATATTATAACTACAATTACATGTTATTAGTATGTAGATATGGTCAACAGTCTTAATGGTGTAAAACAATTTTTTAATAATTGAGTTTAAATGAAAATAATATCGTGGAGAATGTGATGTAAATAACTAAGGGAATTGTGACTTGTATAGTAATATAGTTTCGGTTACAGACAGGCAAACTCACAATCTCCATTATAATAAAATATGGTGGCCTGATATATTTACATGAGTGAATTTCCTCTCTTAAAAGTGGGTGTATAGATGGTACGGGTGTACGTACTTTGACTGAGGGCAAATCAGTGAAATTTTGATTTCGGCTTGATGCAGTCTGCCTTATCTTACATTAAGGTCCAAGTTGTATACGACAACTTCACTTCGTCACCAAAATAATTATGCGTAGGGCGCAAATTCTTGCTAGTTAGTTTAATATAGTAAGTCGTCAGCCAGACAGCAAGGGAGTCTATTCCCTTTTCACTATCGACAGACCAAAAAGATTATGTAGCGTCTGAGGTGGAGCGCTACACTTATCATCAGCTCCTTACTTTATCGCCCAGATCCCTGTACTATTCATACGCTGAGTTGGCGAGGGCCGGTATCGATCCAAGAACGTTGTGGTTCCAAAGCGGACCCCCTACCGACAAAAATTATGAGTTTAATTTATTTTCATCTAAATGTTTTATTAAATCAATTTTTTATCGTATCACACGGGGTATATCAGTTCGAATTATGCAAGAACATAAACAATATGTCTACTTCATATCGATCTGCGTCTTTAGAAATTTCCAGTTCACAAATGGCGAATGACGAAGCGCCAAAGGGTTAAAAGAGTTTAACAGCCGGAAGTAGTTCTGCAATAATGGATAAAATACTGAAGCATGCCGGGAACAACTTCAAGGCATCGATAAGATTCAACGTTCTGCGATCAGGCCGGTGCATATCAAAGCTGAAATAATTTGTCACTGCCGTTTTGGAAGAAGAAGAAGAAAGAAGATTCGGAAAACCAAGGAAGAAGAAGAAGAAGAAGAAGAAGAAGAAGAAGAAGAAGAAATACCAAGAAAGAAGAAGAAGAAGAAGAAGAAGAAGAGAATTAGAAGAAGAAGAAGAAGAAGAAGAATAAGAAGAAGAAAGAAGAAGAGAAGAAAAGAAATACCAAGGAAAGAAGAAGAAGAAGAAGAAGAAGAAGAAGAAAAGAAGAAGAGAAGAAGAAGAGAAGAAGAGAAGAAGAAATACCAAGGAAAGAAGAAGAAGAAGAAGAAGAAGAAGAAGAAAAAGAAGAAGAAGAAGAAGAAGATACCAAGAAAGAAGAAAAAGAAGAAAAGAGAAGAAGAGAAGAAGAGGAAGAAGAAGAAGAAGAAGGAAATACCCAAGTAAAAAGAAGAAGAAGAAGAAGAATAAGAAGAAGAGAAATACAAGGAAAGAAGAAGAAGAAGAAGAAGAAGGAAGAAGAAAGAAGAAGATAGAAAGAAGAAGAAGAAGAAGAAGAAGAAGAAGAAGAGAAGAAGTAGAAGAAGAAGAAAATACAAGAAGAAAGAAAAAAGAAGAAGAAGAAGAAGATCATTCGAAAAATTGATAGCTTTCTTCTTCTTCTTCTTACTTCTTCTTCTTCTTCTCTTTCCTTCTATTTCTTCGCTATCTCTTCTTATTTCTTCTTCTTTCTTCTTCTTCTTCTTCTTCTTCTTCCTTGTATTTCTTCTTCTTCTTCTTCTTCTTCTTCTTCTTCTTCTTCTTCTTCTTCTTCTTTCCTCGTATTTCTTCTTCTTCTTCTTCTTCTTCTTCTTCTTCTTCTTTCCTTGGTATTTCTTCTTCTTCTTCTTTCTTCTTCTTCTTCTTCTCTTCTTCTTCTTCTTCCTTCTTCTTCTTCTTCTTCTTCTTCTTCTTCCTTGGTATTTCTTCTTCTTCTTTCTTCTTCTTCTTCTTCTTCTTCTTCTTCTTCTTCTTCTTCTTCTTCTTCTTCTTCTTCTTTCTTTCTTTCTTTCTGTCTTTCGTCCCTTTGTTATTCTGCTGTATATTTATTCTTCGAAACTGATGAAAAGACATTTTCCTTTTTCCTGTATTTTCTTCTCTCTGTACATTCTAATTTCCTTCGTCACCCAGTACCATTTTTGATATAATCAAACATTCCCTCTTTACTTATGTTTTCTACAGTTTACTTACATGTATTCTTCACCACACATGCACACACTTGCATACATACACGTGTATCGGTGTGCGAAAATGCCGTAAAAAACGACTTTATTCGCGTATACACACACACACACATGATATATATTATATATATATATATTATATATGTGAGTGTATATATATATATATATATATTGTAAATTTGTGTTATTTATGTATATGTATCCGTTTATTGGAGTATATATATCTAGTTTGGGCATTAGTGTGAAGCATTAAAGAAACTGAAAATATAAGAAACTCGGTTGTTTGAGAGTTTCGTTTCGTTTATATAGTAAACAACACACACACACATATATACATATATATATACATGATATATAACTATATATATATATATATATATATATAATATAATATATATATAATTAAAAGAAAAAATCTTTTCAAATGCCTTTAATGTAATAAAGAATTCTCATTAGCATCTGATGATCGGGAGAATTAGACAATTTGTCTATGCTCTCTGAAATAGACTATAATGCTAAATCTCTAAGTTTTTTATTTCTTTACTTATATATATATATTATATATTATATATATATATATATATATATACAATTCATTGAAAGATATACGGATTTTTATGTATAGAAAACAAACGACGTATACGAGGTTGTTGATAAATGGATATAATTACTGAGAGAAAGAAAGATTCGATACATACAATGAGCAAATATCAATATATATATATATATATATATTATATATATATATATAATATGATTTTATATCTAAGTCTAGACATTCGATAGATTCTCAAGTGTCATTAAGCACCTTCGTAATTCAATATTTATTCTCGGTTAATGTTGCACATAATATATATATATATATATATATTATATATATATATATATAATGGTGTGTGGTGTGTTGTGTGTGTGTGTGTGTGTGTGTGTGTGTGTTTTGAATGTTAATGTCCAGTGTTTTTTCATATTAATGAGTGACTATACACCACACTGAATCTCTTATTGCCAGAGATTAACCCTAAAACACTGTGATCACAGCTTCTGCTAGAGGTTATGCTGTGTATAAGTGATTCTATTCAGTACTGCACAGATAGCACACATTACCAAAAAAATCACTAACAATTTAGTAGCCACTGTTCCTTCGTGGTTAGCAAAACTAGTCTCGAAGATCATTATTACTGAATCACAAATATGTAAAATTGCCTTTATTTATTTCACTTTTCTTCAATCATTCATAAGATTGTTATATCTTTTACTTCATTTAAAAAAATGTTATGACACATGGTTTTTAATACCAGTTTTTTTTTTTACTTGCCAGTTTATTGTAATGTCGGTGTGACCTAATGTCGGTATCAGCCAGACTGCGAGGGAGTGTATCCCCTTTTCACAAGCGCTAGAACAAGGAGTTTATTTTTGCATCAGAGCTTGATCACCACACTTACTCCTCAGTTTATCGCACAGATCCCAGTACTACTCATGCACTGTGTTGACGATGGCTGGTAGCAAATCAGGAACCTTGTAGTCACTAAGCGGACGGTCTACCGACTGAGCTAAACCAGCACATACCAGGAAAACCACTAACCCTAAACCTTCCATAAACTCATCACTTTACCGCACAGATCCCTGTACTACTCATGCACTGAGTTGACGATGGTTGGTAGCAAATCAGGAACCTTGTAGTTTCTAAGCGGACGGTCTACCGACTGAGCTAAACCGGCTTATACCAAGAAAAAGACTAACTCTAACCCTACCACAAATTCCTCACTTTACCGCACAGATCCAAATACTACTCATACACTGAGTTTACGATGGCTGGTAGCAAATCAGGAACCTTGCAATTTATAAGCGGACGGTCTACCGACTAAGCTAAACCGGATCATACCAGAAAATGACTAACCCTAACCCTACCATAAACTCCTTACATTATCGCACAGATATCCTGTACTACTCATATACTGAGTTGACAATGGCTGGTAGCGAATCAGGAACCTTGTAGTTTCTAGGCGGACGGTCTACCGATGGATCTAAACCGGCTTATACCAAGAAAAAGACTAACTCTAACCCTACCACAAATTCCTCACTTTACCGCACAGATCCAAATACTACTCATACACTGAGTTGACGATGGCTGGTAGCAAATCAGGAACCTTGTAGTTTCTAAGCGGACGGTCTACCGACTGAGCTAAACCGGCTCATACCAGAAAAATTCCTAACTCTAACCCTAACAGAAACTCCTCATTTTATCGCACAGATTCCTATACTACTCATACACTGAGTTGTCGATGGCAGGTAGCGAATCAGGAACCTTGTAGTTTCTGAGCGGACGGTCTACCGACTGAGCTAAACCGGCTAATACAAATAAAAAAAAGTAGAACAATAGACAGATCTATAAAAAGGAAAGATAGATAAACTGATAAATATGTTGCATGCTGGTTAGAATAGTGTTAATATAAATTGCGTGGTAAATCGATGGTCTTGGGGCGATATATTATTGAAAATATTCGGCCACCGTCGATTGTAAGAATTTAATTTAATGGTTCTTCTAGCAGGAATTTGCCGCAAGAGATCTTTTACACATTTGGAAATTTAGTCTTCACTCTCCTTTTCAAATTCTCTCAACACTGGCATTTTTATGTTCTTATTAAGGTGTATTATGTATTATGTAAGGTGTGTAACTGTTCGAGGCAAAATAAACGTAATTTGAGTTTCAATGTTAACTAAGGTTGCTTGTATTCACTATTCACTAATGCCCTTAGGAAAACCACGATTAGTATTTTCCATCCGGATGTCTCAGTGGAAATATCCATATTCACTAAGTACAACTAATAGGTTGATTGGTTAGTGGGTTGAATTTTATGGCATTTAAACCCTTGTTGGGTTATTTTAAGCCGAAGAAAATTTTGTTCTACTATTATCTGCGTTATTCGGACTATTGTCACCATCTTCATTGTTATTTGTACAACATTTCGGCCGATATACCCTCCGGCCTTCTTCAGGTATTTCTTGTCGGACTCGGGAACCTTCTTGGACTCGGGAACCTTCTTTTCGAACTCGGGAACTTTCTTGTCGTATTCACTTCTCACTAATGCCCTTAGGAAAACCACGATTAGTATTTTCCATCCGGATGTCTCTGTGGAAATATCCATATTCACTAAGTACAACTAATAGGTTGATTGGTTAGTGGGTTGGATTTTATGGCATTTAAACCCTTGTTGGGTTATTTTATGCCGAAGAAAATTTTGTTCTAGTATTATCTGCATTATTCGGACTATTGTCACCATCTTCATTGTTATTTGTACAACGTTTCGGCCGATATACCCTCCGGCCCTTTTCAGGTATTTCTTGTCGGACTCGGGAAGCTTCTCGGACTCGGGAACCTTCTTTTCGAACTCGGGAACTTTCTTGTATTCGGGAGCCATCACGCAGATAATACTAATCTTCAAGTGTTGCATAGCGCCTTCTTTACCGTCACCAAATCGATATAATGTTGTATACCCTTTCTTACTTCTTTACTTCTTACTTGCTTCTATATCTTGGACATCTATTCTTCTGACCGGCTTTGCTATTCTGATCGTCTATCATCTTGGTCTGGTCTAGCGTCTGGTATTGACTTTGGGATTCTGGTCTGGTCTTCTATGGGGATTTCTCGTTATCAGAAGCCCTGTGTCATTGTTAGTTTCTAGTAAACACAAGACTTCGATTTTCTTTTAATGTTACTTTATTCGGTAAATCCCCAACCCAGACATAACATAGCGCGCGTATGCAGAGTTACAGTTTTAGACAGAGCATCATGGCCGACTGCTCTGCCTGACGTCTAACTGCCAACTGGGGACTCTGAAAAAGGTCCCACGTGACTTCACATATTTGGTGGGCTTCTGTAATTTTCCATAGAAGGACCCAGCGATGGTATGAAAGTGGTCATCCCCTCAGAATTACAGGGGATTGACAATAATCTTATGCAACCGCATAGATTATGTAACACAAGCCTCATCTCAAACATCCAGAGAAATTTTGTTCTATTCATTCATTTTTAATCTCATCTTTTCCATTTTTTTAATTATTTTCCTTCAAAATTAGTTCTCTTGCGGCTATCTGTAGAAAAATAACGTCCAATGAAAAACGGTTAAAAACACAACTAACGGTTAACTTTCAAATAAAAAAATAACATAAATCGAGACGATGTTATTAGTAATAATTAAATTTATTAAAATCTATAACCAAGCCAATTTTTTTCAGTTTGCAATTTTAACCACAACAAATTTTCCGAGAATTTATTAACATAAAAAAAACATGGATTATTACACTTTTGGTCATCCATACTTAAGAAACGCGCACGTCGCCTGAAATATTGCAATAGAAAGTACGTTTTTTTGTACTTGTTTATTAATTCTGACTAGTCTTTTCCTTCGTCTGTTTTATTTTATCTAATTTTTTTTTCTTAAGGAAACTGCTAACGGTTAAAATTTAAGTAAAAAAAAATAACATAAAACTTGTTCTTAGTAATAATTGTATTCATTCAAATCTATGACCAAGCCAAATTATTCCGTTTTAATTTTGACGACGATTTGCAATTTAAACCATTGTTGTTGTTGTTGTTGTTGTTGTTGTTGTTGGAAACTTTCCGTCCCCTAAGGATGATGGTTAGGGTGTCAAAAAAAAATATCTGCATTTATGCAAGTGGCTGTGCAGGCCTATCCCCGAGTGACAGTCCTTAGCGCACTGACTGCATGCAAACTGTGATACTGTCTGGAGCTGCTGTCTTTTCTCTCTCTTTCTGGCTCTCTTTGTTGTCGAGGCTACTCTCCTCTCCCCCTCATTCCTCTTCGTGCGTTACTTAACGTTAAGGCGCCTTATTAAATATACTATCCATCTCAGTTTTTCAATTCAAAATTTTGTCATTCTTTTCATTCTAAATTTGTCAGTTACTATATATACCAAGACATTTTCCGGAGTATATATTTATTTTTATTTACTTCGGCACCCTGTTTTAAAATGCTCTTCACTTTTAGGAGGTGAGTGGGGAGGTTTTTCCGTTTGTCATTTTGATTTTTGATTTGCTCTTCCCTTCGATTTTTTAAAAATCATAGTAGTCATTGGTTTTTAATTGGTAGTTATTTTCGTGTCTACATTTTGATATAAGTTCTGATCATTTGTTGAGTAATTTGTTCTTTTCAGGCAATGTTTTTACTTGGTTAAGTAAATATTTATTCTGATGTCTACGTTTTGATATAAGTTCTGATCATTTGTTAAGTAATTTTTTTTCTTTTCCGAGAATGTTTTAGTTGGTTAAGTAAATATTTATTCTGGTGTCTACATTTTCATATAAGTTCTGATCATTTGTTAAGTAATTTTTTTCTTTTCCGAGAATGTTTTAGTTGGTTAAATAAATATTTATTCTGGTGTCTACGTTTTGATATAAGTTCTGATCATTTGTTGAGTAATTTGTTATTTTCATGGCTAATTTTTTTTTACACAAAGCTTTCGGGCTAGGTTGTTGTATGCTGTTTTCCTTATTTTCCAGGTTATTTCAGGTTTGGGTTTTAGTGATAGAATGTTTGTATGTGTATAGAAACACCCATAAATAAGTACACCTTTTATTTTTATTATTTTTTTTTTAAAGAATAAATATTCTTGTAAACTAAATTATACTTATCTTTGTCTTTCTATTAGTCGCTTCGTGACTGAATTTCTTTCTCAGACATTTTATTGTATTGGAAATTATCAACTACGCAAATACTCAAAATATCCAGAATAATAAACATTCTTCTTGAAAAACGTTAGACAATTTATTGTGTCGACATAGATAGTTGGACAAAGAAAGAAATACTTCTCGAAAATGTATAGAAAAATACAAATTCTTCTCGAAACAAAAGACGTGTATTGTTTTTTTTATTTGCTACAAAAAGGAAATACTTATGAAAACTTATGTAGCAACTGAGAGGACATGGTCAAGTGTTCAGTATATATGGATACAATTGTACACATTAAAACCACCAGCCAATAATAATAATAATAATAATAATAATAATAATAATAATAATAAGAAGAAGAAGAAGAAGAAGAAGAAGAAGAAGAAGAAGAAGACGAAGAAGAAGAAGAAGAAAGTAAAGTCGTTGGGTGGCCTAAAGTTGGTATCAGCCAATCAGCAAAGGAGTCTATCCTCTTATCACTAGCGCTAGACCAAGGAGATGTTTTTTTCCGTCGGAGGTGAGGCGCCTCACCTACCATCAGCTCCTTACTTTACCGCACAGATCACTGAGCTACTCATACGCTGAGTTGGCGAGGACCGGTTTCGAGCTAGGAACCTTGTGGTTTCTAGGGTTAGCTCTTCAATAATAATAATGATAATAATAATAATAATAATAATAATAATTTTTATTTTTATTTTTTATTTTTTGGACCTTGCCAGAGAACTGAAAAAGTTATGGAATATGAAAGTGAAAGTTATACCAATTGTATTTGATGGACTTGGAACGGTTCCAAAAGGATTGGAAAAGGGTTTGGAAAGTTTGGAAATCAGAGGGAGAATTGAAACCATTCAGAACACTGCACTGCTGCAATCTGCCAGAATACTCAGAAGAGTCCTGGAGACCCGACGAGACTTGCACTCACTCAGACTCCAGTGAAAGAGCATCAGCTAACACTGATGTGAAAACTCAAAAGGAGTAAATAATAATAATAATAATAATAATAATAATAATAATAATAATAATAATAATAATAATAATAAGAAGAAGAAGAAGAAGAAGAAGAAGAAGAAGAAGAAAGTAAAGTCGTCGGGTGGCCTAAAGTAGGTAATAGCCAATCAGCGCTTGACCAAGGAGATGGTTTTTTGCGTGTGAGGTGGGGCGCCTCACCTACCATGAGCTCCTTACTTTACCGCACAGCTCACTATGCTACTCATAGGCTGAGTTGGTGAGGGCCGCTTTCGAACTAGGAAACTTGTAGTTTCTAGGGTTAGCTCATCAATAATAATAATAATAATAATAATAATAATAATAATGATGATGTCTCCTCAGGTCTCCAGTGAAAGACCATCAGCTAATGCTGATATGAAAACTCAAAAGGAGTAAATAATAATAATAATAATAGCCGTTGCACCGGCGGTGAACTTTATTTTCAATATTTCGCCTTTATTGTATTTGATTGATTGGATCGTATTATTGATCACTAGCCGATAGGCAATCATATTTCAATAGAAATTTAATTAGAGCCTAAGAATTAACAAGCAAAAGGCGATTGACAATCTCAAGTGTTCTTCTCAATTCACTTCCTTACAGAACCCCCCCCCCCTTTCCCTAAATGTTGAAATAAATTCTGAATGAAAAATAGTTGCCAGTTCTTAGACGAAGCCAACACTTATCTCTCTCTCGTCTCCCTACTCGTGATTCCAACGAGTTCTGGGGTAGAGATAAAGGGGGGGGAGGAAAAGATAAACGTACTAAATGAGTGGGAGTGGGGGAGAAAAGTTTTCTTGAAATTACGCTGCCTGTCCGCAGGTGGTATTAATATTTTCGGTATTCTGGTGAAAGAAGAAATTTCCCTGAAGATCGTTATTATTATTATTATTATTATTATTCTGTGTGTGCATTTCAACTATTTAATTAAAGTGTAAACAATGTTCGATTCTATTCGTACACAATTCAAGATTGTCTTCGTTTGCTTGTTTGTTTGGTGATTTTCTTTTCTATTTTGTTCGGTATTCTTTTAGATTTTAATTTATTATATTAATTCCTGTCTTCCTTAAGTGTACGACCGTTATCATCTTGCAGTACCCTCTGATTAAAAATGAGACCGTCCAAGATGAAATGCAAAAGTCTAAATCCTGATTATCTGATGTTGCTTATCCATCGAATTCTTATCTATTTATTAATACTCGTCTTCCTTAGATGTACAACCGGTATTATCTTGCAACACTCTCTGGTTAAAAATGAGACCGGCCAAATCGGCCAAGATGGAATGCAAAAATGTAAATATTGATTATCTGATGTTGCTTATCCATCGACTTCTTATCTATTTATTGATACTTGTCTTCCTTAATTGTACGACCGTTATCATCTCGCAACACCCTCTAGTTACAAATGAGACCGTCCAAATCGGCCAAGATGGAATGCAAAAATGTAAATATTGATTATCTGATGTTGCTTATCCATCGACTTCTTATCTATTTATTGATACTTGTCTTCCTTAATTGTACGACCGTTATCATCTTGCAGCACCCTCTGGTTAAAAATGAGACCGTCCAAATCATCCAAGATGAAATGCAAAAATGTAAATATTGATTATCTGATGTTGCTTATCCTCCGAATTTATATCTATTTATTAATACTTATCTTCCTTAATTCTACGACCGTTATAATTTTGCAAAACCTTCTGGTTAGAAATGAAACTATCCAATTCGGCCAATATGAAATGCAAAAATGTAAATCCTGATTATCTGATGTGGCTTATCCATCGAATTCTCATTTATTAATTAATACTTGTCTTCCTTAATTGTACGACCATTATCATTTTGCAAAACCTTCTGGTTAAAAATGAAACTATCCACATGAAATGCAAAAATGTAAATCCTGATTATCTGCGGTTCCTTATCAGCTGAATTCGGATTTCTTATGAGATTAATGGACCATTCAGTTTTATTATAAAAAAAGAAAGGGTAGAAAAAGACCCTGCTACACAGAAATATACAATAAGAAAGAACTGAAGAGAGATAGATGCATCTACATACTAATACCCGTATTCCTTAATTGTACGACCGTTATTTTTCTCTGTTTTGCTCAAAATTCTCTTAGATTTAAATCTATTATATAATATTCGTCTTCCTTACATACCGTTATCATCTTGCAACAACTTCTGGTTAAAATGAAACCATCTAAATCCTCCAAGAGGATATGCAAAAATGTAAATCTTGATTATCTGGTGTTGCCTATCTACCGAATTCTTATTTCTTTCGAATGTCGTCCTCTCAGTTACATGATAGACTATTCCGTTTTTATTGTAAAGTAACAAAATGAAGAGAAAGGGTATGCTACACAGAATTTTGACACACACACACACACAGACACACACACACACACACACACACATATATATATATATATATATATATATATATATATATATATATATATATATATATATATATATATAAAAATCATTACAATGAAGCAAATGTAAAGTTTTTTTTTCCTTCATTTAGTCTAAGTATTGCACTGTTTGTCCACTCCCTGGAACTAGGCACATCGAGCTCTCTTGGTTTACCTGTTAATCTACGGTTAATCTATGCATGGAATGATCCTCTTTACCACAAATATATATATATATATATATATATATATATATATGTGTGTGTGTGTGTGTGTGTGTGTGTGTGCGTGTGTGTGTGTGTGTGTGTGTGTGTGTGTGAGCGCACGCCGCGTGTGTGTGTGTGTATTTGAATGTCTGTGTGTGTGTTTGTTGTGTGTAAATTAAAAATTAAAATGAATCCGACGATATGTTGAAAGGAAAAATAAATAAAGGAGAAATCGCTGAATGGATGAAATAGATTTAATATGAGTTACTGACACGTGTTTCGACCAGGAGTCTGTTCATGTACACATGTATTCTATTTATTATTATTTTAGATATAATAATAATAATAATAATAATAATAATAATAATAATAATAATAATAATAATAAAATATTTAAGCATACAAAGAATAACGACCTTCATCAGAGTAAAATGTTTGATATTTGAAGTTAAAACGGTCAAAATACAGAGAATTTTGAAGTGTTCGAAAAAAGAATTTTGTAAATCATTTGAGAGACGCATATATATATATAATATATATGTGTGTGTGTGTGTGTGTGTGTGTGTGTGTGTGTGTGTGTGAAGAAAAGGAAGCGAATCCGACGTTATGTAGTATATTAAGATTGAAAAAACACAGGTTTGAATGAGTTAACTGGTGAGTTTATTAGCCGACGCTGCAGTGTTTCGATCTATTAATTAGATCATCTTCAGGGCATTTGTTGGTATACCGAAGGTAATAAGATTTTTTTATCACAGAATAACGAGAAAAGCGAGTGACAGTCCTTATTTATCGGTCTGTTTAAAATTGAAGTTTGAAAAAAGGAGACGGTTTTAAATATGACGTCAAATATTCCCTTTTACGGTGTGAGTACGGGACTTTGTAAGTGTGTGTATCGAAAGATAGATATATATATATATATCGAGAGATATATTTACAAAGAGTGAGAGAGAGAGAAAGAAAGAGACGGAGAGACAGAGAGAAAGAGAGCTATTGAGGGAGATAGACAGATAGATGGATGTGGGTAACTGCATCAAATATTCATCAGCAGCAAGTGCATGCCTGCATAAAGAGTGTTATTAGTCTATGTCGTTAATTTCGTCGAAAAGTTTAGGTTAGTGCAAGCCATTAGTCGTGTAATTTTCTGTCACCAGAAACAGTCGCACAAACTGATTAGTACTATACGAGGCGTACTAATTAGAGTCCATAACTTTAAGTTGGTGATTATGTTTCGCAGCCGAGATTCATGTGACTGTCGTAAAAAAAAAATTGATAGATTTAGCAAATGACTATTTGGCAGAACGAGTCAAAGGAAATATGTCAATTCTCCTCCACTGTCACCCCTCTCCCTTTCTCCCCCTCTCTCTCTCTCGTTCTCTCTCCGGTAGAGCTCTCTAGGAGCGACTTTAATTGTCTTTCACCGTCAGCGTAATAAAGCACTGATCATCTATTGTTTACAGATTTTATGTATCTGGTGATCGTAAAATATACACTCCGATATATGTATCAGTTAAAACACCGCTCCTTAATGGCAGATGTAGACGGTCGAGAGGTTTAGGGACCGGCTGATAAAAAGCCAGTTGGATATCTCTCCTGGTAAAAAGTAGTCGCTGTCTAGCCACACGATGAATTTTACAACAATAAATTTACCACAAAAGGAATTTACCAACAATAAATTTACCACACAATAAATTTATCACACAATAAATTTACCACACAATGAATTTACCTACAATAAATTAACCACACGCTGAATGTACAACAGGCGGATTTTATCACACGCTAATTTTACCACACGCTGAATTCATCACACGCTGAATTTACCACACAATGAATTTACCACAAAATAAATTTACCACACGATAAATTTACCAACAGTAAATTTACCACACGCTGAATTTAACACACGATAAATTTACCACGCAATGAATCTACAACAAAATTAATTTACCATACGATAAATTTACCAACAACAAATTTAACACACGCTGAATGTATCACACCATGAATTTACCAACAATAAATTCACCACACGATGAATTTAACAACAATAAATTTAACACAAGCTGAATTTACCAACAATGAATTCACCACACGTTGAATTTACCATAGCATGAACTTACCACACGCTGAATTTAACACACGCTGAATTTAACACAGCATGAACTTACCACATGCTGAATTAACCACACGATGAATTTACCACACGATGAATTTACCAAAAATAAATTTACCACACGATGAAGTTACCAAAAAAAATTACCACTCGATAAATTTACCAACAATAAATTTACCACACAATATAATTTACCAACAATAAATTTACTACACAATAAATTTACCATACACTAAATTTACCACACGCTGAATTTACCACACAATGAATTTACCACACGATAAATTTACAAACAATAAATTTACCACATGATGAATTTACCACATGAAAGTTCGCCAAAATAAAAATAAAAACTGGAAAAATTTGAACTGAAATAAAAAGTCACTTTGCCTTCCAACAATTTTGCAAAGTTTATCTATATATAGTCCTTTGTGATAAGTATATATTAGTTTAAATACTTATCACAAAGGCTAGTGATTAATGTCCATGCATTGATTGTAAGATGCATGCACCCCATTGGTGTGACCATATATATATATATATATATATTATATATAATATATATATATATGTATATATATATATATATAATATATATATGTATATATATATGTATATGTATATATATATATATGTATATGTATATGTATATGTATATGTATATATATGTATATGTATATATATATGTATATGTATATATGTATATATATATATGTATATATATATGTATATGTATATATATATGTATATATGTATATATATATATATATATCTGTATATATATATATATATATATATATATATATATATATATATATATATATAGATGTCTATATATGTGTGTGTGTGCTCACATTCATGGTGTGCATGCATCTTACAATCAATGCAAAGACATCAATATATTTATACATATCAATATATATATATATATATATATATATATATATATATATATATATATATATGAGAAAGAGAAGTGTTTGAAACATTTGGTAGAACTCATTAATAACGACACCAACACCTGCCACATTTAATACTTTTAGAATATTTCATAGCAAAACAGGTCGTGTCAAATCTAATTAGGAAGAGTTTGTTTGTCCTTTATATACGACTAAATGTTTTGATATATAGATACCAAATTCTATGAAATCTTATTGGAACCAAGTTAACACTTTAATGCGTTACTAGACGAACCTGTGGATATAACACAGTGTGGTAATCTAATTCTTACATCGTTTTGTTACATAATCTGTGAGCAGTTATGAATTATGTGCGTACCTGTTGTTAGAATTTTGAATTAGGGTCCATTAACTTGCAATGATGGGTTACATGGAAAGTTAAAGATGTGTGATGGATTATTGTTGCATACCCTTCTCATTACTTACTTCTTACTTCTATTATTCTATTCTTCTTCTTCTGTTCTTCTGACATCTTAAGTTCTTCTAGGTCTCTTCTAACGTCTGGAATTCTCTTGGGGACTTCGTGTCTGGTCTTCCATTGGGATTTCTCTTTATCAGAAGCCCTCTGTCATTGTTAGTTTTTAGATAATAACACAAAGACTTCGATTGACTTTGATCATATTTTATTCTCGAAATCCTCCACCAGACTACCTGCGCAGATCGAGTCGGAGCGTGTATAACACGACTCACCACCGTCGTGGTTTCTCGCCGACTGACTAAAATCTATTTCTAATCTAAACCGGAAGAGGGTCTTCTCCACCGATTCTCACGGTATCCACCGGAAGGAAGGATCAGGTCAGGTCAAGCTTTGTCATTCAAATCCTTCAAGGCCGTGGGCTGCAGCTTATAATGGCCATTTTGATTTCTACACTATTGCACATAAATATTAGGTTATTAATAATTATGTAACATTATGACCTTATGATTTGACCTCTTGAAAATGCACTATTACAAATGCGTGAGAATAAGTTTTAGTTTAGTTAGTCAGATGCGACCCTGCACCCTATAAGAGAGGTTCTCTATTAGGGTTTGCAACTCACCTGCGGCGGAATCATGGGCAGGGTTGAAAATAAAAGCTTTATTATTAAAAAACACCAAATCTTTTTGTATTAATTAAATACTAAAGAGAATGACCAGCCCAGCCCTGCAGAAAGAAGAAGACCAACCCTTAAAAGAGTTCCAACAGATCACCAGATAAGATTGCGGCCGAGATAGAAGCAGAATGTAAATTAAGTCTTGTCGTCCAAACCATCGATTCTTCGTAGAAAAACGTATTTTCTTTGATAGATTTACTCACCTGTCTTTGAGGGGAAGTTACATTATAAATACATTAATAACATATGGTTTTTCCATCAATATTTGTTTCGTATGAAAACGTTAAAAACAGATTAAAAAATAAATAAAAAATAGAAGAGATGAAATCAATTAAATTCATAGAAGTGAGCGAACTTACCACAATCCGAAAAGATTTGTTTGTTTGTTTGTTTTGTTTCACGGCATATCAACCTCAGTGGGTCATTTAATGCCGATAAAGTTTTGAAATAAATCAATTCTTAATGGATGATACAATTTTTTTATAAATACATTTTTCCATTTAACCCATAGATGGGACCCTAACAGGTACTACCACTCCGGGTCAGAGTGGACTAGGGAGCAATGGTGATGAAGGGGTGCTCCACATTCCCCAAACCTCCAGAACTGGAACCTCATCATCAGATAGAGTTTAACGTCATTCCCAGGATATGTAGACTCGCAGCCAACGCCTTCTAGCACCCATATGATAAAAAGAGGTTGGGGCTTGCCATAAGGGCAATAGGGTTGGGAAAATAATATAGGTGCTAGGGCTTGACGTGACCAGCCGATTGATCGGAGGGGGCCTCTCCGACCGCCCGTCTAGCCCAAGATAGAGCCAAAGTGGAGTATTGCAAGTCATGGACTGCTCATCCACCTGGGTTCTATCCTTAAGCATCACGGGTCGCCACCCACGGCCAACAGGTGGCCCCACTGGGGGAGTCTTACCACTCTGCAGAGGTGCAGTCCGTGCATTCTAACGCCCCACCGAGAGGGCGAAATCCGAAAAGAGTAAATTAGACTGAAACCGAGATGAACAGATGATTCCATTATATATTTGCGGTAGGAGGTGGACTTTTCATTAACTCAAACTGACAGTGGTTTCTCAAGATTTCGAATTCTTGTGAAGTTTATTTGTAGCAAAATGCCAATACTAGCAGCACGTAGCTATAGGGTGGCATCTTGAAGTTACTGGATTCAAGCTGGGGTTGCTATCGGAGCCGATATGATGCCGAAGAACCCGTAATCGGCGATGATGATAGAGTATCACTGACGACCACCCTGTATGTATCTAGAAGATGTATTGTACGACTGATCAAGAAACAACCAAGTCTTGTTTATTAATTAAATGTTAAAACAAGCAATGTCCAGCCCTGCAGAAAGAATAAGACCAACCCTTAACAGAAGCCTAGAGAAAATGGCGACGAGTTAGCAGGAACTAGTAGCGGTGTAATCAAGTAAAATTATTATGTCTAATCTGATATACCTGTCTGTCAGTCTGTCTGTCTGTCTGTCTGTCTCCTTCTCTCTTATATACCCGAGATATGGGTACACGAGTTTGATATGTTTACTTAAGGCACTTACAAGGTATGTATCGCATAAAATTCGATACTTTTTCTTATAGAAAATGAACTTGACAAGTGTAATCCCAGCAAAGGATGGCTCGGTGTGTGGAATACCGTACAGACTGTTTCGACTTTATTAAGTCTCATCAGCGGTATATACTAACGATTTCCCTCCGACAGAAATCGAATATATATATATATATATATATATATATATATATATATATATATATATATATATATATCAGCAACTGAAAAAGAAACGAAAAACAATGGCATTATAAAGAAACAAAACAAAATGGCATTATATGGAAAAAAATGGCATTATATGTACTTTTCGAAAATAAATACATTTTTTTGTTTCTTTACTTCATTTGCATTTTATTAAACCTACAAATGTGTCAGATCATTTTGCCTGACCCTATATGATAAACCATTAGAATTGAACTAAGTTTCAATTAATTTATTTGTATTATCTGCGTTGCCAAGGCATTCCCATAGTAAAAATAATTTTCCAATGCATTCCTTTAGTAAAAAACATTTGCCAGTCTATTCCTATAATAAAACATATAACAGAAGAGATAAATATTTTATACCATAATGAATTATGAACAAAATAAATTATCGTCGGAAAAACTAAACGGAAGCAAACGTCAATAAAAATAAAGGAAAATAAAATTCATAGAAACGAAAAATAAACGGTTGATTAAAAATAAGAAAAACGGAAAATAAAATTGAAAATAAAGAAGAACCTTTGATCTTCTTAGAAGTAATTAGTCTTTCTCAGCGTGAAAGTGTTAAAGCATTATACTAATGGTCATTACAAGGTGTACTTCTCTCATTTAATGTTTGAATAAGACTCGGTCTTTAGTCACTAGTTAAATGTCAAGAAGAAATCAGCTCCAAAAGCGATTCAATTTTTTTTTTTTTTCATTTCTTTCGTTTTAAGTTGGTAGTTGGATTGGAAAAGTATACTGAGAGAAATATCATGAACAAAGGTCAAATAGTTCGAATAAATCTATAATTCATTTCTAAATAAACCATCAGATGTTTTAGGTAGCTAAAAAAAGTTATATAACCAATAATGAAAATGTGAGAGTGAACCTGGGAGTAATGGTAATGAAGGCTACTCCACAATCCGCAGAGCCCCAGAATTGGTATTAACTAGGAATCACAAGATTCCAGATTCGATACCAGCCCTCGCCAAAAGAGTATGAGTAGCACATGGATCTGTGCAGTAAATGGAAGAGCTGATGGTAGGCATGGCGCTCCTACTCAAACAACTAAAACAATCTCCTTGATATAGCGCTTTTGAAAAGGGGATAGACTCCCTTGCTGTCTGGCTGATACCGACTTTAGACCACCCAGTTGACTTTACTTTACCCGTGGAGAAGGGGTTGGGCAATAACTAATGTGGTTCATGTTCATGATTTCGAAAAATGCATCCGTGCTGCCGCCGTTACTAAAACAGGAAAAACATTTTAGTCGTCGACGTATTTCTTTTATGGACATGCTATAATTGAAAAAAAAAAAAAAAAGAAATTGGAATCTTATCTGGAAAGAGAGTTAATAGGAAAACTGTTTTGATCTTTGGGGTGAAAAAAAAACTCGCAAATAAAGCAAGGACACAAATGTAATTATCACTATGAAGTAGGGAGGATATCTCAGATAACTGGTTTTTTTTCCAGCGGATTGCACAGTAAACCTTCTATTCATAATCCCCAATGAATCACACTGACAGAACGGATGCCCACGACTCTCCCGCAAATCTTGTCCCTATTGGTTATCATACCTGGGAAGTCCACAGCGCGGTACCTAGTGTCCGCACATGACTATTGTATGTATTTCGAGTCCGACAAGAAATACCAGAAGAAGTCCGGGGGGCACATCGGCTGAAATGTTGTACAGATAATAATGAAGATGAGGACAATAGTCCGAATAATACAAATAATACTTTTTATTCTTTATTTCGAGTCCAACAAGAAATACCTGAAGAAGTCCGGAGAGCACATCGGCCGAAACGTTGTACTGATAACAATAAAGATGAGGACAATAGTCGGAATAATGCAAATGATACTTTTTATTTTTTATTTTATTAAATTTAATTTATTTATTTATTTTTGGTGTCGGCTAAAACTAATATATGAATATGTAGGCGTCTACAGCCAAACGTCACCTGAGTTTTTCCTTACTGCCCATGTAGTGCCCGGTGTTGGAATATTTTTATAGAGTTAATTACTAAGCTTAGCTTAGATGTGGCCCAAGACCAGAAGTATTGGGCACCCAATGAGAATCGAACTCACCAATAATGGTCTGCGAATCTAGCTTCCTAACCATTACTCAACGGGAGGTGCCCGGAAAATTTTTATATAGCTATTAACTAAGCTTAGCTTAGATATGGCACAAGACCAGAAGTATGGGGCGCCCAGTGAGAATCGAACTCACTAACAATGCTTTGCGAATCTAGCTTTCTAACCATTACTCAACGGGAGGTGCTCGGAATATTTTTATATAAGATATGCTTTAATTTCCCAGCAGGGTTTATAGACTGGCCAAAGTCCCGTGATTTATTCCTGCAGCCAATCACTAAACATACTGTACGGAAGACACACTATTTAACCTCCCCACTCATACACACACTGGTCAGAATTATAAATGCGCTCACCGAAGACGGACATAGGATTACCGGATCTTTACCAATATTCAGGAAGGACTTATACGATTACCAGAGTAACCAAAGGATTCATTATCGAAGGACTTTTTGCCAGGAACTGAGGACACTTTACCAGAGGAACCAAAGGATTCATTATCGAGGGACTCTTTACCAGGGAACCAATTCCACTGGAAAAGCGCTCCTGCTTTAATGCCAGAAGATGGTCCATAAAAACTTAACACACGGCATGTCTTGTACACTTCATTTGGGTGGTTTGTATGATAGGAGGTCAGTGGTCATATAGATACGTTTTTATGGGCCGCTGTTTATAGGATTTGTTCAAGACAGTATGCAGCATCCTTGTGTTGCATAATTTATGTGGTAGCATAAATTATTGACCAAAGCCTGTATTATAAGGGGCCATTGGTCTTCAAATTAGAAAGTAGGCAGCCAGGTTTCCGCTGGAAAAATACCAGACCGTTAGTAAAGGCGGAATGCTCGCACGTCACGTGATTTGATTAATTAGGTAATCAGTTTCAACCAGAGATAAGGCACAAAAGTCGTGTTCTGTGAGGTTGGCTCAAACCGCGCGGTGAATCAGAATGGGCAGTAATAAAATCTTTGATCAAAGAACAGCAAAGTCTTGTAGTTGATTAATGCATGTCTTGAAAAGAAGACCTTAGAAGAAGACGAGAAGAATTGAGACGACAGAATGACCGGCCAAAGAACGAGATGAAACATGGCGACTAGACATAGAGAGGAAATGAAAATATGGCGACTAGACAAAGAAGCAAGTCACTCAGTCTTAACTGTCTGTCTGTCTTTGTCTTTCACTATCACCCGAAGACTCTCTCTATCATTCTTGTTTATATACCTGTATAACACTTGCATAGTTTATATCTAGCTTTTTCTCTCTCTAAACTATTCGTTAAAGTCCAAGTGGTGCAGCCATATATTATTACTGATACGGCATCTGTTATGTTTTTAAGGGCCATTCCTTGGCCTTATAGCAGCAGTGCTTATCTATTGGAATCCTTGAAAAAGAGTCGGTCGACAATATGAATCCTTTGGTTACTAAAGTGTCATGAGTTACTGGTAATCGTATAAGTCCTTCGTGAGTATTGGTAAAGATCCCGGCAATTCTATATGCGTCCGTCGTCAAAGAGTTTATTTGATGTGTGACAATTTAAAAGTATATGACTAGGGAAATGTAATTTCTGTAGAAAACAAAAGAAGATACAATTATAAAAGAAACAACTTTATATACAAGATATTACAATTAATATAGTGATAGTCAATTGTTCTTTTAGCAATGTTGCAGACTGCATGTGTCTGTACATATTTGTGCATTTGGACTTGTCAAATTTGTAGCAGATTTGATAAAACAATGTCTGCGATTGAAACTTGTTGTTGAGTGGGATAGAAAAAATAGGAAACGAAAATAAGAGACAGACTTGATATACAACATTTTGTGTGTTCGGACAGCGACTTCTCCCAATTGTGTCGAGTTAGGGAGAGCTTTCGTTCCGTCTGCCGAGTTAGGGGGCATTCGCCCCAGCTGACGCTTTTCAGCTAAATGGGCCTTTTTATAATTCTCTTTTGTCATTGTCTACGTGATCATTAAGTTAAATTTAATATTGGAATTTTCATATATTAGCTGTTTTCTAATGACGTAAATATCGGATGGTTTTGTTACAATCCGATGGCGTACATATTTTCAATGGAATTTAAACCATTGTTTATATTGTTGCTAAAATATTTCTAAAGTAAATAAATATTTATTCGTTTATCTTTTGTTTACATAATTCTAAACTTAACTTATACAATTGTAAAATTACTTGTTTCAGAAAACTTAATCATTTTAATGTATCCAATCCCACATGCACATAAATAGGGGACCAAATTCCCCATATGGTATTCTTTAAGAGTGTTTAGGTTTGTTTTACTTGCATAAGAACATAGTGAAAACAGGCTGATTTTGACGTGTTTTCATTAGATTTTTTTTCAAATCTAACCAAAATTTCCAATGTTGCCACTGATTAGGTATTATTAGACCTCGAAATCATAGGGTTCTTTGTCACCTTCATGAATAAGACAGGTGGCTTCGGACCTGAACGGCATAAGTTAGCATCGTTGATCCCAGGGGGAGATCCCCCAGGCAACACCTGCCTCATCGATTTAAAGGGGTAGGGCTAAGTTTATTGCCCGGTGCCCGAGGCGCACCCTGGATGTGAAATGCCGACGGGATCAACGCATTTTTTGTACACGCCACCCATGAGCTTTGGTTCGTAAGTGTTTCTTTTGAGATTTTTTCTGGTATAAGGTGTGATGGATCCCCGCTCCTACTTATAGACTAGGCCGGAACCATGTGATCTAACTCTTGGCCAATCACTGGCAGTACTCTGAGGTTGATACAATACTTAACCGACCCTACTGGCCATAATTACGTTGAAATCCATGGACGAAGGGCATATGATTAAATCACTGGACCTTTACCAATACGCAGGATAGGACTTATACGCTCACCAAAGGATTCCATAATACAGGACTTTCTTTAAGCCCTTTTCAACTGGCCAAGGATGGCATTTAAAAGACTTTACAGTTTCTACATTAATAGAGTTTTGTGCCTAACCCGTACACGTGGGGTACGTGGTAAATATTGACCGAGACAGAACTGCCGAATTGTGTCTCACCTTGCTAAAACATTGGAAAACATTTAACCCACTATAGTATTTTTTTTTTGTTATGAACATGTTATAATTAAAAAAAGAAGAAATTGGAATCTTATCTGTAAAACGAGTTAATCGGAAAACTGTTTTGATGTTTGGAAACGAAGCAAGGACACAAGAGATCATTATCACTTTGAAGATGAGAGAATCTCTCTGATAACTGATGTTGTTTCATCGTATCGCAGAGTAAAAACTTGTATTAGTGCATTGAAATTAACAGATAAAAAAGATGTTAGAATATGAAGACAGCAGTTTAACCATTCAGTAATTTAGAAATTTGCAAAAACAAATTTTTTTTTTCAAAAATTGTTAAAGAACTGAAACAAAAAAAAATAGAGCATTATACTCAAGTCCTGGTGATATTACAGATCTCCGCTCTTTCTCTATCAGCAATTATGTTTGGCAGGTCCTCTAGACGGCATC
This sequence comes from Doryteuthis pealeii, assembly GCA_023376005.1. NCBI lineage: Eukaryota > Metazoa > Mollusca > Cephalopoda > Myopsida > Loliginidae > Doryteuthis > Doryteuthis pealeii. The sequence continues at coordinate 70,475,433 of CM042169.1, forward strand.
CAGTATCCGTACATAGTTGATGATTATTCTCTCTGTCTCTCTGTCTCTCTGTCTCTCTCCCTCTCTCTCTCTCTCTCTCTCTCTCTATATATATTATATATAATATATATATATATATAGCTATATCAGCCATTGCGATTGACAGGTGTTCTTGACGGCATCCAGTATCCGTACATAGTTGATGATTATTAAGTCTCTCTCTCTCTCTCTCTCTCTCTCTCTCTCTCTCTCTCTCTCTCTCTCTCTCTCAGCTATTGCGATTGGTTGGTCCTCTTGACGGCATCCAGTATCCGTACATGGTTGATGATATTAAGACTCTCTCTCTCTCTCTCTCTCTCTCCTCTCTCTCTCTCTCTCCCAGCCATTGCGATTGGCATCCAGTATCCGTATATAGTTGATGATTATTAAGTCTCTCTCTCTCTCTCTCTCTCTCCTCTCTCTCTCTCTCTCTCCCAGCCATTGCGATTGGCAGGTCCTCTTGGCGGCATCCAGTATCCGTACATAGTTGATGATTATTAAGTCTCTCTCTCTCTCTCTCTCTCTCTCTCTCTCTCTCTCTCTCTCTCTCTCTGTATTCTCTCTCTGCAGCCATTGCGATTGGCAGGTACTCTTGGCGGCATCTAGTATCCGTATATAGTTGATGATTATTAAGTCTCTCTTTCTCTCTCGACCATTGCTCTTGGTCAGTCCTCTAGACTGCATCAAGTATCCGTACATAGTTGATAATTATTAAATATCTCTCTCTCTCTCTCTCTCTTCTCTCTCTCTGCGATTGGCAGGTTCTCTTGACGGCATCCAGTATCCGTATAGAGTTGATGATTATTAAGTATCTCTCTCTCTCTCTCTCTATCTATCTATCTATCTATCTCTCTCTCTCTCTCAGCCATTGCGCTTTGTAGGTCCTCTTGACTGTATCCAGTATCCATACATAGTTGATGATTATCGTCTTCACTGATTGGCCAATACTGATGTGTCGTGAGTGGTAGTCCACAGAACATCGCTTATAAATTCGTCCCTTGCTCTGCTTTCTAGACCGGCTCCATAAATATGTTAGTTTTTTTTTATATTGCTCCGCTTGCCGGCATTCGTGCACTTTATATCATATCATATTCTTGACGGAGACAACATGTGTCCGTTGATGTAGCTAATTAGCAGAGTAGTGTAGAGACTAACTGGAAAACTGACTCCACACAGTTTGTATACCGACGAATCTCATCCCGTGTCATTGAGTCTACTTAGGAAAAATTATCTGGTGTCGCTTATCCGCTGAATTCTTATTTCTCATGAGTGTCGTCACCTTAGTTGAATAAAGGACCATTCCTTTTTTATGAGAAAGAAAGAAAGGACATGCTACACAGAAAAAACATAACAAGAAAGAGAGAAAGAAAGTTGAAAAATCGAGAGGGGAGGTTAGGACCCGGAAAAGATAATACCAATCTGTTTCAATCGATGATTGAAAGAAGGAAAGAAAGAAAAAACAATGAGATAGTGTTAAACCAAGATTGTTATAGTTTTTACATATTGAACTATTTTGGAATAGCTCTTGAGTAAACATATCAAACATTGTAATAATCATATTATCATACTGTGGTATATTCCCAGGTCCTGCAAATTATTATTATTATTATTATTATTATTATTATTAATAATAATAATAATAATAATAATAATAATAATAATAATAATAATAATAATAATAATAATAATGGAGATTCGCTTGCGGTTTTTTCTGTAACAAAAATTACGTCATTGCTTACGTCACATTACCCCAAATCGTCATAACATAGAATAAATACACTCAGAATTTGAACAAGCATCATTAGACAGTCCTCATTGTTTTTTAAAACAAGTTTTAATAAATTCAGGACTGGTATTATATATCTATATATAGTTTGTTTTATTTTAATACATATTTAAAGTTTACATTTCAAATTGTTTTATTTTTTAATGCTTTAATGAATTTGATGATTTTACATACTTAGGTTACAAACTCGCTGACATTGAATTTTTTACTCCCACACTCAGGCAATATATTTCAAAAATCTATTTTACATCACCCGTAGGGCGTTTTTTATTTTGTACTACTACTACTACTACTACTACTACTACTAATATAATAATAATAATAATAATAATAAAATAATAATAAAGGACGCACATGGAAAGACTTGGACATGCTTAAGAAAAGGAAACATCAAAAGGGAGACTGAAACACTAATAATTGCTGCACAAAATAATGCCATAAGGCCAAGCTTTATCAAAGCAAAAATTGATAAGACCCAACGAAATAGTAAATGTAGACTTTGCGGTAATAGAGATGAGACTGTAAACCATATACTCTGCGAATGTAGCAAACTAGCACAACGGGAGTACAAAACTAGACACGACTGGGTTGGGAAGGTGATCCACTGGGAATTATGCAAAAAAAATTTACCATACAACAAAATAGTATATGCATAAACCAGAATCTGTTCTTAAGAATAAAACGCATAAAATTATCTGGGACTTTGAGATAAAAATGGATCACCTTATCCCAGCATGAACACCAGACCTAGTGTTGATTAACAGAAAAGAAAGAACTTGTCAACTGGTGGATTTTGCAGTTCCAGCAGACCAGCAGCTGAAGGAAAACGAAAAGATGGACAAATACCTGGACCTGCCAGAGAACTGAAAATAAACTATGGAATATGAAAGTCAAAGTGATACCAATTGTAGTTGGTGCAGTTGGAACGGTCCCAAAAAACTTGGAAAAAAGTTTTGAGGATCTGGAAATCAGAGGAAGAATTGAGACCATCCAGATTACTGCAATGTTGCCATCTGCCAATATACTCAGAAGAAATCTGGAGACCTGAGGAGACTTGTTGTCACTCTAGACTCCAGGGAAGTCCCATCAGCTAATGCTGCTGTGAAAAACTAAGAAATAATAATAATAATAATAATAATAATAATAATAATAATAATAATAATAAGCCTGTAGATTTTGCAGTTCCAGCAGATCCCAGGGGGAAGATGAAAGAAACGGAAAAGATCGACAATTACCTGGGCCTTGCCAAAGAATTGAAAAAGCTGTGGAATATGAGGGTTAAAGTGATACCAATTGTAGTTGATGCACTAGGAACAGCCCAAAAAAGTTAGGGAAAAAAAGAAGACTGGAGGAACTGGAAATAATAATTAATAAAACAAAAATCTTCGGCATGAAATAACCCAACAAGGATTGGCATACCGTAAAAACCAGCCAGCAAGCCAGCCAATCAACCAACCAACCAGCCAACCAATCGACCGACCATAAATATCAATAACATTAAATTAGTCCCAAGTCAATAGAAAAGATTTTATGAAGAAACACTTAATGCTCTGAATACTCTTGAATTAGCGTTTTGCTATATTAATATTTAAAAATGATTCTACTGTGAATTAAAAGCTCGGCGCAAAGGAAATAAAGCAAATAGTTTGTTTTTGTCTGTAGAGCTTTATTTTGTGCGATAATGAAATAATATTTTGCCACAAGGAGAATATTCAATTAGTTTACGAAGAAAGACATCACGGAAAGCGAACAGAAATCTGATATGAACTGAACGACGAGCAAAATGGAGGTGGATTTGTCGGAAGGGAAAAAGGGAAAAAAGGGCGGGAAAGGAAAAAAGGGCGGGAAGAAAAATAGATAAGGAAGAAGAGTGAAATGAAGATGAATACAAGAGATGAATGAAAGTGGGAAAGAAAAGAAGAAGAAAAGAAGAAGAAAAAAGATTAAGAAGAAGAAAAATAGTTAAAAAAGAAGAATGAAATGAAGATGAATACAAGAGATGAATGAAAGTGGGAAGAAAAGAAGAAGAAAAGAAGAAAAAAAAGATGTAGAAGAAGAAAAATAGTTAAGGAAGAAGAATGAAATTAAGATGAATACAAGAGATGAATGAAAGTGGGAAGTAAAGAAGAAGAAAAAAGATGTAGAAGAAGAAAAATAGCTAAGGAATAAGTATGAAATGAAGATGATTTCAAGAGATGAATGAAAGTGGTAATAAAAGAAGAAGAAAAGAAGAAGAAAAAAGATGTAGAAGAAGAAAAATAGTTAAGGAAGAAGAATGAAATGAAGATGAATACAAGAGATGAATGAAAGTGGGAAGAAAAGAAGAAGAAAAAAGGTGTAGAAGAAAAATGAGGAAAGAGTAAAAATGAGAATGAAAAAAATGAAAGATGTTGAGAAGAAGAAAAATAAATACGAAGTAGAAAAACCAGGAAAGATTATGAAAGGAAGGGCAACATAAAGAAGGAAAATAAGAGCGAAAAATGAAAGATACTGGAAAGACAGAAAAAGAAGAAGAAAAAATGTTCATATCAAATATATGAAGAAGAAAAACTAGAAAATATTATAAAAGAAAGATTTACATATAGAAAGAAAATAAGAATAAAAAATGATAGAAGCAAAAGAAGTGAAAGAATCCTCATATTTAGGTTTTAGAATTAACGAATACGGAAATAAAATATGAAATTGTGAGAGGGGATAGCAATACGAAAAATAAATATACGAAAACGAATAAGCAGAAAAGCTTATGAAAGGAAGAGTAACATGAAGGAAATGACAGTGAAAAAAAAAACGGGTGATACCGGAAAGGCAAGAAAAGAAGAAAAAATATTCGTATCAAATATATGAAGAAGAATATCTAGAAAATACTATAAAAAAGGTTTACTTATAGAAAGAAAATAAGAATTTTAAAAAATTATAGAAACGCATGGATAGAAGTAGAAAAAAGATATGAAGAACACATACTAGGAAAAACTATGAAAGAATCCTTATATTGAGGTCTTAAAATTAACGAATCGGGAAATAAAATATGAAATTGAGAATATCAATAAGAAAAATATATAAAAACGAAAGAGTAGGGAAAACTGTGAAAGGAATGATAACGTAAGAAGGAAAATAAGAGTGAAGAAAGGATAGATACTGGGAAGGCAGAAAAAGAAGAAAAAATGCTGATATCAAATATATAAAAAAGAAAAAGCTTAAGAAAGGAAGAGTAACATGAAGGAGAAAAATGACAGTGAAAAAAAAACGGGTGTTACAGGAAAGGCAAGAAAAGAAGAAAAAATATTCGTATCAAATATATGAAGAAGAATATCTAGAAGATACTATAAAAAAAAGGTTTACTTATAGAAAGAAAAAAAAATGATAGATGCTATAATGGCAAGGAAAGAATTAGAAAAAAGATATAAACGAGACATACTAGTGACGACTGTGAAAGAATCCTTATATTGAGGTCTTAAAATGAAAGAATAAAGAAATAAAATATGAAATTGAGAAAGAATAGGATAAAGAAAAATAAAGATATGAAAACGAAAAAGTAGGAAAGACTGTGAAAGGAAGAATAACGTAAAAAAGGAAAATAAGAGTGAAGAAAGGATGGATACCGGCAAGGCAGAAAAAGTAGAAGAAAAAATGTTCATATTAAATATACGAAGAAGAAAAACTAGAAAATACTATAAAAGAAAGGTTTACATAAAAAAGGAAAATAAGAGTAAAAAATGATAAATACTGGAATTACACAGAAGGAAGAAGAATGAAGGAGCTATACTAGGAAAGACTATGAAAGGATGATTATATTGAGGTCTTAAAAATAATCAGTAAGGAAATAAAATATCAGATCGAGAGAGAGGATAGCAAGAAGAAAAAAGATATAAAAAGAAAAAAAATAGGAAAGACTATTAAAAGAAGGGCAACATATAGAAGGAAAAAAGAGTGAAATAGAAACTGGGAAGATAGGAAAAGAAGAGGATAAATGCTCATATAAAATATATGGAGAGGAAAATCTAGAAAATACTATAAAAGAAAGGTTTATATATAGAAAGAAAATAAGAATGAAAAATTATAGAAAGGCAAGGAAAAGAAGTAGAAAAAAGATATGAAGGAGACATACTAGGAAGGACTATGAAAAGAATCCTTATATATAGGTCTTAACATTAAAGAATAAGGAAATAAAATATAAACTTGAGAAAGTGGATAACAATTAGAACAATAAACATATAAAAACGAAAAAGTGGGAAAGCTTATGAAAGAAAGAATAACATAAAGGTGGAAAAAGACAGTGAAAAAAAAATTTAAAAAATTAAAATGTTCGTATCAAATATATGAAGAAGAACATCTAGAAAATACTATAAAAAAGGTTTACTTATAGAAAGAAAATCAGAAAAAATGATGGATGCTATCGAAAAGAAAAGAATTAGAAAAAAGATATGAACGAGACATCTTATTATAATGGAGATTGTGTGTTTTTCTGTCTGTAACCGAAACTATATTACTAATCGAGTCACAATTCCCTTAATTATTTACATCACATTCTGCATGATTTGATTTTTATTCAAACCTCAATTCTTAATAAAATAGTTTTACATTATTAATACTGTTGACCATATCTACATATTATTAACATGCACTCGTATTATATATACAAAATATAGTGGTTTGCAGTGTGAAGGGAAAGGCTAATTTGCATATTGATTTAAAATTTGATTTTAATAAATATGTGCTCAGTATAATTGATTTCTAATTGTTTGGTTTTATCTTAATGAATATGAGCAAACATCTCTCCAATAAATCTTAAAAGAAATCCATTAACAATATTAACAGTAATTCTATTCTTTACTTCCTAATTTAACTAAATAGTTAAATTATGAAAATATAGCAATGAAAGACGGGAGGGAAGAAAAAGCAAGTTTTAGTTGTTCCCCCTCTGTTTCAAATCGTTTTATCGGCATCTTATTTAGTTCCATTACCCTTTCTAAGTTAACATGATATTTTATTTCATTAAAACTTAAATACTTGCACCCGGAGGGTGCATATATTTGCTAGTACCAGTAAAGACTATGAAAGAATCCTTATATTGAGGTCTTAAAATTAACGAATAGGGAAATAAAATATGAAATTGAGAATAGCAATAAGAAAAATATATAAAAAAGAAAGAGTAGGGAAAACTGTGAAAGGAATGATAACGTAAGAATGAAAATAAGAGTGAAGAAAGGATAGATACTGGGAAGGCAGAAAAAATGCTGATATCAAATATATAAAAAAGAAAAAGCTTAAGAAAGGAAGAGTAACATGAAGGAGAAAAATGACAGTGAAAAAAAAACGGCTGATACAGGAAAGGCAAAAATAAAATATTCGATCAAATATATGAAGAAGAATATCTAGAAGATACTATAAAAAAAGGTTTAATAGAAAGAAAAAAAAAGATAGATGCTATAATGGCAAGGAAAAAATTAGAAAAAAGATATAAACGAGACATACTAGTGACGACTATGAAAGAATTCTTATATTGAGGTCTTAAAATTAAAGAATAAAGAAATAAAATATGAAATTGAGAAAAGAATAGTAATAAGAAAAATAAAGATATGAAAACGAAAAAGTAGGAAAGACTGTGAAAGGAAGGATAACGTAAAGAAGGAAAATAAGAGTGAAGAAAGGATGGATACCGGCAAGGCAGAAAAAGTAGAAGAAAAAATGTTCATATCAAATATATGAAGAAGAAAAACTAGAAAATACTATAAAAGAAAGGTTTACATAAAGAAAGAAAGAAAGAGTAAAAAATGATAAATGCTGGAAGGAAGAAGAATGACGGAGCTATACTAGGAAAGACTATGAAAAGATGATTATATTGAGTTCTTAACATTAATGAATAAAGAAATAAAATATCAGATCGAGAAAGAGGATAGCAAGAAGAAAAAAGATATGAAAAGAAAAAAACTATGAAAGAAGGAAGGAAAATGAGAGTGAAAAAAGGAGAGATACTGGGAAGGCAGAAAAAAAAAGAAAAATTCTGATATCAAATATATGATGATGAAAAACTTGAAAATGTAGTAAAGGAAAGGTTTACTTATCGAAAGAAAATAAGAATGAAAAAATGATAGATGCCGGAATTAAATGAAGAAAATGAGAATAAAAAAATGAGAGATATTAGGAAGGCAACAAAAGAAGAAAAAAAGGATATGAAGAGGAAAAAAAACTATGAAAGACTCTGAAAGGTTGCTTAAATTGAGGTCTCAACATTAAAGGGTAAGGGAAGAAATATGAGATCGAGAAAGAAGATAGCAAGAAGAAAAATATATAAAAACGAAAGAGTAGGGAAAACTGTGAAAGGAATGATAACGTAAGAAGGAAAATAAGAGTGAAGAAAGGATAGATACTGGGAAGGCAGAAAAAGAAGAAAAATGCTGATATCAAATATATAAAGAAGAAAAAGCTTAAGAAAGAATCCTTATATTGAGGTCTTAAAATTAAAGAATAAAGAAATAAAATATGAAATTGAGAAAAGAATAGTAATAAGAAAAATAAAGATATGAAAATGAAAAAGTAGGAAAGACTGTGAAAGGAAGGATAACGTAAAGAAGGAAAATAAGAATGAAGAAAGGAAGGCAGAAAAAGTAGAAGAAAAAATGTTCATATCAAATATATGAAGATGTAAAACTTGAAAATGTTCTAAAAGAAAGGTTTATTTATAGAAAGGAAATAAGAATAAAAAATGATAGATGCTGGAATTAAATGAAGAAAATGAGAATAAAAAAATGAGAGATACTAGGAAAGCAACAAAAGAAGAAAAAAAGGATATGAAGAGGAAAAAAAAAACTATGAAATACTCTGAAAGGTTGCTTAAATTGAGGTCTCAACATTAAGGGTAAGGGAAGAAAATATGAGATCGAGAAAGAAGATAGCAAGAAGAAAAATATAAAAATGAAAAACAATGAAAGACAATGAAAGGAAGGGTAACATAAAGGAGGAAAATGAGAGTGAAAAAAAAATGAGAGATACTGGGAAGGAAAGAAAAGAAGAAGAAAAATGTTTATATCACTTATATGAAGAAGAAAAACATGAAAATACTATAAAAGAAAGATTTATATGAAAAGAAAAAGTTAAAATATCATAGATGCTAGAATGACGAGGAATGAAGTAGAAAAAAGATATGAACGAGAAATATTAGGAAAGACTATGAAATAATGCTTATATTGAGATGTTAACATTAAAGAGTAAGGAAATAAAATATCAGATCGAGAAAGAGGTTAGCAAAAAGAAAAAGATATAAAAAGAAAAAAAAATAGGAAAGGAAGGGTTAAATAAAGAAAGAAAGTGAGAGTGAAAAAATGAGAGATACTGGGAAGGAAAAAGAAGAAGAAAAATGTTTATATCACTTATATGAAGAAGAAAAACAAGAAAATACTATAAGAGAAAGATTTACATGAAAAAGAAAAAGTTAAAATATCATAGATGCTGGAATGACGAGGAATGAAGTAGAAAAAAGATATGAACGAGAAATATTAGGAAAGACTATGAAATAATTCTTATATTGAGGTGTTAACATTAAAGAGTAAGGAAATACAATATCAGATCGAGAAAGAGGATAGCAAGAAGAAAAAAGATATAAAAAGAAAAAAAATAGGAAAGGAAGGGTTACATAAAGTAAGAAAGTGAGAGTAAAAAAATGTGAGATGCTTGGAAGGAAAGAAAAGAAGAAAAAATGTTTATATCACATATATGAAGAAGAAAAACAAGAAAATACTATAAAAGAAAGATTTACATAAATAAAAATTAATAAGTTAAAACATCATAGATGCTGGAATGACGTAGAATGAAGTAGAAAAATGATATGAACGAGACACACAAGGAAGGACTATGAAATAATGCTTATATTGAGGTGTTAACATTAAAGAGTAAGGAAATAAAATATCAGATCGAGAAAGAGGTTAGCAAGAAGAAAAAAGATATAAAAAGAAATGAAAACTAGGAAAGACTGTGAAAGTAAGGGTTACATAAAGAAAGAAAATGTGAGTAAAAAAAATTAGAGATGCAGGGAGAGCCAAAAAGGAAGAAGAAAAGGATGCCTATATTGAAGTCTGAATATTAACACCGTAAAGGATGAACATATCTGATCGAGAAGAAGAAGGGCGAGAAGAAAGAAGGGCGAGAAGAAGAAGAGAAGAAGAAGAAGAAGAGAAGAAGAAGAAAAGGGCGGAAGAAGAAGAAGAAGAAGAAAGAGAAGAAGAGAAGAAGAAGAAGAGAAAAGAAGAAGAAGAAGAGAAGAAGAAGAAGAAGAAGAAGAAGAAAGAAGAAGGGCGAGAAGAAGAAGAAGAAGGGCGAGAAGAAGAAGAAAGAAGAAGAAGAAGAAAGAAGAAGAAAATGAAGAAAACTAGAAATTACTATGTAAGGAAAGTAATATAAACGCGACAATGAGAAGGATAAAAATGAGAAATGTAGAAAGCAAGGAACGAATAATAAAATGATAGGAAGAGGAAAATCTACGAACGACTATGAAAGGATGCTTATATTGAAGTCTTAACGTTACAGAGTAAAGAAAGAAAATATCAGATCGAGAAGGGGGGGGGGAGAAAAATAAAGAAAATGAAAAAACTATGAAAAGATGGTGAAAAAGAGATACTGAAAAACAAGAAAAGATGAGAAAAAATATATTATATTTAAAGTCTCACCATTAAAGAGTGTAAAGAAAATATCCGATTGAGAAAGGCGATAGCAAGAAGAAAAAAGTGATAGAAAAAAAGACAAGGAATACTATGAAAGGAAGGTGTACATAAAAGAAGAAAAAATGAGAGATGATGGAAAGATAAGAAAAAACGAATGAAGAAAGAACAACATGTCCATATCGAGGTCCGAATATTAAAGAAAATATCAGATCAATAAAGGGGAGAGCAAAAAGAAAAAAAAAGATAATATAGAAGAAAGTAAATCCTATAAAAGGAAGGGTACATGAAGTAGAAAATAAGAGTGACAGAATGAGGGACAGGAAAGACAAAGAAGGAAAAAGAAACAAAATGATATGAAGAAGAAAAACTATGAAAAACTATGAAGGGAAGGTTTAAATAAATGAAGGAAAATGAGAATGAAAAAAGATAGAAAGAAGAAAAGCTAGCAAGGATTATTAAAGAAAGGTTAACATGAATAGGAAAAAAGAAGTGAAAAATTAGAGATGTTGGAAAGACAAGAAGGGAAGAAAGAAAATAGGAAAAAATTATGGAAGAAGGTTTTACCTCAAAGAAAGAAAAATGAGAATGAAAAAAACACGATATATGATGTGCAGACATGAAAATAAGAAAGAAGAAAAAAAGATGCTCATATTGAGGTCCGAACATTAAAGAGTAAGGAAAGACAAAAAAGGAGAGTAAGGAGAAGATAGGAAGAAGAAAAACTGAAAAAGACTATGAAAAGAAGGTTAAACATAAAAGGAGGAAATAAGATATAAAAATAAGAAAGAAAAAAAGATGTTCATATTGAGGTCCGAACATTAAAGAGTAAGGAAAGACAAAAAAAGGAGAGTAAGGAGAAAAAAGATATGAAGAAGAAAAACTCCAAAAGACTATGAAAAGAAGGTTAAATATAAAGGAAGGAAATAAGATATGAAAATAAGAAAGAAAAAAAACGATGCTCATATTGAGGTCCGAACATTAAAGAGTAAGGAAAGACACAAAAGGAGAGTAAGGAGAAGATAGGAAGAAGAAAAACTGCAAAAGACTATGAAAAGAAGGTTAAACATAAAGGAAGGAAATAAGATATGAAAATAAGAAAGAAAAAAGATGTTCATATGAGGTCCGAATATTAAAAGAGTAAGGAAAGACAAAATGGGAGAGTAAGGAGAAGATAGGAAGAAAAAAACTGCAAAAGACTACTAAAAGAAGGTTAAACATAAAAGGAAGGAAATAAGATATGAAAATAAGAAAGAAAAAAAGATGTTCATATTGAGGTCCGAATATTAAAGAGTAAGGAAAGACAAAATGGAGAGTAAGGAGAAGATAGGAAGAAGAAAAACTGCAAAAGACTACTAAAAGAAGGTTAAACATAAAGGAAGGAAATAAGATATGAAAATAAGAAAGAAAAAAAGATGTTCATATTGAGGTCCGAACATTAAAGAGTAAGGAAAGACAAAAAAGGGGAGTAAGGAGAAGATATGAAGAAGAAAAACTACAAAAGACTATGAAAAAGAAGGTTAATCATAAAGGAAGGAAATAAGATATGAAAATAAGAAAGAAGAAAAAAAACGATGCTTACAATGAGGTCCGAACATTAAGGAATAAGGAAAGACACAAAAGGAGAGTAAGGAGAAGATAGGAAGAAGAAAAACTGCAAAAGACTGTGAAAAGAAGGTTAAACATAAAGGAAGGAAATAAGATATGAAAATAAGAAAGAAAGAAAGAAAGATGCTCATATTGTCGTCCGAACATTAAAGAGTAAGGAAAGACAAAAAAAGGAGAGTAAGGAGAAAAAAGATATGAAGAAGAAAAACTCCAAAAGACTGTGAAAAGAAGGTTAAACATAAAGGAAGGAAATAAGATATGAAAATAAGAAAGAAAAAAAACCATGCTCATATTGAGGTCCGAACATTAAGGAATAAGGAAAGACACAAAAGGAGAGTAAGGAGAAGATATGAAGAAGAAAAACTGGAAAAGACTATGAAAAGAAGGTTAAATATAAAGGAAGGAAAAAAGATATGAAAATAAGAAAGAAAAAAAGGAGATGCTCCCATCGATGTCCGAACATTAAAGAGTAAGAAAAGACAAAAAAAGGAGAGTAAGGAGAAGATATGAAGAAAAAAAACTGCAAAAGACTATGAAAAGAAGGTTAAACATAAAGGAAGGAAATAAGATATGAAAATAAGAAAGAAAAAAAGATGTTCATATTGAGGTCCGAATATTAAAGAGTAAGGAAAGACATAATGGAGAGCAAGGAAAGAAATATAGATATGAAGAAGAAAAACTGCAAAAGACTATCAAAAGAAGGTTAAACATAAAGGAAGGAAAAAGGATATGAAAATAAGAAAGAAGCAAAAACGATGCTCATATTGAGGTCCGAATATTAAGGAATAAGGAAAGACACAAAAGGAGAGTAAGGAGAAGATAGGAAGAAGAAAAACTGGAAAAGACTATCAAAAGAAGATTAAACATTAAGGAAGGAAATAAGATATGAAAATAAGAAAGAAGAAAAAAAGATGCTCATATTGATGTCCGAATATTAAAGAGTAAGGAAAGACAAAAAAAGGAGAGTAAGGAGAATATATGAAGAAGAAAAACTGCAAAAGACTATGAAAAGAAGGTTAAACATAAAGGAAGGAAATAAGATATGAAGATAAGAAATAAAAAAACGATGCTCATATTGAGGTCCGAACATTAAGGAATAAGGAAAGACACAAAAGGAGAGCAAGGAGAAGATAGGAAGAAGAAAAAACCAAAAGACTATGAAAAGAAGGTTAAATATAAAGGAAGGAAATAAGATATAAAAATAAGAAAGAAAGAAAAAAATCGATGCTCATATTGAGGTCCGAACATTAAAGAGTAAGGAAAGACAAAAAAAGGAGAGTAAGGAGAAGATATGAAGAAGAAAAACTGCAAAAGACTATGAAAAGAGGTTAAACATAAAGGAAGGAAATAAGAAAAGAAAATAAGAAAGAAAAAAAGATGCTCATATTGATGTCCAAACATTAAAGAGTAAGGAAAGACAAAAAAGGAGAGTAAGGAGAAGATATGAAGAAGAAAAACTGCAAAAGACTATGAAAAGAAGGTTAAACATAAAGGAAGGAAATAAGATATGAAAATAAGAAAGAAGAAAAAACGATGGTCATACTGAGGTCCGAACATTAAAGAGTAAGGAAAGAGAAAAAAGGAGAGTAAGGAGAAGATATGAAGAAGAAAAACTGCAAAAGACTATGAAAAGAAGGTTAAACATAAAGGAAGGAAATAAGATATGAAAATAAGAAAGAAGCAAAAACGATGCTTACATTGAGGTCCGAACATTAAGGAATAAGGAAAGACACAAAAGGAGAGTAAGGAGAAGATAGGAAGAAGAAAAACTGCAAAAGACTACTAAAAGAAGGTTAAACATAAAAGTAGGAAATAAGATATGAAAATAAGAAAGAAAAAAAGATGTTCATATTGAGGTCCGAACATTAAAGAGTAAGGAAAGACAAAAAAGGAGAGTAAGGAAAGAAACATAGATATGAAGAAGAAAAACTGCAAGAGACTATGAAAAGAAGGTTAAACATTAAGGAAGGAAATAAGATATGAAAATAAGAAAGAAGAAAAAAAGATGCTCATATTGATGTCCGAACATTAAGGAATAAGGAAAGACACAAAAGGAGAGTAAGGAGAAGATAGGAAGAAGAAAAACTGCAAAAAGACTATGAAAAGAAGGTTAAATATAAAGGAAAGAAATAAGATATGAAAATAAGAAAGAAAGAAAAAAATGATGGTCATATCGAGGTCCAAACATTAAAGAGTAAGGAAAGACAAAAAAGGAGAGTAAGGAGTAAATATGAAGAAGAAAAACTGCAAAAGACTATGAAAGAAAGTTTAAATATAGAGGAAGGTAATAAGATATGAAAATAAGAAAGAAAAAAAAACGATGCTTACATTGAGTTCCGAACATTAAAGAGTAAGGAAAAACAAAAAAGGAGAGCAAGGAGAAGATAGGAAGAAGAAAAATTGCAAAAGATTATGAAAAGAAGGTTAAACATAAAGGAAGGAAATAAGATATGAAAATAAGAAAGAAAGAAAAAAAGATGCTCACATTGTGGTCCGAACATTAAAGAGTAAGGAAAGACAAAAAAAGGAGAGTAAGGAGAAGATATGAAGAAGAAAAACTGCAAACGAATATGAAAAGAAGGTTAAACATAAAGGAAAGAAATTAGATATGAAAATAAGAAAGAAAAAAGCGATGCTCATATTGAAGTCCGAACATTAAGGAATAAGGAAAAGAAAATCTCAAATCAAGAAAGTCGAGAG
>CM042169.1:70495195-70502695 GCA_023376005.1 Doryteuthis pealeii
AATGTTGGAAAAAAATAAAATATTTATTGCAAAAACACGGATATAAAATGAGGGTTCAGTTTATTTTATGGTAGGAATAAACGAGGAAACTGTTCTTCTTTACCCAATTTATACAGTGTTTGTTTATATATTTACTTCATACACTGGTTAATGTTGGAGAGAAAATAAAATATTTATTGCAAAAACACGGATATAAAATGAGGGTTCAGTTTATTTATGGTAGGAATAAACGAGGAAACTGTTCTTCTTTACCCAATTTATACAGTGTTTGTTTATATATTTCTTCATACACTGGTTAATGTTGGAAGAAAAATAAAATATTTATTGCAAAAACACGGACATAAAATGAGGGTTCAGTTTATTTTATGGTAGGAATAAACAGAAAACTGTTCTTCTTACCCAATTTATACAGTGTTTGTTTATATATTTACTTCATACACTGTTTAATGTTGGAAGAAAAATAAAATATTTATTGCAAAAACAGCGGATATAAAATGAGGGTTCAGTTTATTTTATGGTAGGATAAACGAGAAAACTGTTCTTCTTTACCCAATTTATACAGTGTTTGTTTATATATTACTTCATACACTGGTTAATGTTGGAAGAAAAATAAAAATATTATTGCAAAAACACGGATATAAAATGAGGTTCAGTTTATTTTTATGGTAGGATAAACGAGAAAACTGTTCTTCTTTACCCAATTCATACTGTGTTGTTTATATATTTACTTCATACACGGTTAATGTTGGAAGAAAAATAAAATATTTATTGGCAAAAACACGGATATAAAATGAGGGTTCAGTTTATTTTATGGTAGGAATAAACGAGGAAACTGTTCTTTCTTTACCCAATTTATACAGTGTTTGTTTATTATATTTACTTCATACACTGGTTAATGTTGGAAGAAAAATAAAATATTTATTGCAAAAACACGGATATAAAATGAGGGTTCAGTTTATTTTAATGGTAGGAATAAAACGAGAAAACTGTTCTTCTTTACCCAATTTATACTGTGTTTGTTATATATATAATTTACTTCATACACTGGTTAATGTTGGAAAAAAATAAAACATTTATTGCAAAACACGGACATAAATGAGGGTTCAGTTTATTTATGGTAGGAATAAGAGAAAACTGTTCTTCTTTTCCCAATTTAATACAGTGTTTTGTTTATATAATTTACTTTCATACACTGGTAATGTTGGAAGAAAAATAAAATATTTATTGCAAAAACACGGATATAAAATGAGGGTTCAGTTTATTTATGGTAGGAATAACGAGAAAACGTTCTTCTTTACCCAATTTATACTGTGTTTGTTTATATATATATTTACTTCATACACTGGTTAATGTTGCAATAGTTCTACATTGCCTATTAATGGGGAATCTCGGTTCCTTTCATTCTTAAAATATCGCCAACACGAACGTTTTCACATCGCCTCATTTGCAATTCTTAATATCTATTTGATGAGATGCTGGTGGCTTTCCTATTCAGTTTTGTATATTTCGTTTTGTTGGTGTCTGATCCAAGATTTTCTCTTTTCATCTGAAGGATCAAGCCAGCAAATATTCCGTTCTTCATTACTCCTCTCAAAAGACTCAATGCTAACGAGGCAACACCCACCTCCTCTCTTTCCATTCTCTTCTTTTCATTTCCAAACCGTCGATATCATCCTCACGATTCAAAGCTAACAGTTGATCATCAAATTCTTCGTCGTTTGATCCAACGTTCTCAATTAATCTTTATGTCTCATTTGGAATCAGCTTAGAATATACAAGGATGAGTCAAAAGTGTTGCTATATATGAATTTCAGAATTGGTTTGTACAGTTGTGTAAAGTAAAATAGTAAGTGTCGGGGAGTGGGGGTGTCTAAGTCGAAAATTTGTAACATATGAGCATCAATAAAAAACAAAAAAAAAACAAAAAAAAACAAAGCAAAATAATATTACATGTAATTTATTTTTTAACATCTTATACTAGGCTCTGCCAAAGATGGCGTAAAAGCCGTATTTTAAAAATAAATGTACCCCAATTGAAAAAAAAATTTGAAAAAATCATTAACTGACATACCATTTTAATAACTTGAAAAAACAAAATTAAAACAATTAATTAAAAAATATAACAGAATACATTATAAAATGATTTAAAATTAAGAATTCTCGAAAAAGATAGATTTCAAAATAGAATTCTCGAAAAAGATAGATTTCAAAATTTCAAAATGTAATAAATTCCAAAATTTAAAAAAAACCCGACGGGAAGCCATTGCCAACCAATATACGATTATATTATGTAATAATGTTAGGTTTGAAATTGTATATATAAATTAATATTAGGTCTAGTCACTTACAGTTCATTAGTTGAAAAGTACGAACACGTACAAGCACCAAAATACTGAAATAATAAGAAGAAAAAAGATATTAAAAAAGTCTAGAGATCGACGTGAAGTCCATCTGTGAATATAGAAATGTCATGTTAAAAACACAGTGAAAATAGATGAGATAAATTCAGTGAAATGTGAGCAAAAACTGGTCTTTGTTCGTGAAGACAAACTACAGAGTAAAAGTTAAAGTAAGGCTTAAGTCTGTATATAGTAAATAATGTTTAGGCTGAAGTCTCTATAGAGAAATATACTATTGTATTATGTAATCATGTTAGGTTCAAAATTGTATATATAAATTAATATTAGGTCCTAGTCATTTACAGTTTATCAGTTGAAAGTACGAAGACATAAAAGCACCAAAATAAACTTTAGGAATTGATATGAAAAAATGAGAACAGAACGTATGCTAAGTAAACCCCTAGAGCTATTTATGAAGCTTCCTTGAATTAGTGGTTAAAAACTTGTGTCGTGAAGACAGCGTTTTGACAAATTAAAGGGTAAAAATTAAAATCAGGCTCAAGTCTGGTATATAGTAAATAATGTTTACGCTGAAGCGTCTATATAGAAATATACTATTGTATTATGTAATGTTTGGTTCAAAATTGTTAATATATAAATTAATATTAGGTTTTAGTCACTTACAGTTCATAGCCCGAAAGTACGAAGACGTAAAACATAAACAACAATACACTTTAGGAAATGATATACAAAATAAGAACTGACAGTATGTTAGTAAACCCTAGAGCTCGTTATGAAACTCTCTTCTCCATCTGTGAATATAGAATTTCTGGTTAAAATAGAGACAAACGGAAGGCAAACTACAGAAAAAAAATAAGTCAAGGTTCAAGTCTTTACATAATAAATCAATGTTTAGACTGAAGCTTCTATATATAATATACTACTGTATTATGTAAATGTTAGGTTCAAAATTGTATATATAATCAATATTAGGTTCAAGTCACTTACAGTTATCAGATGAAAGTACGAAGACGTAAAAGCACCAAAATAAACTTTAGAAATTTGAAAAACAAAACAAAAAAAGAGAGAAAGTATGTTAAGTAAAACCTATAGCTCATTAGAATATAATTTTTTTATTTAAAGATAAACTAAGAATAGGAATTGAAATAAAAAATGAGAACAGAACGTATGTTAAATAAACCCTACAGCTCGTTATGAAGCTCTTTCTCCCATCTGTGAATATAGAATTTTCTGGTTAAAAATTATCTTTGTTCGTGAAGACTGCTGTTTCGACAAACTACAGAATAAAAATTAAGATTAGGTTCAAGTCTTTATATAGTAAATAATGTTTAGGCTGAAGCTTCTCTATAGAAATATACTATTCTATTATGTAATCATGTTAGGTTCAAAATTGTATATATGAATTAATATTAGGTTTTAGTCACTTACAGTTTTTCAGTTAAAAGTACGAAGACGTAAACGCACAAAAATAAACTTTAGGAATGGAAATAAAAAATAACAACAGAACGTATGTTAAGTAAACCCGAGAGCTCGTTATGAAACTCTTTCTCCCATATGTGATTATAGAATTTCCTAGTTAAAGACAAGATGAGAATAGATGCGCTAAATTATGTGTAATGTGAGGAAAGAAAAATGGTCTTTGTTCGTAAGACAGCTGTTTTGACAAATTAAGGGTAAAAATTAAAGTTAGGCTCAGTCTGTATATAATATTATGTTTATTCTGAAGCTTCTATATAGATAATACTATGTATTATGTAATGTTTTGGTCCAAATTGTATATATGAATAAATAATTAGGTTTTAGTCACAGTTTATCAGCCAAAGTACGAAGATACCTAAAGCACCAAAATAACTTAGAATTGAAATAAAAATGAGAACAGAAAGTTAAGTTAAGAAAACCCGAGAGCTCGTTATGAAACTCTTCTCCATCTGAGAATGTAGAATTTCTATTAAAAAAAACTCAGAATAGACGAGCTAAATTCAGTGTAATATGAGCAAAAGAAAAATGGTCTTTTGTTCGTGAAGAAGCTGTGCTGACTAACGGACAGAGTAAAAATTAAAGAAATCCAAAACATAGAAAAAATAACCAGTACCCACCCAAGAGTTGAAATGAGAATGGGGTGAGGATAGGTTGTTCACTTAATAATCTATGTAGCGTGAACTGTCCCCAATAACCCCCGGAAATGAGCTGAAGGATTACATTAGGAAAAGTTCGAGAATATTAGACTATGGCATTATTTCGGGGCAGAATTGTACTGGGGACGATCAGAAGAGATGTTAAAAAGACTAGCTATCATTTCATGCCATAGAGACCAGTTGAAACATCTGTCCACACACACACACACAGACACACACACACACACACACACACAACCACACTCACATACTTACAATATCTCTTAGACACACGCAAGTGACGCACACATCACGCAAAAACACATGTAGCACATAGACATCAACCATTACTCAGACAAACATATACACACAACGCTCTTGAGTAATAACTACAGCAACTACATAACTATAGATAACTACAGCTGATTTCCTCAGGTTACAGCCAAACGACTCGGGCTGATCTGGTTGGTCCAGAGTGTCATCTTCGCTTGACACCCCTTGGCATTGAGTCTGACTGGCTTCCTAATAACCTGTAGCAACATGTCCAAGGAGTGATATACAGTAACGCCCTAGATAATTGTCAGCATTGTAAAAGTAGTAAATGACCATCGCTGAGCGGGGAGTCAAGATGGATGAGTGATTTTTTGCAAACTATCTTATACTTTACAGATTCTCAGCAAGAGAGTATCTTCTTCAAGCTGTGGAATACAACCATGAGCCGATTTGATAGCTTCAAGAAGCAAATATCCTTGAACATATGATGGAAGTTGTCCTTTCTGACATGGACATTTATTACTTTTCTGTCTCTTTGAAAATAATTTTAGGGTCTTTGTCACACATTTTTCTGATGTCAAGTTATTGTAATATTTATGAATTATTTTTTGAAATATTTTTCTGAATATGATTGTTGTCTTCTTCTTCTTGAATGTTTTTACTTGGATTTTTTTTACAGAAAGAGTATTTACAAATGCTTCATTTTGATACCCAGTTTGTTGTTCTATCCCAATTGTAACAAAATTACAGGTGAAAAATCTGTCTGGCAGAAGGCAAATTTGACCTTTCTTTTTCTACTATCGCAGGCTTAATATCTTGAAGTCCAATGAGGCAAAGGTTCCTGACATTTTACCCTCAAAAATGGTTGTGATTTTCGGCTTTTCCAGGTCAAAAAGCATGGGAAACCGTGCAGGAGGTATGAAAAAAGGAAAAAAGTTGATTTTTTAAACAGGTCTAACCTTATACACACATACACTTCACACACACCACACACAGAAACAAAACGCACATCTCAGATTCAACCACAAACATAACAGAGACAACAAAGTGACGCACACACATCAAGACAGACGAACACATACACACACACACAAACACACACCACACGTTGCTTCAGTGAATGTCCACTCAACATACATATTTCAGAGTCGTATTTTTTGTCACTTTTTATCGGCACATTAATGCAGATATTTTACAACTACGATTTTTTTTTAAATTTAAAAACTTTTTCGATTATAATACAATATCGATTGTTACTGTATATTTTTTGTATTAATTCATTGTATAGACAACAATGGGATCTTATAATTGTATGAAACTCAAAATCGTTGCAGCTTAAATAACTGTGAATATTTTTGTTTCAATTGTGGAATTCAACAGCTTATATATATAAATATATATATATATATATATAATTATATCATCAATCATGTCGCGCTATTAGCATGGTATCCATGACAATCTCTCGCCAACCTTCCTATCATTCATTTTCCAGGGAGGTCCTCTGCGCAGCAACCTGCATCTTTGCTTAGTTGTCAATGTAGGTCCTTGATGGGCGGTCCACACTAGCATGTCCGGTGTTGCTTATAAGCTCATCCTTGCTTCTCCAGCAGTGCCCGGCATGTCTTGTCCATCTCACTTGTATGGTTTGTGAGATGGGGGGGCAGGTGGCCATATAACTGTTTCCTCGTGGGGTGCTGCTTCCACGATTTATTCAGGACTGCACGCAGCATTCTTGTGCAGCTCCCGTCCAGCTTATTCTCAAACGCCTCGTTAGGTCCAAATATAGTATATAAATATATATATATATATATATATATATATATATATATATAATCACAGATACGTGTTTCGACTTATTCAAGTCTCTTCAGTGTGGCTAGACATTTGTAAGTACCCACAGCCAGGATTGAATCCGATCAGTTCAGCATCAGTCGGACAATTAACCACTAGTCTATCGTCCTCCTACGGAAGGCGCCAGAGGATTAAACTGTTTTAATACACACATGTATCCATGTAGAGTGCTCCATCCCTTATAGAGGAGAAGCGTTGCGTTTACGCTTAGTTGGCGGTCGTTAGCGAAAATCCTCCCCTGGAGATGGGGAGCATTATATATATATATAATTATATATATATATATAATATATATATATATATAAGAGAGAGAGAGAGAGAGAGAGAGAGAGAATGAGACAGACAGACAGACAGACAAGATGGAGAAGAAACTCATCGCTCAGACACAGTGTTTCGGCGTATACGTCTCCTCATTGTGGTTAGAACATTGTAAAACTATCCTCGGCCGATAGAAACCCGAGTGATTTCCCATCATTCCGCATCCTTAACCACTTGGTCAGCGCCACCTGCATAGAGAGTACAATAAGGTGGTGTATTTAGAACCGTTAGAAGATTTCCACATCCGTTTTATAAGAGACCATTGCCATTTTAGCTTAATTTAACGACAGACAATCAATTTACCCCAGAGAGCTCAACGAACAAGGAGTTGGAAACATATATTATATATTATATATATAATATATATAATATATTATGGACTCTCTCCGTCAATTTTCGACCGCATGAAGGGTTCACACACACAATGAACCCCACACAAGTGATTTGTTTTAGTGTGAACGGCTTGTGTATGGACCATCCACACTTTGGCACAGTCGATAGGAAAAATTGGTAACATCAAGGGTTTGCCACAAATCAATCAACGACCGACCTCAGGAATTTTGAATTTCAAGTATCCCCTC
>CM042169.1:70505195-70522296 GCA_023376005.1 Doryteuthis pealeii
CCAAACACACGGACATGCCTTAGTGTGGACCGCCCTCAAGGACCTTACCATTGACGCAACTAATGCAAAGATGCAGTTGCTGCTGCAGAGGACCTCCAGGGAAAATGAATGATGGAAAGTTGGCGAGAGATGTCCATGATATCCATGCCTAATACGCGATATGAGATAATTATATATATATATATATATATATATTTAAGCTTGATATTTTTCCACAAATTGAACAAAATATTCACCAGTTATTTAAGCTGCAACGATTTTGATGTTTCATTACACATATATGATCCCAATTGTTGCATACAAGTGAATAATACAAAATATACTAGTAACAATCGATATTGTATATAATGAAATAAAGTTTTTAAATTAAAAAAAATCGTAGTTGTAAATATCTTCAATTATATGTGCCTGATAAAAGTGACAAAATACGACTCTGAATAATATGTATGTTGAGCTGGACATTTCACGAAGCACGTGTTGTGTGTGTGTGTTTGTGTTGTGTGTAATGTGTTCGTCTGTCTGATGTGTGTGCGAGTCACTTTGTTTGTCTCTGTATGTTTGTGGTTGAATCTGAGTGTGCGTTTGTTTCTGTGTGTGGTGTGTGTGAGTGTATGTGTGTTAAGGTAAACCTGTAAAAAATCAACTTTTTCCTTTTTTCATACCCTCCTGACGGTATTCCCATGCTTTTGACCTGGAAAAAGCCGAAAAATCACAACCATTTTGAGGTAAAAATGGTTAGGAATCCTTTTGCTCATTGGACTTCAAGAATTATTAACCTGCGGATAGTGAAAGGGTCATTTGCCTTCTGCGACAGTTTTTCACTGTAACTTTTGTTACATTGGGATAAGAACAACAAACTGGGTAATGCAATTGAAGCACTTGTATACTCTTTCTGTAAAAATAAATCCAGTAAACATCAGAAGAAAGAGACACCTCATATTCAGAAAAATATCAAATTTCATAAATATTACAATCTTGACATCAGAAAATGTGTGACAAAGACCCTAAAATTAATTTTCAAGAGGCAGAAAGTCTATTGTCCATGTCAAGAAGGACACTTCACAGTCAATATGTTCAGAGTTTCTTCTTGAAGCTATCAATCGCTCATGTTGTATTTCCACAGCTTGAAGAAGATACTCTCTTTGCTGAGAATTCTTTGGTATGATGTTTGCAAATTCACTCATCATCTTGACTCCCCGCTCAGCGATGTCATTTACTACTTTACATTGCTGACATATTCTTAGGCGTTACTGTAGTTATCACTCCTTGGACATGTTGCTACAGGTTATAAAGCCAGTCAGACTCAATGCCAAGGGTGTCAAGCAGAAGATGACACTCTGGACCAACCAGATCAGCCGAGTCGTCTTGGCTGTAACCTGAGGGAAATCAGCTGTAGTTATCTAGTTATTAGTTGCTGTAGTTATTACTCAAGGTGTGTGTGTATATGTTTGTCTGAAGTAATGTTGTATGTCTATGTGACTACATGTGTTTGCGTGATGTGCGTCACTGCGTGTGTCTAAGAGATATGTGTAATATGTAGGTGTGTTAGTGTGTGTGTGTGTGTTGTGTGTGTGTGTGTGTGTGTGTGTTGGAACAGAGGTATCAACGGTTTCTCTATGGCAATGAAACTGATAGCTAGTCCTTTTAACATCTCTCTGTATCGTCCCCAGTACAATTTCTGACCGATAATATGCCATAGTCTTAATATTTCTCGAACTTTTCCTAATGTAATTCCTTCAGCTCATGTTTCCGGGGTTATTGGGGAGCAGTTCACGCTACATAGATTATTAAGTGAACCACCTAATCCTCACCCAATTCTCATTCTACTCTTGGGTGGAGTACTGTATTTTTCTATGTTTTGGATTTCTTTAATTTTTTTACTCTGTCGTTATGTCAGCACAGCTGTCTTCACGAACAAAGACCATTTTTCTTTGCTCATATTACACTGAATTTAGCTCGTCTATTCTGAGTTTTTCTTTAACTAGAAAATTCTACATTCTCAGATGGGAGAAAGAGTTTCATAACGAGCTCTCGGGTTTTCTTAACATACTTTCTGTTCTCATTTTTTTATTTCAATTCCTAAAGTTTATTTTGGTGCTTTTAGGTCTTCGTACTTTTGGCTGATAAACTGTGACTAAAACCTAATATTAATTCATATATACAATTTTGAACCAAACATTACATAATACAATAGTTATATCTATATAGAAACTTCAGAATAAACATAATTTTATAAGACTTGAGCCTAACTTTAATTTTTACCCTAATTTGGTCAAAACAGCTGTCTTCACGAACAAAGACTCATTTTTCTTTCCTCCATTACACTATTAGCGCATCTATTCTCACTTGTCTTAACTAGGAAATTCTATAATCACATATGGGAGAAAGAGTTTCATAACGAGCTTCTCGGTTTTACTTAACATACGTTCTGTTGTTATTTTTATTTCCATTCCTAAAGTTTTATTTTGTGCGTTTACGTCTTCGTACTTTTAACTGAAAAACTGTAAGTGACTAAAACCTATAATTAATTATATATACAATTTTTGAACCTAACATGATTACATAATAGAATAGTATATTTCTATAGAGAAGCTTCAGCCTAAACATTATTTACTATATAAAGACTTGAACCTAATCTTAATTTTTATTCTGTAGTTTGTCGAAACAGCAGTCTTCACGAACAAAGATAATTTTTAACCAGAAAATTCTATATTCACAGATGGAGAAAGAGCTTCATAACGAGCTGTAGGTTTATTTAACATACGTTCTGTTCTCATTTTTTATTTCAATTCCTATTCTTAGTTTATCTTTAAATAAAAAAAATTATATATTCATAATGAGCTATAGGTTTTACTTAACATACTTTCTCTTCTTTTTTTTGTTTTTGTTTTTCAATTTCTAAAGTTTATTTTGGTGCTTTTACGTCTTCGTACTTTCATCTGATAAACTGTAAGTGACTTGAACCTAATATTGAATTATATATACAATTTTGAACCTAACATTACATAATACAGTAGTATATTTCTATATAGAAGCTTCAGTCTAAACATTATTTATTATGTAAAGACTTGAACCTTGACTTATTTTTTTCTCTGTAGTTTGCCTTACCAGTTGTCTTCAGGAACAAAGACCGTTTTTAACCAGAAAATTCTATATTCACAGATGGGAGAAAGAGTTTCATAACGAGCTCTAGGGTTTACTTAACATACTGTCAGTTCTTATTTTGTATATCATTTCCTAAAGTGTATTGTTGTGCTTTTACGTCTTCGTACTTTCGGCTGATGAACTGTAAGTGACTAAAACCTAATATTAATTTATATATACAATTTTGAACCAAACATTACATAATACAATAGTATATTTCTATATAGACGCTTCAGCGTAAACATTATTTACTATATACAGACTTGAGCCTGATTTTAATTTTTACCCTTTAATTTGTCAAAACAGCTGTCTTCACGAACACAGACCATTTTTAACCAGAAAAGTCTATATTCACTGATCGAAAAGGAGCTTCATAAATAGCTCTAGGGGTTTACTTAGCATACGTTCTGTTCTCATTTTTTCATATCAATTCCTAAAGTTTATTTTGGTGCTTTTATGTCTTCGTACTTTCAACTGATAAACTGTAAATGACTAGGACCTAATATTAATTTATATATACAATTTTGAACCTAACATGATTACATAATACAATAGTATATTTCTCTATAGAGACTTCAGCCTAAACATTATTACTATATACAGACTTAAGCCTTACTTTAACTTTACTCTGTATTTTGTCTTCACGAACAAAGACCAGTTTTTGCTCACATTTCACTGAATTTATCTCATCTATTTTCACTGTGTTTTTAACATGACATTTCTATATTCACAGATGGACTTCACGTCGATCTCTAGACTTTTCTTAATATCTTTTTTATTCTTCTTATTATTTCAGTTTATTTTGGTGCTTGTACGTGTTCGTACTTTCAACTAATGAACTGTAAGTGACTAGAACCTAATATTAATTTATATATACAATTTCAAACCTAACATTATTACATAATATAATCGTATATTGGGTTGGCAACTGGCTTCCCGTCGGGTTTTTTTTAAATTTTGGAATTTATTACATTTTGAAATTTTGAAATCTATCTTTTTCGAGAATTCTATTTTGAAATCTATCTTTTTCGAGAATTCTTAATTTTAAATCATTTTATAATTATTCTGTTATATTTTTTAATTAATTGTTTTAATTTTGTTTTTCAAGTTATTAAAATGGTATGTCAAGTTAATGATTTTTTCAAATTTTTTTTTCAATTGGGGTGTACATTTATTTTTTAAAATACGGCTTTTACGCCATCTTTGGCAGAGCCTAGTATAGATGTTTAAATAATTACATGTAATATTTGCTTTTGTTTTTTTTTTGTTTTTTTTTTGTTTTTTTTTACTGATGCTCATTATGTTACAAATTTTCGACTTAGACACCCCCACTCCCCGACGACTTTACTATTTTACTTTACACAACTGTACAAACCAATTCTGAAATTCATATTAGCACACTTTTTGACTCATCCTTGTATATTCTAACTGGATTCCAATGAGACATAAAGATTATTGAGAACGTTGGATCAACGACGAAGAATTTGATGATCAACTGTTAGCTTGAATCGTGAGGATGATATCGACGGTTTGGAAATGAAAAGAAGAGAATGGAAAGAGAGGAGGTGGGTGTTGCCTCGTTAGCATGAGTCCTTTTGAGAGGAGTAAATGAAGAACGGATATTTGGCTGGCTTGATCCTTAGATGAAAGAGAAAATCTTGGATCAGACACCAACAAAACGAAATATACAAATGAATAGGAAAGCCACCAGCATCTCATCAAAATAGATATTAAGAATTGCAAATGAGCGATGTGAAACGTTCGTGTTGCGATATTTTAAGAATGAAAGGAACCGGATTCCCCATTAATATAGGCAATGTAGAACTATTGCAACATTAACCAGTGTATGAAGTAAATTATATATATAAACAAACACAGTATAATTGGGTAAAGAAGAACAGTTTTCTCGTTTATTCCTACCATAAATAAACTGAACCCTCATTTTATATCCGTGTTTTTGCAATAAATATTTATTTTTTCTTCCAACATTAACCAGTGTAATGAAGTAAATATATAAACAACACTGTATAAATTGGGAAAAGAAGAACATTTTCCTCGTTTATCCTACCATAATAAACTGAACCCTCATTTTATGTCCCGTGTTTTTGCAATAAATGTTTTATTTTTCTTCCAAATTAACCAGTGTATGAAGTAAATATAAATATAAACAACACAGTATAAATTGGGTAAAGAAGAACAGTTTTCCGTTATTCCTACCATAAAATAAACTGAACCTCATTTTATATCCGTGTTTTTGCAATAAATATTTTATTTTTTCCAACATTAACCAAGTGTATGAAGTAAATATATAAACAAACCTGTATAATTGGGTAAAGAAGAACAGTTTCCCTCGTTTATTCCTACCATAAAATAAACTGAACCTCATTTTATATCCGTGTTTTTGCAATAAATATTTTATTTTTTCGCACATTAACCAGTGTATGAAGTAAATATATAAACAAACACAGTAGAATTGGGTAAAAGAACATTTTCTCGTTTTATTCTCCATAAAATAAACTGAACCTCATTTTTATATCCGTGTTTTTGCATAAATATTTTATTTTTCTTCCAACATTAACCAGTGTATGAAGTAATATAAAACAAACACTGTATAGAATTGGGTAAAGAAGAACAGTTTCTCGTTTATTCCTACATAAAAATAAACTGACCCTCATTTTATATCCGTGTTTTTGCAATAAATTTAATTTTTTTCCTCAAATTAACCAGTGTATGAAGTAAATATATAACAAACACTGTAATAAATGGGTAAAAGAAGAACAGTTTTCTCGTTTTATTCCTACCATAAAATAAACTGAACCCTCATTTTATGTCCGTGTTTTTGCAATAAATATTTTATTTTTCTTCAACATTAACCAGTGTATGAAGTAAATATATAAACAAACACTGTATAAATTGGGTAAAGAGAACAGTTTCCTCGTTTATTCCTACCATATAAACTGAACCCTCATTTTATATCCGTTTTTGCAATAAATATTTTATTTTTTCTTACCACATTAACCAGTGTATGAAGTAAATATATAAACAAACACTGTATAAATGGGTAAAGAAACGTTTCCGTTTATTCCTACCAATAAAAACTGAACCTCATTTATATCCGTGTTTTTGCAATAAATATTTTTATTTTTCTTCCAACATTAACCAGTGTAGAAGTAAATATATAAACAACAAAGTATGAATGGGTAAAGAAGAACAGTTTTCTCGTTATTCCTACCATAAATAAACTGAACCCTCATTTTATATCCGTGTTTTTGCAATAAATATTTTATTTTTCTTCCAACATTAACCAGTGTATGAAGTAAATAATAAACAACACTGTATAATTGGGTAAAAGAAGAACAGTTTTCTCGTTTATTCCTACCATAAAATAAACTGAACCCTCATTTTATATCCGTGTTTTGCAATAAATATTTTATTTTTTCTTGCACCTGTAGTTTTACAATACTAAAATATATTTTATTTATTTATTTCAATATTCACTTCAATGTGTTATTATTCAAAATTTTTACCTCAAAAAGAAACTAAATCACAATAATTGCTGCACATAATGCCATAGAGGAAACTATATCAAAGTGAAAATTTGAGAGATCCCAACAAAATAGTAAATGTAGACTATGCGGTTACAGAGATGAGACGTAAACCTGTACTAAGGGAATATAGCAACTAGCACAACGGAATACAAACTAGGCACGACTGGGTTGGAAGGTGTCCACGGGAATATGAAAAAATTAAACTTTTGTCCATACAACAAAATGAATATACATAAATCAGATCTGTTCTTGGAATGAAAGCATAAACATATCTGTACTTTGAGATAAAGACGATCACCTTATCCCCAGGCAGGAGACCAGACCTAGTGTAAATTAACAAAAAGAAAAGAACTTGTCAACTGGTGGATTTTGCACTTCCAGCAGATCACATGGTGTAGCTGAAGGAAAACGAAAGATGGACAATACCTGGACCTTGCAGAGAATTGAAAAAGCTATGGAATATGAAAGTCAAAGTGATACCAATTGTAGTTGTGCACTTGAACGGTACAATGAACTTGGAAAAAAAGACTGGAGGATCTAGAATTAGAGGAAGAACTGGACCATCCGAACTACTGCACTACTGCATCTTCCAGAATACTCAGAAGATCCTAGAGATCTGAGTGACGTTGTTGTACTCAGACTCCGTGAAAGACCATCAGCCTAATTGGGTTGATGTGAAAACTCAAAGAGTAAATAATAATAATAATAATAATAATATAATAATTATAATAATAATAATATACAGGGGTTGGGAAAGAGTCTGGATGAATTGAAAATCCGAGAAGGACGAGACCATCCAGGCGATCAGCATATTGAATCGGCTGAATACTCAGAAGAGTCCTGGAGACCCGAGAAGACTTGCTGTTCAGTCAGCTCCCTGAACCCCAGCTACAGCAGGTGTAAAAAACTCGAAGGAGTGAAATAAATATAATAATAATAATAATAAATAATAATAAAAATTAAATACAAACACCATGTGATTACAAACAATAGAATTTTGCATTCTCGTAATGAGAGATTTTTAACGTTATTCGTACTCTTTCCCCGCCATTACAATGTCAAAAAAGCCTTAGAAGTCATGGAAGAAGTGGAAGCCAGAGGAAGAATGAATTCTTCTGATAAGAAGAAATCTTAAAAATGTGAGCACTTGGCCCTCAAAACGTACACACACACACGCACACACACACACACCATACACACACACACAAGCTCTCACACATGCATGGTTAATACCTGCACTCACACAAAAGCGCACACACACACCTTTCACATGCATGGAATCTCCGTGGTTTAATGGCTAAGATGCTGGGCTATTACGGATATCGAGTTCGATCTCACTTACGCTATTACACTCATTTGACTAATATCCTGAGCGAAAGGTATAAAGCCACATAAACACACACAACACACACACAACACAAACACACACACACACCACACACACACACATTATATATATTATAATATATATATATATATGGGAGAATAAGTGCTTAATTGGAGTCGACCTAATTTTGAAATTAATTAATTAATAATGAATTAGCGGGAATACTATTTAAATGTATGGCTAAACAAATCGAGAAAAATCAATCTCTGTATGTACATTTCGCCTATTAGTCTCATCAGCAGAGCTATAGATCGGAAGACCGCCCTGGGCTTGATTTGAAACGGGCTGCCAAGCTGACAGGCCGATCCCATAACCTACACCAAGCAGACTTCTTAGATTTTACGATTTGTTTAGAGTAGATTAATATTCCTCTTCTAGTGACTTTTTATTACACGACGATATGATAAGTTGTAAACAGTTGTTTGGAATGGCTTTTTGCCGACAATTTTTGGGAGAATAAGTGCTGATGAGGCATATAGGCCGGAAATGTACATACAGAAATTGATTTCTCGATTTGTTTAGCCATACATTTAAATAGGTATTCCCGCCTAATTCATTATTAATTAATTAATTTTAAAAATTAGGTACGACTCCAATTAAGCACTTATTCTCCCAAAAATTGTCGGCAAAAAGCCATTCCAAACAAACGTGTTTACAATATATATATATATATATATATATATATATATATATATATATATATTACAACCCCTCCGCACGAGCAGAAGTGACACTTTTAATGCTGTTTCAGACAGTGAGATGCTAAACTCATGTTTTTGATGACTTTTCTGAATTTTTTTCCTGATGTGGACTATGTTAAAGTTAAACAATCCCAAAATTTGAGCTTCCAATTATAAATTGTCGGAGTTATGTCGAATTTTTGTCTCCAAATTGGGTAGGAGGCGTAAAATATAGCGACTTTTTGAAATCTATCAATTTCTGTAAAATGAGTTCTAGAAAAAATTCAGAAAAAACTCCCCTACCACTAAACAAACAACAATAATAGAAATATACAGGAATCAAAGAATATGTTAGATATCATATATCGGAAACTAGTATATATGACTTGTATTAACTTAAGAGAAGAACAATTCTCCTGTCAACAACAGAAACTTCCAAAATCATTAGTTGGGAATATCAGTGTCTGACATTGCATTAAAAATCATCTATAGAATTTGAGACTCTCAACTCTTCAATCGCCCTGTCGGCTGAGGCGTTAAAATGTCCGACTGCACCTCTGCAGAGGGGTAAGACTCCCCCAATGGGGCCACCTGTTGGCCGTGGGTGCGATCCGTGATGCTTAAGGATAGAACCCAGGTGGATGAGCAGTTATGACTTGCAATACTCCACTTTGGCCCTATCTTGGGCTAGACGGCGTCGATCAATCGGATGGTAACGTCAAACCTAGCACTATATGATTGCCCCAACCCTATTGCCCTTATGGCAATCCCCAAACCCTTTTATCATATGGGTGCTAGAAGCGGTGGCTGCGGGTCTACATGTCCTGGGAATGAACGTTAAACTCTATTTGATGGTGAGGTTCCAGGTTTGGAGGTTTTGGGGAATGTGGAGCACCCTCCATTACCATTGCTCTCTGGTCCACCCTGACCGCGGAGTGGTAGTACCTGTTAGGTCCCCATCTATGGGTTAAATAGAAAACATGAGTTTTAAAACAAAATTGTATAATCCATTAAACATGAAATTTATTTCAAAAACTTTGTTAGCATTAAACCTTTTTTTTTACCAATAGAAGTATTCGGGCTATAAGATGACCCAAGGGTTTGACATGCCGTAAAACCCAACCAACCAACCAACCAAATCCAATCTTCAAAGACACAATAATGGAAATATCCAGGAATTAAAAGAATACTGATATTGGCGGAATAGGTTTCTTTCTTAAGTGTTTGGTTATTAAAATCTGTGTCCTCTTCCGGTGTACTTTATTTATTTATTTTTTGTTCTTTAATCGCCATTTTGGATGGCATAACGTTGCAACTTATTTAAATGTCGAAAGTTATGTCGTTTTTTTAGCTCCCCCTCTTAAATGTTTTTTTAAATAAAATCCCTTAGCGGTCGCATAAGATTATTTCAATCCCTGTATTTCTAGAGGGATTGCCCTTTTCATATCACGGGCGGGACTTTCCATGGAATAGTACAGAAAGCCCACCAAATATCGTGAAGTCACATGGGACCTAGTTTGGTCTCAGTTTTTTCAGTTGGACGTCAGGCAGTGAATGTCCTGCCTTAACTGTAACTCACTCCTGCATACGCGCGCCTATGTTAGTCAGATATTTAGTTACATGAAAATGTTAGTTAAGTAAATAAAAGTTTAAGAAATAACAACGGTCTTGTGATTAATGAATGTCTTGGAAAAAGACTGATAAAGAAGAAGAAATGAGTTAAGTGCGACTGACCACCAAGACGAAGTCCCCAAGAAGAAGAACCCTAAGATAGAAGATGAACAGAAGAAGAAGTAAGAAGTAAGTAATGAGAAGGTATATACAACATAAAATTTGGTGGGAGGACGCGAAAAATAGCGACTTTTTTTTAACCTATTTTTTGTCTGTAACATCAATTCTAGAAAAAAAAATCATTAAAAAAACAACAATAATGGAATACACGGAATTAAAAGATATGTTAGAAATATATATTGGAAACTAGTAACTATATGACTGTATCAACATAAGAAAGAACTATCTCTTCTGTCACAACAGAAACTACCAAAATCTATTAGTTTGGAATATCAGTGTCTGACATTGCATTAAAAATCATCTATAGAATTTGAGACTCACGATCTTCAAAGACAACAATAA
This sequence comes from Doryteuthis pealeii, assembly GCA_023376005.1. NCBI lineage: Eukaryota > Metazoa > Mollusca > Cephalopoda > Myopsida > Loliginidae > Doryteuthis > Doryteuthis pealeii. Next base: position 70,516,088 of record CM042169.1, read on the forward strand.
TGGAAATATCCAGGAATTAAAAGAATACTGGATATCATGGAATTAGGTTCCTTTCTTAAGTGTTGTGTTATTAAAATCTGTTTCCTCTTCCGGTGTACTTTATTCATTTATTGATTTATTTTTTTTGTTCTTCCTCTTCCTTTAATCGCCATTTTGGATGGCATAACGTGCAACTTATTCCATTTTTTTTTTCATTTTCTATTCATTCATTATCAGTGCAAAATGTTTCTCGATTTGTTATTACCCTATTTTCTTGCTCATTAAAATCAAGACACTTTTTGTCCGTCCTCTTAGGATTCTTTTTCATTTTTTTCTTCTTGGCAGCTTCTCGACTTTCTTGATTTGAGATTTCTTTTCCTTTATTCCTTAATGTTCGGACTTCAATTATGAGCATCGCTTTTTTCTTCTTTTTCATATCTAATTCCTTTCTTTTATGTTTAACCTTCTTTTTCATATTCGTTTGCAGTTTTCTTCTTCATATGTTCCCTTACTCTCCTTTTTTTTGTCTTTCCTTACTCTTTAATGTTCGGACCACAATGTGAGCATCTTTTTTCTTTCTTTCTTATTTTCATATCTTATTTCCTTCCTTTATGTTTAACCTTCTTTTTCATAATCTTTTGCAATTTTTTCTTCTATCCTATCTTCTCCTTGCTCTCCTTTTTTTGTTTTTCCTTTACTCTTTAATGTTCGGACTTCAATGTAAGCATCGTTTTTTTTCTTTCTTATTTTCATATCTTATTACCTTCCTCTATATTTAAACTTCTTTCATAGTCTTTTGCATTTTTCTTCTTCATATTTTACTCCTTACTCTCCTTTTTGTCTTTCCTTACTCTTTAATGTTTGGACTCGATATGACCATCATTTTTTTCTTTCTTTCTTATTTTCATTCTTATTTCTTTCCTTTATATTTAACTTCTTTTCATAGCTGTTTTGCAGTTTTTCTTCTTCTATCTTCCCCCCTCCTTACTCTCCTTTTTGTGTCTTCCTTATTCCTTAATGTCGGACATCAATATGAGCATCTTTTTCTTCTTTCTTATTTTCCATATCTATTCCTTCCTTAATGTTAAGCCTCTTTTCATAGTCTCTTGCAGTTTTTCTTCTTCATATCTATTTTCTTTCCTTACATCTCCTTTTTTTTGTCTTTCCTTACTCTTTATGTTCGGACCTCAATATGAACTCTTTTTTTTCTTTCTTATTTCAATATCTTAATTTCCTACTTTTATGTTTAACCTTCTTTAGTTAGTCTTTGGCTTCTCTTCCTATCTTCTCCTACTCTCCTTTTTGTGTCTTTCCTTATTCCTTAATGGTTCGACCTCAATGTAAGCATCGTTTTTTGCTTCTTTCTTATTTTCATATCTTATTTCCTTCCTTTATGTTTAACCTCTTCATAGTCTTTTGCAGTTTTTCTTCTTCATATCTTCTCCTTACTCTCCTTTTTTCTCTTTCTACCTTTCAATGGTTGGACCTCAGTATGACCATCGTTTTTTCTTCTTTCTTATTTCAATATCTTATTCCTTCCTTTATTGTTTAACCTTCTTTTCAAAGTCTTTTGCATTTTTCTCTTCAATATCTTCTCCTTACTCTCCTTTTTTGTCTTTCCTTACTCTTTAATGTTTGGACATCAATAATGAGCACTTTTTTTCTTTCTATTTTCCTTTTCTTATTCCTTTCCTTTATTTTAACTTTTTCATAGTTTTTGCAGTTTTTTCTTCTTCATATTTCTCCTTACTCTCCTTTTTTTGTCTTTTCCTTACTCTTTATAGTGTTCGCCTCATATGAGCATCGAATTTTTTTTCTTTCTATTTTTATATCTTATTCCTTCTTTAAATTTAACCTTCTCTTTTCTAGTCTTTTGGTTTTTCTTCTTCTTCCATCTTCTCCTTGCTCTCCCTTTGTGTCTTTCCTTATTCCCTTAAATGTTCGGAACCTCAATAGAGCATCGTTTTTTATTACTTATCTTCATATCTATTTCCTTCCCTTATGTTTAACCTTCTTTTCATAAGTCTTTGCAGTTTTTCTTCTTCATTATATTCTCTTACTCCCTTTTTTTGTCTTTCTTACTCTTTAATATTCCGAACATCCATATGAGCATCTTTTTTTCCTTCTTTCTTATTTTTCATGATCTTATTCCTTGCCTTATGTTTAATCTTCTTTTGATATCTTTCTAGCTCTTCCTATCTTCTCCTTGAGCTCTCCTTTTGTGTCTTCCTTTCCTTAATAATTCGACTAATTCACATCGTTTTGCTTTTTCTTATTTTCATATCCTTTTTCCTTCCTTTATGTTTAACTCTTCTTTTGAGTCTTTTGCAGTTTTTTCTCTTCATATCTATATTTCTTTTCCTTGCTCTCCATTATGTCTTTCTTACTCTTTAATATTCGGACGCTCAAATATGAAACATCTTTTTTTCTTTCTTATTTTCTATCTTATTTCCTTTCCTTTATGTTACCTCTTTTTCATAGTCCCTTTTTGCAGTTTTTTTTCTTCATATCTTTCTCCTTACTCTCTTTTTTGTCTTTTCTTACTCTTAATTTCGGACCATCGGATGGAACATCTGCTTTTTTTCTTTTCTTATTTTCATACTTTTTTCCTTCTTTTAATATTAACCTTCTTTTCATAGTCTTTTCCAGTTTCTTTCTTCTTCATATCTTCTCCTTACTCTCCTTTTGTGTCTTTCCTTATTCCTTATGTTCGGACCTCAATATGAGGCATGGTTTTTTTTCTTTCTTATTTTCATATTTATTTCCTTCCTTTATGTTAACCTTCTTTTCACAGTCTTTTGAGTTTTTTCTTCTTCATATGTTTTTCTCCTTACTCTCCTTTTTTTGTCTTTCTTATCTCTTGTATATGTTCGCGACAAATATGAAGCATCTTTTTTCTTCTTTCTTATTTTCATATCTTATTTCCTTCCTTATGTTTAACCTTCTTTCACAGTCCCCTTTTGCAGTTTTTCGTTCTTCCTAATCCTTCTCCTTTACTCTCCTTTTGGTCTTTCCTTATTCCTTAAGTGTTCGGACCTCATTGTAATCATCGTTTGTTTTTTCTTCTTTCCTATTTTCATATCTTATTCCTTCCTTATGATTAACCTTCTTTTTCATGTCTTTGTAGTTTTTCTTCTTCATATCTTCTCTTATCCCCTTTTGTCTTTCCTTACTCTCTTTAATGTTCGGCACCTCAATATGAACATCTTTTTTTCTTTATTATTTTCATATCTTATTTCCTTCCTTTAATGTTTTAACCTTCTTTAGTAGTCTTTTGCAGTTTTTCTCTTCCTATCCTTCTCCTTACCCTCCATTTTGTCTTCCTTACTCTTTAATATTCGGACCTCATATGAACATCTTTGTTTTCTTTCCCTTATTTTCAATCTTATTTCCTGTCCTTTTATGTTTAACCTTCTTTAGTGTCTTTGGCAGTTTTTTCTTCTTTATCTTCTCCTTACTCTCCATTTGTCTTTCCTTACTCTTTAAATATTCGGACCTCAATATGACATCTTTTTTCTCTTTTTTCATATCTTATTTCCTTCCTTAATGTTAACCTCTTTCATAGTCTTTTGATTTTCTTCTTCTATCTCTCCTTACTCTCCTTTTGTGTCTTTCCTTACTCCTTTAATGTCGGACCTCAATAGAGCATCGTTTTTGTTCTTTCTTATTTTCATAATCTTATTCCTTTCCTTTATTTAACCTTCTTTTCAAATAGTCTTTTGGAGTTTTCTTCTTCATATCTTTTTCTCCTTAACTCTCCTTTTTTGTCTTTCCTTACTCTTTAATGTTTGGGGGGCGACCTTCAATATAAAATCTTTTTTTCTTTCTTATTTTTATATCTTATTTCCCCTTTTATGTTTTAATCCTCTTTCTCATAGTCTTTTTCAGTTTTTCTTCTTCCTATCTCTCCTTACTCTCCTTTTTTGTCTTTCCTTTCTCTTTAATGTTCGGACCTCAATATGAGCATCTTTTTTTCTTCTTTCTTAATTTTCATGTCGCACATCATATTATCGTGTTTTTTTTCAATTCTCATTTTTCTTTCTTGAGGTAAAACCTTCTTCCATAATTTTCATTATTTTCTTTCTTCCCTTCTTGTCTTTCCAAACATCTCTAATTTTCACTTCTTTTCTATTCATGTAACCTTTCTTTAATATCCCTTGCTAGCTTTTTCTTCTTTCTATCTTTTTTCAATCTCATTTTCCCTTCATTTATTTTAACCTTCCCTTCATAGTTTTTCATAGTTTCTTCTTCCATATCATTTGTTTCTTTTTCCTTCTTGTCTTTTCCTGTCCCTCATTCCTGTACTCTTATTTTCTACTTCATGTACCCCTTCCTTTTATAGGATTTACTTTTTTCTACTATATCTTTTTTTTCTTTTTGCTCTCCCCTTTATTGATCTTGATATTTTCTTTAATATTCGGAACCTCGATATGGACATGTTGTTCTTTCTCATTCGTTTTTTCTTATCTTTTTTCCATCATATCTCAATTTTTCTTCTTTTATGTCACCCTTCTTTCATAGTATTCTTGTCTTTTTTTCTATCACTTTTTTCTTCCTTGCTATCGCTTTCTCATCGGATATTTTCTTTACTCACTCTTTAATGGTGAGAAACTTTAAATAATATGTTTTTTCTTCATCTTTTCTGTTCTTCAAGTATCTTTTTTCACCAATCTTTTCATAGTTTTCATTTTCTTATATTTTTTTCTCCCCCCCTTCTGACTGATATTCTTCTTTACTCTGTTAACGTTAAGAACTTCAATATAAGCATCCTTTCATAGTTCGTTCGGTAGATTTCCTCTTCCTAATCATTTTTATTATTCGTTCTTGTCTTTCTAAACATTTTCTCATTTTATCCCTCTCATTCGCGTTTATATTACTTTCCTTACATAGTAATTCTAGTTTTTTCCTCTTCATTCTTCTCTTCTTTCTTTCTTCTTCTTCTTCTTCCTTCTTCTTCTCGCCTTCTTCTCTTCTTCTCGCCTTCTTCTTCTTCTCTTCTTCTCTCTTCTTCTTTTCTTCTTCTCTCTCTCTTCTTCTTCTTCTTCCTCGCCCTTCTTTCTTCTTCTCGCCCTCTTCTTCTTCTCTTCCGCCCTTCTTCTTCTTTCTTTCTCGCCCTTCTTCTTTTCTTCTTCTTTCTTCCCGCCCTTCTTCTTCTCGCCCCTTCTCTTCTCGCCCTTCTTCTTCTCGATCAGATATGTTCATCTTTACGGTGTTAATAATTCAGACTTCATATAGGCATCCTTTTCTTTCTTCTTTTGGCTCTCCCTGCATCTCTAATTTTTTACTCACATTTTCCTTTCTTATGTAAACCCTTACTTTCCTCTTTTCCTGTTTTCAATTTCTTATATCTTTTTCTTCTTGCCTAACCTCTTTCTCGATCTGAATTTTTATTTCCTTACTCTTTAATGTTAAACCTCAATAAAGCATTATTTCATAGTCCTTCCTTTGTGTCTCGTTCAAATCATTTTTCCTCTCATTCTACGTCATTCCAGATCTATGATATGTTTTAACTTATTAATTTTTATTATGGTAAATCTTTCTTTTATAGTATTTCTTGTTTTTCTTCTTCATATATGTGATATAAACATTTTTTCTTCTTTTCTTCCTCAAGCATCTCACATTTTTTACTCACTCTTACTTTATTGTAACCCTCCTTTCCTATTTTTTTTCTTTTTATATCTTTTTTCTTCTTGCTATCCTCTTTCTCGATCTGATATTGTATTCCTTACTCTTAATGTTAACACCTCAATATAAGAATTATTTCATAGTCTTCTATATTTCATCGTTCATATCTTTTTCTACTTCATTCCTCGTCATTCCAGCATCTAGATATTTTAACTTTTTCTTTTTCATGTAAATCTTTCTCTATAGTATTTCTTGTTTTTCTTTCTCATATAAGTGAATATAAAACATTTTTCTTCTTCTTTTTCCTTCCTCGATCTCTCATTTTTTCACTCTCACTTCTTTCTTTATTTAACCCTCCTTTCTATTTTTTTTTCTTTTTATATCTTTTTCTTTTTGCTAACCTCTTTCTCGATCTGATATTTTATTTCCTAACTCTTTTAATGTTAACATCTCATATAAAGCATTTTTCATAGTCTTTCCTAATATTCTCGTTCATATCTTTTTTCTACTTCATTCCTCGTCATTCTAGCATCTATGGATATTTTAATTCTTTTTCTTTTCATATAAAATCTTTCTTTTATAGTATTTCATGTTTTTCTTTCTTC